>CM021107.1:81509849-81597040 GCA_007115665.2 Sequoiadendron giganteum | reverse complement strand
GTTCCCTCATTTTGATATGAATTTGTTTATAGTTCATGTCATAAAAGCATGACATGCACAAATCTGTCTTGCTAGAGCTCTCTAAATGCATAAGAGGGTCAAAAATAGACAAGGAGGAAAGACTTCCAATCACAACTCGTAGTTGGCAAGGTATTTCATCTTTGTGAGCAACTTCCAAGACATCATTGTCTAGGTCTTCTTTTTTAAGTTCATGTGGCTTATCATGATGTTCACTCGTTTCCTCTTCTTCCTCATCACTATATATGGAAAAGGAGTTCCTTTCCCAACCTAGAAGCTCCAATCCTTCCTCGTCTGGAGGTTCAGGCAGTGTATCCTCATTGCTACCTTCTTCTAAAATGTATTCTTCCTTAGTGTCACTATTCCTTTGTGGCACAATTCCAAGTGGGAAGAAATAAGTAAGTGATCCAAGCCCGTCAAGTGGATCAATGTACGATATATTATTTCCTTATGAAAGTCCTCCATAAATCCTATCATTTGTTACGTATGAATGCTCTACAAGAGGGAAAGACTCTTGATGTCCTAGGGGCAGCCTCCCCATCTGTTCTGCTTCATCGTTTGGAGGCTCAATTTTTAGTTGTTCTTCTTTCGTCGTTGTCCCAAGATCCTCTTGATGATGCCTTCAGCTAAGTTTTCACTTGTTTATGGCTCTTGGTCCTTTAGTTCAATCCTTGAAGCAACTACAGGAAGTGGTGCACTTGGCTACCCCATTTTTTTGTTAACTTGATTGATGGCTTCTTGGCATAGTTCACACGTGAACTACGAATGTGGAAAATCATGGAGCCTGCACCAACTAGGCAGAAATAGTACTTCCAATTCCACTTGGTGTCTTAGCTTTGACCAATCCCTTGTGAGTCTTGAGAAAATTTCACCATATATCTCCACCATCGGGTCCTCATTTGTACTTAGGAAGGAAGTCTGATGGTGAACAGTTGTGACCTATGGTTGTTCCCACTCCTCCAAATCTTCATTTTCAGATGCTTGATTGTTGTCACTTACAAAGGAAAGGTCCTCTAATCTTATTTCACGTATTCTTTCATCATCTTTTTCTGCTATCCCAAGTCTCTCAACCTCTTCTCCTTTCTGATTTTTAGCATCCACATTGGTTGTCCCAACATATAACTATTGCAAGTTCTTTTGATTCATCTTGTGTGTATAACCTTTCAACTATTAGTTGTTCTTCTTCCTAAGTGGGGGATTTCTCTTCTTCTATAGAGGAGGTTTTCAAATTCCTATCCAATTAAACCTTCATAAAGACCCTCTATTGTCCCAAGTAATTCATCTCCCCCCTTTTGATCCTCATCCTCAACGTATGTTGTCCCAACAATCGCTTGTGTGGAATTTCTTGGTTGAACTTTAGTACGTTGTCCTCCAAATGTTGACAACTCTCTTGCCTTAGTGGATGACTCCTTTTCATTGAGAGTTGGTTGTTCTAACTTTTTCAAATAACTCTTGACTTGAATGATGATGTCTGCACATGATGGGCAAGTGAATTCTAAGTATGGTGCATTAATAACCCTGCACCAACTAGACATCAATACCTCCTCTAGTCTTAGTCCATCCTTGCTAGCCAAGTGTTCTAGAATCAACTCTTTGAAGGCCTTGGCTTCCATGTCAATCAATTCTTCTTCTAGGTCTAGTGAAGCCAAGGGTTGGTATATTTCCCAAAAGGGAATTTCTCCTACAAGACCCTCTCAATTTTTCCCAAGAATGTTAGACATTCCAATTTATTGTGCCTATGAGTAACCATGGATTCTGAATTTGTCTGCTAATGCAAATTGTTGCAATGGTCCCCTCAATCTCCTATTTAAATCTTCTTACAAATGAGTAATGTTAATTTGCAAATGTTGCTCCATCTTGGCTCAGATGTTGCCTTGCTTTCAAATTTCTAGCAGGGTGCTAGCAAGAAGTTGAGTCCACTTTTTGGCCAAAAAGTGGAAGTGTTTTCTCTGATTTTCAGAGTTTGACACATTTGACCTTAAAATTTGAAGCACTTAGAGATGAAATATTCAAACAAGTCACTGATCATAAAATATATTACTCGGAGTCTTGTTTCCAAATATGTAACTTATTTCAATACCCACATTGTACAAATTGAGTTTCAATAGGCTTTTGTAAAAACCACTATTAAAAAGTCATTTTTTTTTCACCATACCATGCACGTGTACGACATCGATATTTTGACTTAAATTATCATATTTTTCTAAATCCTTTTGGGAAAAGACTTGTGACTCACTGAAGCGTGCCCCGAATATTTTTTTGTAATTTTTTATTGAATATTTTTTTTTGTTAATTTTTTATCAAGCATATTTGACGTTTAGAAAAATCGTCGTGTGCGACACGCATAAGATGACCTAAATTTATCATTTTTTGCATTTTTTTTTTAAATTGAAAAGAATTGTCTGAAGTTTTCCCTTGTGCAATTCGTTCGTCAAAATATTATGTTGATCAAAAGTTATTAAAATAGTAAAAAACATTGATATTTAAAGTTTATGGACCAATTTCATCAAAAAATTAATTGAAAAATAGAAAAAATAATCCAATTGTAAAAAAAATTACATATTTGAAATCTGCATTGTCTCATCTAAAATGGGTTTTAATTTCGTTAAAAAATTCTGCAAAAAAAGTCGTCAGCCATATGTCCAAACTCGATTTTTTTCCCTAACATTGTTAGAACCTTCAAGTTGCAGGTCAAACCAGCTTGAAGGCCTAGGTTCGGACTCCCAACGCTTTTCCCGAACCAAAATCCAAAGCAAAAACCCGATCACAAGGCCAAAAAAAATTCAAATTAAAAAAATGGGATCCCGATTTATAATCGGGATCGTATTTAAAGATTAAACTCGAGATCCCGTTTTTAATCTTAGATACGGGATCCCGTTTTAAACTCGAGATCCCATTTCTCTGTCAACTGTGTTTTTTTAAATACTGTCAATTTTTATTGTGAAGTCTGCAACTTCACATGTACAGCCGAGAACAGTAAAATTGCTCTATTTTTTTCATTGAGCATTTTTTTTATAGGTGGTGACTTGCTTTTTTGATAAATTTTTTCAAAGGAGGCATGAAGAAATTAGTTTTAAAGTAGAATTGTGCTAGTTTTCTACTTGTTTTGAGGAACACAAGAGGAAGAATTTAGTCCTTTTAGGTCTTCAACTTCCAATTTGAATCATATTTTTTGAAGAATTTCACTATTTACATTCATTTGTGCTTGAGAATTTTATAATCATGGGAAATAAATTTCGTAATAAGAGGAGGAAGACATTGACTCCTGAAGAAATTGAAGCAAACAAAGAAAAGGAGAGACAGAGACAAAGAGAAAGAAGAATGAGAATTAAATCAATGAATGATGGGGGAGCATCCAATTCCACAACTATTGAAGATGCAAACATAGAGGAGACCATGGTTGTAGATGAAGTGAATTTGCAAGAAGTCAATTTGGAGAAGAATATGATTATACAATCAAGTTCTACTATGTCTTCAAATCCCTCTTTCAATGCTATGGATAATGTTTCAATATGCAGAAATCCAGGTACGCCTTCAAATCCACATGTTAGTGAATTTGTAAATTCGTATGTAGAAATTTTACAAGATGTTGGACTTAACGATGTTGACATTGATAATATTCAGAGAGATGAAACTTTTATAGAATTTGTTGAAAATGATAGTGAGAATGATCCTTTTGTTGAAAATGAAATTGAGAATAATCATGTTATTGAAAATGAAAACAAAAACCGTTTTGTTGATGCAAATGAAAATGAAAACCGTTTTGTTGATGTAAATGAAAATGAAAACCATTTTGTTGATGAAAATGTAAATCATTTTGAAGTTGAAAATGAAAATGAAAATGAATATGAAATTGAAGATGAAAATGAAGATGAAAATGTAAATCGTTTTGAAGTTGAAAATGAAAATGAAGATGAAGATGAAAATCTAGAATGTGATGTTGAATTTAATGAAAATACTTTTTTTAAAATTGAAAGTGGTGTTTTTGATAATCTTCTTGGTCAAATTTCTTGGAGGCAGATAAGAACACATGCAAATAAAATATACAACAAATTCTTTTAACGTAAAAAACTTACAATTCAATGTCAACTAATGATGCAATTGATGAGAATGCAAAAAATGAGGAACATAATGAAAAGGTTAGGCTTTTTTGTTAAACCAAAAAGAAAAGATCAATCATTGAAACATGCTATGTGTACTGTTGCTAGTGCCATTCAATCGATTGGAAAAAATAGTCGATCTAAAGATAAAAATGCAGCAAGAAGAGCTATAACAACTGCTATAGTTAATAAAGAAACTTTGAATAAAAGAATGGTAATAAATATTAGTGAAGTTTTAAAAATACATCCTAAAACATTGCTAAGAGCGGCAAAAAGAAGAATAATTATAGAAAATGATCCTATCAACCAATGTTGGAGTTTCAGTGGTCGACTCCCGAGGTCTGATATGAAATTGAATGTTGGAATTAAATATTTGATTGAAAAATATTGGCATGAAAATACTAGGGTTTCATCTAATGCTAGAGATGTTTTAAAATTAAGGGTGGGGTCCAAAGTTCGCGATCCTCACCCAAAACACTTATTAGATACAACACAAACTGAATTTTATAGAAAATTTTGTGGTGATTTAGTGTTACCCGGTAATATTAAAATAAGTCAAAGGTCTTTTGAAAAATGTAAACCATGGTATGTAAAAATTAATAAGCAACGAATATCTTGTTGTTGTAAAACACATGTTCAATTTCGTTATTTTTATGATGTTTTTCGATATATACGTTGTACCTTGCATACTAACATGATTATACAGGAATGTGGTATTAATATGCCATCTGAAGCAATAAGGGAGTTTATTTCAAGTTTGTTTTGTGAAAGATCTAATGGTAAATTGTTTTATTTAAGTTCTTGTATTTCTAGACAATGCATTGACTGTGGAAACCTTTCATTCTTAGGAATTTGTATGCATGAAAGTGTTGATAATGATTTTGGACAACAATTAGTAGAAGTTAAAAGATTTAAGAATGTTCACTATTCTTTAAACGATGGAAAAATAGGAAAGTGTTGTGATTTAGTTACAGAAAAAGTTAGTGTGCATGCATTCATGAGTGAATTTAAGAATAAGATAGTACCAAAATATATTATGCACTCTCAACATGCTCGATGGCTTGATGGCCAATTTCACACATGTAGAAACACATATCCAATTGGTACTATACTTTCAGTGGTTGATTTTGCAGAAAATTATACTCTAGCTCCGCAAGAGGAAATTCAATAACAGTATTATAATTCAGTGCAAGTAGCTATGTTTGTCCATATTGTTTATAGACATGCAAATAATAGCACCGAGGATGATAGAAAAGTTCTAAGGGAGTATCATTTTTATTTGAGTGACAATCGATTACACTCATCAGAGTTTGTTCAATACTGTTTCAGTATATTTTACAAAAATTTAAGAGAAAGAGGAATCCATATGAAAGAACACCTCATATGGTCAGATAGTTGTACGAGGCAGTTCAAAAATGCTCGAATGTTCTATTGGTTAAGTAGGATTCACAAAGAACTTAATGTCCAACATATATGGAGTTTTTTTGAAGTTGGGCATGGTAAAGGAGAACATGATGGAGCTGGTGCGTGTGTCAAAAAAATTCTTGCTAGAGAACAATTAAAATCTGAAGATGCAGTAAAATTTAAAGATGCACGTGGGATTGTCGATTGGTGTAATACAATATTATCTACACTTGGTTTGAGTGAGTACTCTAGAGTTCATCGATTCTTTTGGTTGGTTGAAGAAGATAACATTGTACCTAGAGTTGACTGTGAGACAATTAGTGGATCTACTAAATGGAATTCATTTAGGAGTTTGACATCAAGCACATGGACTATCTGGACAAGGGAGCTTGCATGTTTTTGCCAGTTTTGCATCTCAGGAGATTGGGAAGCATGTGAAAATACAAAATGGGTTGAACAATGGGAACAAAGATCGTTGACACCTTCACAAGCACATGATCAATATGAAAGAACTATTGAAGAAAATGATCAAGTGTTTGCATTTGAAGACTATGACTGTGTTTCAAACCTTGTACAAGAAGGTAATTTAATTCAATTTATTTCATTTAATTTCGCTTTATTAAGTTATTTTGTAATACTAATTTTTTTATATTGATATGCGCAAGTTATTAAATCAATTTTTGTTTGCAGGACATGTGTATGATGTTGTTGCACCTGAGGGGAATGAAGAGCAAACAAAATATTGGTTGGCTCATTGTGTGGAGAGTAAACATAAGTTATTATCACCTCGAGAAGATGATGATGGTTATCATTATCCAACAGGTACATGATCCCCTTAAGACATCCCCTTAAGCAAATTTTGATAACAATTTTTTTGATCCCCTTAAACAATATATTATAACAAGTTTTTCATCTCATTAAGAAAAAATTGAGAACTTATATGATGATTTTTTTCATATTTTCCAATAGGATTGGTTGTGGTTGTTGGCAATTGGCTACAAAAATACCTAGCAAGGAAGAATGGTCTACCTGCATTCGAAGAATATGAACCGCATAAAAAAATTATACATTATTCAAATTTGGTGGTGGCAACAAATATAAAACTAGATCGGTATCGCGGAAGACTTGCAAATAAAGTGTTATGGAAAATTTCTATGGAAGAGCATGAGACAATCATAGATGCATTACAAAAAGGAGAGGATTCAGATGGTACAATGGAATAAGTAAATACAGGTAAATATAGTTTAAGTTTTATATTATCTTTTTAAATAGAGGTAATTATTAGTAAAAATATATTTAAATACATGTTTTTATTACATATTGATATTGCTTGTACATTAATAGTTTAAATTGATTTATTATCCTTTTTTTGTATCCTTAAGCCATCATTGCATTGATCTCATACTTTGAAACAAAAAGGAGAGGATGCATGGATTCAACCTACACACATGTGGAATACTTTTAAATGCAGGTACTTGAGTTGTGTACATATAGTTAGTTTTATATAAATTAAATTATATATGTTTTGATGATTTCATTGATATTGCTTGTACCTTTTTGATATTAGGCGGTGTGAAGACCTAGTACATTCTGGGCATGAGTTTGAGATGTTCTTGAGATGGCATATCCAAATTTTGTAAACATTGTTTTGAGATGACATATATGTACATATATGTCCTTGTATGTCTTCAAATCACTAAATTTCATGCAGACATTATTGTTAAATCAATTATATCTTTAAGATGTTGTATTATGACCCCTTAAGACATTCCCTTAAGACATTGTATTGTGACCCCTTAAGACATTGTATTATGACCCCTTAAGACATCCCCTTAAGACATTGTATTATGACCCCTTAAGACATCCCCTTAAGACATTGTATTATGACCCCTTAAGACATCCCTTTAAGACATTGTATTATGACCCCTTAAGGAATCCCCTTGAGACATTGTATTATGAACCATTAATACTTTGTATTATGAACCCTTAATACATTCTAGTATGAACCCTTAAGACGTTCTATTATGAACCCTTAAGACATCCCCTTAAGACTTTGTATTATGACCCCTTAAGACGTTCTATTATGAACCCTTAAGACATCCTTTTAAGGCGTTCTATTATTAACCCTTAAGACATCCCCTAAAGACGTCCTATTATGACCCCTTAAGATGTCCCCTTAAGACGTTGTATTATGACCCCTTAAGATGTCCCCTTATTTGTTTTCAATGTACGCTTATAATTTGGTATTGGAATCCATTATTTGTGTTGACAACTTTAAAAATAGTATTGGGTGCCATTATTTGTTTTGACAACTTGTAAATTAGTGTTGGATTTAATTATTTATAGAATTTATTAATGCTTTTGTTCTCTAATCGTGTATGGTTTTGTTTATTTCTTAAAATTTTATCCTTTCTGGTATATAAACGAATTGCTTTGGTTTGTAAATTATGATTTATTGACTAATTATTGATTGACGTGAATTGAATTAGTTCATTGACTAATTATAGCTAATTATTGAATGTACATATCATGTATGAGATCACTAAATTTGTAAACTATAAATATTAAAATGTCCTATTAATTTCATATTTATATTTAATTTCACATTAATGTCCTATATTAATATCTTGACTATGAACATAAAATGCATAAATGTATATGTGTAAATTAAAATTTCAAACAATAATAAAGTCCATAATTTATGTAAATATATTAAGTGCATGAAAAAAAGTCCATCATAGTACAACTCATGAACTAAAGTCCAACTAAGTACTCAAGAACCATGAATTATAAAGTCCAACAGAGTACGTGACAAACCAAAAATATAGTCCACAAAATAAACAAATATAACCCACAAAATCATGTTTCTAGGTCATGTATTGTCTCTATAATCAAGAGACCTCTTCTTGCCATGTGGACTATGCAGATGACCTGAAACACTCTCTACAAGAGAAAGATGAAATCATATGTAAGAAAATGAAAAAAATATTAATGACAATTTAATTTGTAATTCATCATATTAAAATTAAATTACCGTCATATCTGGGTTTCGATGCTCTACTGCACCTGAAGCAACCTCTACATTCTCTGAATCAATCTACACAAACAAAATAAAAAAAGTTGAAATTAGATGCACAAGTCTACAATTAAAAATGATTTAATTGAAATTAATTTATAATTTATCATATTTTAATTGTACCATATCCATAGGTTGTGCACCCTCTTTTGCAGGACATGTTTGTACATTCTCGACTACTAGATGTGTCACATGCTATAAAAGAAAAAGAATTTAAAACATGTATTAGCTCAAATTATATTAATATTCAATTTGAAATTTAAAATTATTTAGTTATATATTCACAATATATAATTTATAATTGAATTTAAATATAATAAAAAATTTAAATTACCATTTAATCTGGAGCCTGCTCCACATGCCCTCCTGGAGGTGTAATCATGTCTAGGTCAGGGCTGAAAGTCCCACTAACAAAGTCCTACAAGATCAAAGTTAAAGCATGTACATACTTGAATTAGGTAAATATATATATATTCAAGTTTGCACATTTTGTGTAGAAATTTATTTAAACAACCTGAAAATCAGAGGCCTCACGAGTAACCGCAGAATCTAATGTTTGCCCGATGCCCATTCTGATTGTGGTATCAACCTAGACAGACATGTAGACACATGCAACATAAGCTTATAATATTTTCAAGTGTACATGCACATTTCATATATATAGTGAATTTAATATTCATAATTGCAACTATACTAATGTAAGTTAAACAATTTACAATATAAATGTACCTGCCCTTGGTCTATGACGGCTAATAGTGGAGGAGTGCTCGACAACCCCTCGGGTGGAATCGACGCGGAAGCCGATTGACTCGCCTAAACCAACATTAATATTTCAAACATATATGTTATTCAATTATAAATTTAAAACTCAAGTTAAAAATCATTTCATTTATAATTTAAAAAATTGAAATCAAAATACCCCATAAGGGTTGCCGATTAGGACTGGTGTCGATGTATGTACTTGTGGAACAGATGATTGCCCCATCGTTACTATAGTCTGTACACCAAACAGTTTGATTGTTAAAATGTATTGCAAACTTTACTTTGATATATACATTCATCAAAATTCTTATAAAATGAACGTGTAGATGCATATTTATACATGTGTACTAGTGTCCTCAGGATGTTCACCTCTTGTAAGAAACTCTACAAATGAACTGATGTGACCAAATGAACCACTGGAATCTCCACGTCCACCCAATTAGGTGTGGCCTGATTAGGTCCATAGCATAGTTGATGGCAACTGGTACATAGATGTGGGACGGGCCTTGACACTCCTGGAGTGGTACTCAAACCAGCTCCATAGAACACTCCTCCATCATCATCATCTCTATGCTCCCCACCCGCTATCGCAGAAGCATGCTGATCAAGGTCTCCTGCGAGTGTACTAAGGGAACCTAATGTCAAGACCATAGATCAATGATGCATAGGTGCAGGAATGGGAGGACCAGGAGCAACAACAAGGGGTTGTGCATGCACAGGGCGTTGGGGATCAACCCTTGCCCCTAACCTTTGTTGTGGCATGCCACCACCAACACCCTGAAATGATTTAAAATCAAAATAATTGGGCTTGTGCCTCATAACAAACTCTACATATAATTTCCTCAAAAAATACAATGGGCACTCCCAATTAGCATGTGGGGGACTATCAAAAACCATATACCATCGATCCCAAAAATGTGCACTCATCTGTGGATGTATGCACCACCTCATGGATATTCTAGATTTGTTTGCAGGAATGGGCTTTCAAGTAACGGGGTCGAGAAAGTAGGGGGCTAGGTGGGCTTTCATTATTTTAAGGTCTAATATTTCTTTATAAGAGAGACCATCAACATAAAATTGTCTCATTTGTTCTTTGTCTCATCTATGCCTATCTAGATCAGAATCAATGGTCTTGATGGCATCCACAACGTTTTGCATTGCAGATGCAAAACGTCTAACATGGGGTGGAATCAATGCTTGACTCTGCATAGCATTGATTTGTTTTTTTATTGATACAACTTGATCATTTATGCATGCTCGTAAGCGAGCCTCAACAGATGCAATAGGTTGTGGAGGGGGAGGTGGAGGTGGAGGTGGAGGTGGAGGTGGCTGAGTTGGTGGATTGATGATATCATCAATATTAAAATCATCCATGATATGAGATATAAGTGTGCACTTGCATTAAATTATACTAAATTAATATACAAACTTAAAAAATTACAAGAAATAGTTAAATTTGAAACACACATGCAAATTTGTTTAAATATGATACATGCATACATATATTAAGATCATATAAAATTGAAACACACATATACATTGATTGAACTTGATCAAGTAAACTATGTACATACATTTAAAATAGAAAAATACCATGCATTTAACATACATACATTTAACATGTACATACATTTAAAATAAAAAGTACCATGCATAATTTGCATGCATACATCATTAAAGTAAACTATGTACATACAAATTTCAAAATTTAACTATATGTGCAACTTTAATACATGTGTACATAGTAAACTATAAAATTGAAACATTCACAAAAAGCTCATTTTATGTTTAACACATGTATATATATCCATCTAGACCCATCCATCTAGAACCAAAATCATAAATTCACGTTACACAAAATATCCATCATTCACCAAATTCATCACACAAAATATCCATCGTTCACCAAATTCATAAATTCATAACTATTTAAGATCGTTGTCTTAATTTAAAAACTATTGTGGCTTTCTACTGCATCTCTTCATTTATTTGCATTTTTCCTTTTCAGAATCAGAAGTTCTCCTCTCCTTTAGCCATTGTCGATGCTCATCTAAGATCCCATCCATAGCGCTAACAACATCAACAATGGTTTGCATCCTAGATGCAATCATCCTCACAGGTAGTGCGACAAATTCTTCATTTTGAATAATGTTGATTTGATCTTGGATGGTTCTAACATTGGAATTGATTCATGCTTGCAAACGAGCACCATCAATTTCAGGTGGTGGAGGTGGGGGGTTATGAGGTGGAGTGGGTGGAGTGGGTGGAGGTGGAGGTGAAGGTGGTGGAGATGGAGGGCGTGGAGGTTGATTGTGGATATTATTGAATCAATCCATGGGATATCTAGAAGATATGAGTGAACCTGCATTATATTTGTAATTTCAAAATGTAAGATACATGTTTAGGATTTATACCCTTAAACCATTCAATATAAATGGCCTAATTGAATACATATGATAAAATAAACTTTTAAGCCTCATTTATGTCTAAGGCAAGTTACTTCACCAAATTTTAAGAAATTATTTGATCCCATTAATAAATGTCATATTAGGACCCCTTAAGACATCGATTTTCGATTTAGGGTGATAGGATGGCTTAAGGGGATCTATGTATAGTGAGGTCCTAGGACAAAATAACATGGCTTAAGGGAATCAAATTTGGTGGAGTTGCCTAAGGCAACCAAATTTGATTTTAAGGTCCTAAGACAAAATGAATGCTTTAGTGAAGAACATTTTCTTGTGGAACAATTGATTGAGATAGGTCTTGTTTCAAATATCATTCATATCATAATCTTGCACAATCTTGTTATTGTTAAATTTGGTTG
Organism: Sequoiadendron giganteum; assembly: GCA_007115665.2. NCBI lineage: Eukaryota > Viridiplantae > Streptophyta > Pinopsida > Cupressales > Cupressaceae > Sequoiadendron > Sequoiadendron giganteum. The sequence goes on along the minus strand of CM021107.1, from coordinate 81,584,856 downwards.
CCTTGAGCAACTTCACCAAATTTTAAAAACTTCTTTCATCCCATTAAGAAATTTCATATTAGGACCCCTTAAGACATTGATTTACGATTTAGGGTGATAGGATGACTTAAAGAGATCTATGTCTAGTGAGGTCCTAGGACAAAATGACATGGCTCAAGTGAATAAAATTTGGTGAAAAAATGATGTCTTTAGCCTGTTTAGAGTTTATAGTTTTGAGTTTAGGGTTTACGGTAATATGATGGCTTAAGGGGATCTTTGTAGTAAGGTTCTACTACAAAATGACATGGCTTAAGGGAATCAAATTTGGTGGAGTTGCGTAAGGCAAATAAATTTGATTACAAGGTCCTAAGACAAAATGGATGCTTTAGTGTTGAGGGTTTAGATTTTAGAGTTCGGGGCTTAGGGTTTAACGAACTTAGGGTGAATTTTGGGTGGCCCTTGGAATAATGGACTTGCAAGTTAGTGCCTATTTTATGAATATTATTTTATTTTATGAATAGATTGACTATTTCCGTAATAGAAACACATAATTATGTGTGATTAAGATTGAGTTTGATGTATATTTTAACTGGATGTTTTTTTAATTGAATATAAGATTATTTTATTTAATATTTTTTTCATTAATATTGAACTCACTTAAATGAATTTTATGATATAAAACATGTATAATATAAAATTAGATAATGTTGAATTGAAAGTATTTTATTTTAGATTGTTTGTAATTGAAAGAACCTATAAGAACTTAGACAAAATGAATGCTTTAGTGAAGAACATTTTCTTGTGGAACAGTTGTTTGAGATAGGTCTTGTTTCAACTAACCAACCTAGATCATGAAATTTCATTCATATTATAATCTTGCACAATCTTGTTATTGTTAAATTTGGTTGCCTTGGGCAACTTCACCAAAATTTAAGAAATTATTTGATCCCATTAAGAAATGTCATATTAGGACCCCTTAAGACATCGATTTATAATTTAGGGTGATAGGATGGCTTAAGGGGATCTATGTCTAGTGAGGTCCTAGGACAAAATAACATGGCTTAAGGGAATCAAATTTGGTGGAGTTACCTAAGGTAACCAAATTTGATTTTAAGGTCCTAAGACAAAATGAATGCTTGAGCGAAGAACATTTTCTTGTGGAACAATTGATTGAGATAGGTCTTGTTTCAAATATCATCCATATTATAATCTAGATCAATCTTGTTATTGTTAAATTTGGTTGCCTTGGGCAACGTCACCAAATTTTAAAAACTTCTTTCATCCCATTAAAAAAATTCATATTAGGACCCCTTAAGACATTGATTTACGATTTAGGGTGATAGGATGGCTTAAAGAGATCTATGTCTAGTGAGGTCCTAGGACAAAATGACATGGCTCAAGTGAATAAAATTTGGTGAAAAAATGATGTCTTTAGCCTGTTAGTTTTGAGCTTAGGGTTTACGGTAATACGATTGCTTAAGGGGATCTTTGTAGTAAGGTTCTACTACAAAATTACATGGCTTAAGGGAATCAAATTTGGCTTAAGGGGATCTTTGTAGTAAGGTTCTACGATAAAATGACATGGCTTAAGGGAATCAAATTTGGTGGAGTTGCCTAAGGCAACCAAATTTGATTATAAGGTCCTAAGACAAAATGGATGCTTTAGTGTTGAGGGTTTAGATTTTAGAGTTCAGGGCTTAGGGTTTAATGAACTTAGGGTGAAGTTTGGGTGGCCCTTGGAATAATGGACTTGCAAGTTAGTGCCTAGTTTATGAATATTTTTTCATTTTATGAATTGATTGACTATTTCCGTAATAGAAACACATAATTATGTGTGATTAAGATTGAGTTTGATGTATATTTTAACTGGATGTTTTTTTAATTGAATATAAGATTATTTTATTTAATTTTTTTTCATTAATATTGAACTCACTTAAATGAATTTTATGATATAAAACATGTATAATATAAAATTAGTTAATGTTGAATTGAAAGAACCTAAAAGAACTTAGAAAACAAAAATATTTAGATTATTTAGTGTCTAGGTAACTAGTGCAAAAATTTAAATCCTAGACCAATACTCTAAGTACATATGGTAAATCCTAAACCATGGATTTAATCATTAAAAATTAAAAATTTAAATTCAAAAATTTCCATCCCTTACACATTTAATAATACATTATGAGCCAACTAAAATTTCTTAGTATTCGAAGGCATTCAATTGTCTTTATTTTATCATTCAATTACACTTGATCATTATTCACAAAAGGTTTCATCGAAATACCACATTTCTTCTTAAGTAGTTCAACTTCAATTCAAGAACCCTAGATCCCTAGATGAAGCTAGATTTTGAATTTAATCCTCACTTAAGGTTTTGAATAGACCCTAGATGAAGCTAGATTTAGAATAGATTGATTATTTGACCTAAAATTAATTATCAAAATTCATATAAAAGATAGTTCTAAATGAAAATTCATATCGCAATAATTAACTCATTTCACAAAAAATGGAAAGTTTTTCTAATCTAATTATAATTTGGCATTGAAACTAAAATTTAACATATCATTTTATCCATACAATGAAAATAAAATTTAAAACATTTAAGCAATGCAAAAGAATTAAAATAGTTGATGGCAAATTTTCAATTTATTTCAATTTCTAGGGTTTTGAAATGCAATTTTTTTGTTTCGTTTCAATTAGGGTTTTGAAATATATATATATATATATATATGTTTCATCAAATAATTCAAGTTTCAAAAGTTAAATTTTGTTTCTAAAATACAATTCAAGTTTTATTTTTTTGTTTCTATTGAAAATCTTCACAATTTGACGTATTTTTTAATCTATTTCTAAAATTTCTTATTTCAAAAATAACATGAAATAAAATGCTTAAAATGGAAATAAAATTTGAAATAAACATGCTAGAAACAGTAAATTTAACAACAATTTCAATTTCGAATGTAAAAACGCAAAAAAAAAGAGGAAGAGTGCGGTACCTGGAGGTCTTCTGGTAGTCACTGTCGCTCTCAAACCGGGATCCTGTGCAGGAAAAAATGAAGATTTCTTCATTTAAAAATAAATAAATAGTCTTACAAAACGGGATCCAGGTTTGTAAAAAACGGGATCCAGGTTTGTAAAAAACGGGATCCCGATTCTTTCCTCTCCGCCGGTTCGGAACCCTCTAGCAAACGGGATCCTATTTTTTTAAAAGCGGGATCCCATTTTCGATTCAGGCTCAGGATCCCGAACCAGAACAGGATCTCGATTTGTATAACTCGGGATCCCATTCTTAAAAATTGGGATCTCGTTTTTGCTTAGCCGATTTCATTTTTTCGGCTAAGGAAAAAACTTCCAAGTTTCGTGGACCCAACTTTGTGCTTTCACCCAGCATATGATGAGATCTCTATCTTAGATTTTCCTTGAAAGTGCTTTCAACTTCCAAATTTTCAGCCTTGAGCTCAGCTAGGCCCACCTTCTAGCGCTAGTTTTGTTGATGGGTGTTTTTGCACCTTCTCAACACAGGCAACACACAAGTATGCTACCTCTCTTGAAAGGTAATTTCAGCAACTAAGTTGGAGAAATCACCCTAAGGTCTCTCGGGTCTTAGGTCATGACAATGCTTGGAATAGTTCAATTCGTCGATGTGATTTGCTGGTAATCACAGGGTGACAGTTATGGTTTAAAAAGCAAGGGAAGTTGGGTCTAAAAATGGAGTTTCAAAGTGTTGGAAATGAACGAACAATCGCTGCCCACTCAGAACAACAAACTAAAACTCACCATGTTCATCAAATTTAGAAATGTTGCGATGTTGGGAATCCTACTCTAACAAAGGACTAAAAGAAATAAAAAAAGAGAAAGGGGAAGAGAAGCTATTCTAATTCTAAGCTATGAATGAACAATAACAATGGATGATGCTATAGTAGAAAGACTCCCACAAATTGGATTTTTCTTGACCAAGTGAAACCTACAACTACACAAAATCAGTACAATCTTCTAAGGCCTCCTAATTTTTAGATTCTGCATTCACCTCATGAACATACAATTGAACTAGGTTGCAACAAGTAAGTTAGCTCAGACTAGCTTTACAAAGTGATTCATCATCAACAAATCACCAAAAGCATAAGCTGGAAGTGCATCCAATACTGTAACAACCAACACCATTAAAGACATTTAAGAAACTACAAGCTAAAACTAATGTGGAATTTGAACCATGCATGCATAATGAACAAACTCAAAAGAAACACCCATAAAAAAATGCAATGCTTCTCTCTATTGCTACAAAATGCCCTTTACACCAATTCTCCAACAACTACAAATGAGGAGAAAGCCCCTATTTATAGTTTTCTAAAGCCCAAATGAATGGCTAGGATTAATTTACATTGTGTGGCCCAAATTCATTACAAGTTAAGGTTTCACCTACCCCGAAATATTCCACAATTTAACATACATCTTTGTCTTTTCCCGATTTTGTCTTGTAGGCTATTTTTTCATGTAGTGACCCTGGAACTATAGCACTTTGTCCTCTAGTTGTTTTTTGGGATGTGGCTGAAACTTGTGAAGTCTTCCTTCTATTTGATGTATTTATAGCATTCTTTCAGTCATTCGAATGAATCTTCGTGCAGATTGGTGTTACTGAAAAAGTAGCCACGTTGCTCCTAATTTAGGAGGATAGCTCTTGATGGACCATGATCATTTGGTGAAAGGTGAAAAACCTCTCATGTTTCCTTGCTTGAAAGCACTTATTTGATTCTTTGGCATAGGATTTCCAAGTTTACATCCTTATGTAGGATGGTCATTCTTGATAAGATAGTCATTATTTGGAAAACAATCCTCTGAAAAACCTTTCCTTGTTTATGCAAACATTAGTTTGGAAACCCCTAACATGCATCATCTTGTGAACCAAAGTCCTCTTCTCAGCTAGGTTCCGCAGGTGATCTTTGATTATCAATGCCTTTGTAGACTTATTAGGAAACATGTCGATCCTTCATTTGGATTGCAACCTTTATGAATTCATCTCCCTCCCTTGAACTTTCTTTAGCATGGACCTACAAAAAAATATCATGATGACACAATGTCATAGGTAGACGTCCATGAGTAATCCCCTTCGCAGAAAGCTCCATCTTATAATCATAGTCCTACAAGGAACAATAAATTAAATTAGGCATGTGCAAATAATCCAATACTTATAATGATTTTTTAAAAATTCCTTGTAATGATTATTCAATCTGCCAAGGGAGGGACAATGACATTTGCATGACTATATAATTCTCATCTATGTAGTGATTGTTCAACCTTTGAATTCTTCTAATGTTTCATATTAAATGACTATTCACACTAATTATCTTCCCTACAGATAAGAAACATGTAGAGGCACCATCCACGAATTTTGACTCTGGGGTGCGGGCAATCATACACAGGTGGACGTGGTAGAAATTTCATCAAAAGAATGACATCAGAGGTGGCATCCTCCACATTGGCGGAGTTTGCATGGGAGAAATCCTATGGGAATATTCAGTGGGGCTTCCACGTAGTAAATCCTTGAGAGATGGCATCGGCTAGAGAGCAGTCTGCAAGTAGACCTCTGCAACAACCACCTTTTGTCTCCTTACTGCTAGCCACTCGAAATTCCCACCCTTTTTTTATAGTACTTGATCAAGAGGGAAAGAAGGATAACTATATTTGAATGTCCTTGAGATATCATATCAACCCTTAGTCAATCGACCACATGATTTTGGTAGAAGACTTGATACCCTTTCACCTTTGAATATTCTCTGCGTTCACATGTTTATTTTGGTCGATTCAAACATTATCCTTGATCAATTGCTACATGCTTACTAACTCGTCATTCATTATTTGAGGGAGAAAGATACGGGTAGGCCACATTCCAACACCACACGAAGAAAAGAGGCGGGGGCACCCTGTAAGAGTGTCGTTTGGATGTGGCAAAGGCAGCCACGACCTCTACGTATGGAAATTCTGCAAGATATGGCACATGGAAGAAAGCATGGAGAGCTAAAGTAAAGACGCCGAGAGAAATGACCTCCAAGATCGAGGCACCTGCAAAGTGAAATTATGCCTCCTATGGGTATGAGTATTAATGGTGCCAAGTATTAATAATTTGGAATTATGCCCATTCTTAAAACAATCATCAATAACCACATGGGTGTGGCCCTTCCGTCATTCACTCGAATGTTGATTCAATCCTCACTGGGCATCCATAAAGCCACTTTAACCCCCAGCTCCAACAAACATCAATGGTAAGACTCTTACACAACCAATTGCACTTCACAAGCCATCCTTGACAAGCCTCATATTGTTGAAAGTATTATTTATTAATAACACATAGAGGCTTTTTAATAGATATCGCTTTGATTCATAAAGGATCCACCCACTGCCCCTTTGAGGAAATCATGCCCAACTAATCTACGCCTGATCACCTGATGCCAAGCCAAGAATGAGAGTGTTTGGGTGCTATGATGATAACGAAATTATCAATGGCCTCAAGGAAATAAGGCGCTCAGATGGGCAGAACCTGCATCGTGAATATATGTTGTAGCATCAATGGGTGGAGTGTAGTAAGGAGCATGCAAGGGGACACCATGGAAGAGTCACATAGACAATGGTGGGAGATAGGCAGAGGTCCATCACGTCATACCCACACCATTCATTATGAGAGATTTGGACCTTTTGAAGCAATAATCGAACATGCCACACCTTTGCTTTATGAATTTCTTTCTACAATCATAATCAGATGATAAAACCAGCTTCTAGTTTATAACTCCACTTGGCTTGTGAAGGCACGTCATGGAGCGTTGTTGAGGAGAGATCAATGATAGTTTTAAGTTTAAGTAGCGACGTCCCTACCTATGCTCATATTAACTTCATAACGTCTACTTCTAATGACGATATCCACAACCCAAGTCCACTAATGTTTAATTCCGCCTGTCATACCATGAATGATCGCTCATTAATACATCACACCCCCTCTGGTACAGGGTGAGCACCACTTGACATCCTCCTCTTTTCCATAGAGTTATCTCATCTTGCCGATGTTAATCACGGATTGGTTAGTACATTCTAACTCACTACATACTATTTTCCTTAATCGAACACTCATCAACCACGACAAAGCCTTTAAGAGCTATACTTGATAGGTGGTTCACGTATGTCACGTGACTTTTTTATCAAGAAAAGAGAAATATATAAATAACCTTTTGGAATTAAAAGGGAGATAGAAAATAAAAGATATTATGATCCTTTGGTTAAAAAGAGAGATTAATAAAGAAAATTTATAAACACTCTTTAAAAAAGAAGAAGAATAATTATTTATTTAAATAATTATTAAAAGGAAACCTTTTGTGAAAGGGTGTGATGGTTTGGAGACCACCCCTTAAAAGGATATATAAATCATTCATGTGAGAATTGAGAGGGACATTCAAGACGAGAGAACATGCAAGGAATAAGAACAACCAAGGAAGAAGGAAGTGGTTGGTGAGTTATGGACATGATGGAGAAGGGGCACATTTATAGTGTGTGTCCAACCTGGGGTACAAGTGCGTGCACTCAGGACGGTCCTAGCCAGGGCATGGTTTTGTGGCACGAGTGTTGAGCATTGTTCCGGTGGAACCAACACTCGTGTAGAGCGACAAAGTTTGCTTTCCTCCTAGACTGCTCCATGGCAAGAGCCAGTACCACTGACATATTCCTAGGGGTTGAGGATGGACCTACGGTGTAGTATGGGATGCATCGAATCCTCTCCCCATTTGTCCAATGGTGCAGAAAACCAGAGGAAAGAATAGGACCCGCGATGTAGTGTGCAATACATCGATATTCTTTCTATCTGGAATGCATTATGGACATGTTGTTGAGTACTTTGTCACTGATGTGAAGGTGTTTGAACTGAGAGTGGCTTTTGCATGTATTATTATTCAGATAAGTATTAAAACCATTTATTCTAAATTACATTGAGAATATATATATGATTTTGGTATTAATGTATATGAATTATATGACTGTGTATTCCATTTATTAGGTTAAATATCTATTTTGGAATTTCTTAATAAACTCACCTATATTATCTTTTGCATTGATTATTTGCATCCATTTTTGTAGCTTTTAAATTATCTTTATTCTAATATTTAATCCACTAAATCCGCTGCTAACACTTAAATAGTTTTGGAGGAAAAGTGGCATTACAATGTAATCGAACTAGTGATCCGGCTCACCTGGTGGCCTCTATCAACCTTTTAAATATTTATGAAATCTTAACATAAGGCAGAAATGTTATCAAAAGCTATATTTTTCATCAAGCTAGTATACCACAGATCAACACAATCGGGTATTATATGCGCCGTCCAATTATGCCACAAAAGATTGAAGAATTTCCTTAACTCCTCAGACTGACAATGTACTAAGACCCATTCAAACATTAGTGGAAGCTCATAGTGATCATGGGGTGGTGCTACAAAATCCATAGAGAAGGTCTCCACAGAAGGAGATGTGGGGTTGAGTGTGCAGGAGGAAGCCATAAGCAATTTGTAGTGATAATGACAAATACTCTGGCAGCTAGCAAAGATGTGGAACTTGCTCTAACAAATGACCATCCCAACCACACTTGGCTAAAAATCCTCTTCGTGCAAAATAAGATGTCACCCTCTTTGTTTGTTTATCATATTGCATGGCACACAAGTAAGGTGATGGTTGTAATTTGGAGAGTTTAGGGATTCAACACCCATACCTCCTTTATGCAAGTGGTTTTCATTTTATCGTAGATGGAATTCATGTCGTTCATCGAATGCCACCCCATGAGAAGATGTAATCTATTTTCATCCATGTGAGTTCTTTGTTTGTTGGTGCGAGTAAACCTATGAGGGAAGGAGCCCTTGGGAAGACGTTCGATGGAAGCCATTAGGAGAATGGAAAGAGATAGGGGTGGTCTGCATTGCAGCTTCCGTGAAGATGGCCACCACCGCCACCAATTTTGAATGTCATCATCTATAATGCTTAAAGGGAGGGAAACTAGAGTAGAAAGCTTTAGTTTACAGTGTTTCCCCCCTCCCCAATGAATTTAAGATTCCTCATTTACAAGCACTCACGATCACCTTGATACAATGCTTGAATGTTGTGATGTGGGAGTTAGAGGTGGTCACGCCAGCTACAAAGAAGCCAGTAGGGAGGATCATCCATAAATAGTGAGGTATCTTGCGACCTTTGCAACAATGAAAATCTATGAGACCCAATACAGAGAACCATCTTGAAGATACCACCAAGAATGTCTTTCAGGAATGATCCAGTGAGTGACAACCATAGTGTCATGAAAGCCCACAATAAATAAGTGAGCAAAAATGAATCATGAAGGTATGTCATGTGTGAATTTTGTTCTCCAACAATGAGTGGGTTGCGGTTTTGTGAAGTGGTGAGGTAGTGAAGCTTCGTCATTATGAAATGACGTCATGGTGGCGGCAACCCATGAGGGCAGACCTGCCGCTGAGCTCTGACTCAAGAGATTACCTACAGACTTAAGATTTCATCATGAGGAAATGAAAAATTTGAGTCTCGCACGACGGGGCGACGTGAGAGCTCAACCGTTAGGCAACGATGATCGGGTGAAGGCAAGCCACAAGCAAAGACCTGCAAACATTTTGGACTTAAGTGATTTTTTAGTGTAACAGTTTTGGTTCGACAATGGCGATGATGGTATAGAGGAGCTAGATGTGGAGCCTAAGAGGTGGGAAAAAGTCAAGGGTTGGTCATTGCTTGGCGGTGAAATGAAAGCAGAAACCCACATGAGTTGACTCGCGATTGCGGGTTCGTGAAGCCTGAAAAACGCGGTGACAAAGGTATATGTGGGATCCACCCTATGGGAGGATGTTGGGGCTTGGTTGTAGAAGACCAACAAACACCACGATGAACAATAGGAGACCTGCAAAGGTGGATTTGTGAGGTTCGACCGACGTCGGGCACGAAGTCAAGGGAAACCTAAAGGACCAAACCCACAAAAGGAAAATGACTTAATGAACTTCAAGTAGGTGAATCTAGCCAAGGGCAATATGATTATTTTAAGGCACATGACCAACTTGGGATCAAAAGTAGGGGTGTGCAAAGTGAGGAAGGAGCAAAACAACCATTGGGAACAACAACGACCCGTCAGGAGCAAAAAAAGAGGGGGCTCCCTGCCTTCGGTGGGGTGTGTGTGCAAAATATGCTCAACACCGGGAACCAAGAATTTTTTGAAAACCTAGGAACTGAGAATATTTTGAAAAGCTGAAAAAATATTTAAAAATTAGGAATCGAGAATTTTTTGAAAAATTGGGAATCGAGAACTTTTTGAAAAGTCGGGAACCGGGAAACGAGAACATTTTTATGATTTGAGTTTACAAATGCACACTTTTCTTCTGGTAACCCTTTTCCCTACAAGCCATATCTTTTTTTATTTTTAAGTATTTTCAAAAAATCCAAAAGGCAACCCTCATTATTTTCGCATGTTGTTTCCATCCATGATAAAAAATAAACTTTTTGGAAATTTTGAAAAAATCAGGAATTGGGTGTTTGGTGCACAATTTCTTCTCGTAACATAAACAAAACTTCTTTGAACCTAAACTCGCTTATTTTTTGAGTATCCTCAAAAATTCCAAAAAGTAACTCATATTTTTTTCAGTGTTATACGCATTCATGACAACATTTCAACCATTAAGAATACCAAAATTTGGATTTTGAACTTATTATAAAATTTCAAGTGTTTTGACCATTAGGATAATTGATTTTGAGGTTTGGTGGACCTGGAGAAATCATGGAGACTACAAGGCAACCCAAACCAAGCCAAAAAAAAGAGGGGGTCCTTATTTTTCCAAAAGAAAAATGAGGTGTGTTGTGAGACCACACAACAATACACAACCACAATCAAGATTTGATCTTTTTTAACTTTAAAGTAATGATTGTTATTTGAGGTACCTTTAATGAATCCTTGTTGTATCAAATACTTATCCAACTTTAAATAATAATTAATTTTGAGGTTTGGTGGACCTAGAGAAACCACAGAGACCACAAGGCAAGCCAAACAAAACCAAAAAAAGAGGGGGTCTTTATTTTTCCAAAAGCAAAATGAGGTGTGTTGTGAGACCACAAAACAATACACAACCACAATCAAGATTTGATCTTTTTCAACTTTAAAGTAAAGATTGCTATTTGAGTTACCTTTAATGAATCCTTGTTATATCAAATACTTATTCAACCTTGCATAATAATTGATTTTGAGGTTTGGTGGACCCAGAGAAACCATGGAGACCACAAGACAAGCTAGATCAAGCCAAAAAGAGAGGAGCTCCTTATTTTTCCAAAATCAAAATGAGGTGTGTTGTGAGACCACACAACAATACACAACCACAATCAAGATTTGATCTTTTTCAACTTTAAAGTAACGATTGTTATCTGAGGTACCTTTAATGAATCCTTGTTGTATCAAATACATATCCAACCTTGCATACCAAGCTCTAGGAGCTTGCTTCAATCCATACAATTCCTTCTTTAATCCACATACCATATCTAGTTTGTTTGATAACTAAAATCCTTCTGGTTGTTCAAACTATACTTCTTCTTCCAATTCTCCATTCAAGAAAGCAGACTTCACATCCATCTGATAAACTTTAAAATCCTTATGTGTTGCAAAAGAAAAAAACATCATGATAGCTTCCATTCTTTCTACTAGAGAAAACATCTACTCAAAATCTATACCTTCAACTTGAAGTAGCCTTTACACACAAGCCTTGCCTTGTTCCTTACCACTTCTCCATTCTCATTTAGTTTGTTTCTAAATACCCACTTATTTCAAATCACATTTTTGTTTTCTAGTCTTAGGACAAGTTTCCAAGTCTATTTTTTCTCAATCTAGAACAGTTCTTTCATAGCCTTGATCCAATATTCATCTTTGCATACCTCAATCACTATTTTAGGCTCAACTTCAAAAGGTAAACATAGATTTACTTGTTCTTCAAAAACTTTCCATCTTTTTAGTACACCTTTGTTTTGATCTCCAATGATCTGATCTTCAGAATGATTCTTTTGCACATACTTAGGTGTTTTAGGAGTCTTTATTAGAGCTTCTTCCTCTTCAATATGCACTTCTCTTTCTTCAATTTTTTCTTCTTCCCTGCAAAAAGACTCATCTGGTTCATATCCATCTATTATCATTGAATTATTTTGTAAATATTCATCAACCTTGACACTTTCACTCTCAACAATATTTCTTAATCATTTTGTTGTAGTACTGGCAAGCTATGCTTCTAGTAGAATATCCAAAGAAGATACCTTCACCAAACCTTGCATCAAACTTTCCTAAGTTATGTTCATCTCTTGTGATATAACATTTGCTTCCAAACACTCTATAGTACTTGATAGTAGGAATCCTTCCATACCATAGCTCATAGGGAATCTTTATATTGTTTTCTCTTTCTTGAACTCTATTAAGTATATAAACAACAATATGAATTGCTTCTCTCCTGTAGAATTCCTTTTGGGAATTAAGGTGTCTCAACCTTGGAAATTCCTAAGTTATTTATTTATTATTACTTTAGTTTTTCTCATGGATAAAAATCATTTATGTTATTAAATAATTGTGCTCCATCAAAAGGGGCATGAAATTTTGAGTTGGCATTTTTGCCACAAGTCAATGCCTTGAAAAATAAGTCATTAGTTGTCAAAATATTCCCACTTAGTGGTATAACATGGAAAGCCTATTTTTAAGGATGTTATGATAGATTATGTTGGGTCTCAAAAATGCAGGTTTGAACCACGAGAGGTTGCCAAGCTCTCACAACGATTTTGGCCAAAGTACAAGGCCAATTGATACAATTGAACCTTCTTCTCTTCAACCTCTGCTAAACCTAGGCGGATGCACCTATGTGTATTTTGCAGATTTGAAATGTATTTCCTGTTTGAACTATCTACCCACAATGGCATAGGGAAGTGGATAGATAAAATTACTACAACTACTCCTACTCCTACTGCACAAAAGAAAGGATTTGAATAAGTGGTTTGATATGAAATTTTAATTCTCTGGGTTGTGGTAGACCAGTGCCTTCTATCCACATGGGCAATGGAGTCAAAATTAAGAAGAATTGTGTGTTTCCTTCTTTAGTTTAATTCAAGTTGTTAGGCACTTTATAAAATAAAATCTTATGACTGGCATATAATTTCATTTATTTATGACTTGCATAAATAAGGTTGGAATGTTTTTCTATCTGGTTCTACTTTAACCATCCAAAATAAATCCTAATATTACAGTGACTTATTTAAAAGGATTTAAATCTGACTTACAGACACCAATCAACTAAATCACACAAAATGAGAATACATTCTAATAAATAAGAGATTATACTTGATATGCTGATTTAAATAATTAAAGGATCTCAAGTTGGAGACAACCAGATAAAAGAATTATGAATTATTTCATCACAACAAGTGAACACCGAAAATATTATTCACCAGTTTAAAACATTAATCTCCATTGCATTGTTTCAGGAAGGTCTATCATTGTTTACATTCCTAGTTTCAAAATCTCATTCCTACTCTAACCCCCTGCAACTCATTTTTTCAAATTATTTATACAATACATACCAAGCATTGCAACCATTCACTTTCTAGTAAAACCGTTTCATATTCTCAGACATAAAATAAAATATTTGATTAGGTTGCCTTATCGGCAAATCAAATATTTTTGACTATAGTCGAACTTTTAATTTTACTTTAATACATTTCCTGCCCTTAATTTTTCACCTCCCCGTGGCCTTTATTACGCTTATCGCTCTACCACGGTCAACCTATTGACCGACCGTGGTATAGCGGTGATTGCTACAACTTCCTCCTTCCCTACCGCTCTACCGTTACCTATCCTTCCACAACCCGCGCCATCGCGGTGTCCTTTTTTCTCCCCACGTTTATTGCTTACCTTACCCCCCAGCTGCAACCCCTATCTCTATCTCTGGCGGTTCCGTGGTGGTTGAATTTTCCATGGCCTATCCTTCCTCCATCGCTCTACCACTGTCTCGATGCTTACACCTTGCGGTGACCAGTCTCAACCGCTACCTCTGTGTTTATCGCGCCACCGTGGTTACCATTTTCACCGGTTGCATTATAGAGGTAACCGCTTACCAATCGCTATGTCACTACTGCCTGCCCACTAACCGTTCACCGCACTATTGTGGTCACTGGCTTAACTTCCAGCTGTACCACGGTAGCTATCATTGTCGCTTCCTTTTGTTGACCGTGGCCACCACGGTCTCCGTCAAAACCATGTGCGATACAGCGGTATGTCTCCAGACTGCTTCCTCGCTGCTGCTACACCGGTTACTAACCTCCCACCGTGCCACCGCGGTCTATGTTTAGACTGCGCACGGTGGCACGGTAATTGCTTTCTGCCTGCTTGTTAACTGCCATCGCCATACCGTGAGCCCATTGTGGGAGGCTGTGGTAAGGCGGTGAATGACATGAATAATGAGAGCATTGGTTAAAATATATGAGTCAACTTTGGCTTTTTTGAATGGTGGTAAAGGTATTTGAACATTATGGATGGGGAAAATTAATTTTTTATAGAAAGATAGTGAAAAAATGAAGTTTAAAAGGGAAAAAACCTTAGGGTTTTAGCGAAAAAGTTGGGTTCTAACAGTGGATCCTATTGGGGATGAGTGATTTTGCAAATCACTGCAAGAATCCAAAATTCTTTGGGAGAGCAGATTGTGTAAAGGAAATGAAAAATGAAGGCAATGGCAGATGGAGGGAATGAACAGATGAATGATATGAAAATGGAGCAAATAGAGAATGGAAAACCCTATGCTACTATACATGGAAAGAAAACCAACGTTTTCAAAAAGGGAACTTTTGGGAATGTCCATGTACTGGAAAACCTAGACCCTTCAAAGATTCCTAAAATTACTGTGCATGGAAAATAATTTTTTAAAGAGGTTTTGCTAAGAATTGTCCATGCACTGGAAATCCTTAATCCTCTGTACCTACTATGGTTCAAAAATCAAACCATAAGGGATGGCCCTAGGCCACCCCAAAAGGAAAAACCTGCACTTTCCTCTGTCATAGACCTTATTCTGTTTACAGCTCATTAGGTTTATTTTAAAACTATCCATTCCACCTACCCTATTACATACACTGTCATTGAAAACCTTCAGGAAATCATTGTATTCAACTTGATTCATATTCATTTCATCACTCTGCATTTCATCATTCTTATTATCATATGAAAAATATTTATCACCCTCAACATACAAAGTGTAACCACATTCAACAAAACATTCATAGGCTTTCTCATTATCATATATTACTGAATGTTCATGCAACTGCACTGGGACCTGAAAATCTAAATGCTTCACATGGGAATCTACAAATTCCATCTCATCAGTGTCTCCTGAAACAACTGAATCAAAAATATTTTCCATTTCTTTTCTATCACCAGTTGGCATTGACACGTACCTCTGATCCATACAATCTTCCTTACACATACTTGAATCAATAAATGTTGGACATTCATCATCAATAACATGCAAACCAATATCTTTTTCTTGTAGGAAAAAATTATTCAAGTCACATACCTCTTCTTGGACAGACATGGATCTTTGATCAGCTTCAAAGATATCTTCATCGGTGTGAGAGATGCACATGGGGTCATATGAATTGTTACACATAGTATCTTCACTGTCAAAGCAGATATATGCTGGAGAAAAAATTATGGAATCATCTTCATGTGCATACTTCTAGTATTCAAGAGTCAATAAATTTGAAACTTGCTCACTGTTGAGTGAACATGTTTCTGCTTCAATATCTTCTACTATTTCTTCCTCTTCTTGATCTCCATATGAACTGTAAGAATCACCCTATTGCGGATCAACATCCACAATTTCATCTTAATAGTCTGAATCACAATCAATTATGCAGGAGAAACTCTCCATATCTTCACTGTTGGATGGCATGATATCTTCTTCTATTTCAGCTTCTGAAGTATTATTGATGTACTCTCCAGATGGTGTGTCCCTATCATCTTCCAAATCTGAATAATAGTCATTAGAAATCCTAGTAGCGAATGCTTCCTTTGTTTATTGCATTGTTTGAGCATCCATGATATCACTACTAGATTTATTATTGCCAGTATCCATGTATCTTGTCCCAAGCATGGAATCAATAAATTTATTTACTACATCAAAGGCTTTCTATTTTAATGACTCTGACCAATAAATTGATTCAGGCTCCGATGCTCTTAGAAATTGTGCAACAAATGTGGGTCTTATAGGCCTAAAATGAGGAGGGAATTGCATATAGATGTCTGTCATCCTATTGTACATAGAGTTTACATCTTCTCCCTTATATCTCCTTATGTCAAAAAAGGCATCTACAAGACTTTTGTTTCTTTCTTGAATTTGAAAATACTCATCAAAAGTGTTCTGATGTGAATAGAGTATATTACCTTTGTTACCAAAATTCTTCTCAGTTGCATCATGTGGTATTTGTGGTGTTCAAGATCCCCTGGTATTTGTGTCTTCATTCTCACTGCATGATGACCTATTTGGTGATGTACTTGGAGCACGTTTGACTCCCAATTGCCACAATTGTTGGTTCACTTGTAGCATATGTTGTTCAAATTGTAGCCTTTGTTGTCTCAATCCCTTCAACTCTCTTATTGATTGTTGTCTTCTTTCTTCTTTTGCCATCTTGACAAAATGTTACTGCTCCAAAACATCCATGCATTATTTATCAAATGAAACAGAGTCACCACCTACTTTTCCGAAAAGTAGGAAAATGAAAAAAAAAAATTGATATTGTTTTGGTTTGCCCTAGCGGAATCCCCGAACAAAAATGTGAAACTTTGCTGACTCAATAAATGGAAAGGCTGGAATTTTTTTACTGAATTTGTCCCCAGCAGATTCGCCAAACTGTTGGGTATCAAAAACACAGGTTTGAACCACGAGAGGTTGTCGAGCTCTCACAACGCTTTTGGCCAACGTACAAGGCCAATTGATGCAATTGAACCTTCTTCTCTTCAGCCTCTGCTAAACCTAGGCGGGTGCACCTATGTGTATGTTGCAAATTTGAAATGTATTTCCTATTTGAACTATCTACCCACAATGGAAAAGGGAAGTGGACAGATAAAATTACTACAACTACTCCTACTCCTACTACACAAAAGAAAGGATTTGAATAAGTTGTTTGATATAAAATTTTAATTCTCTGGGTTGTGGTAGACCAATGCCTTCTATCCACATGGGCAATGGAGTCAAAATTAAGAATAATTGTGTGTTTCCTTCTCTAGTTTAATTCAAGTTGTTTGGCACTTTATAAAATAAAATCTTATGACTGGCATATAATTTCATTTATTTATGACTTGCATAAATAAGGTTGGAATGTTTTTCTATCTGGTTCTACTTTAACCATCCAAAATAAATCCTAAAATTATAGTGACTTATTTAAAAGGATTTAAATCTGACTTACAGACACCAATCAACTAAATCACACAAAATGGGAATACATTATGATAAATCAAAGATTATACTTGATATGCTAATTTAAATAATTAAAGGATCTCAAGTTGGAGACAACCAGATAAAATAATTATGAATTATTTCATCACAACAACTGAACACCAAAAATAATATTCACCAGTTTAAAACATTAATCTCCATCGCATTGTTTCAAGAAGGTCTGTCATTGTTTACATTCCCAGTTTCAAAATCTCATTCCTACTCTAACCCCCTGCAACTCATTTTTTCAAAGTATTTATACAATACATACCAAGCGTTGCCACCATTCACTTTTTGGTAAAACTATTTCATATTCTCAAATAGAAAATGAAATATTTGATTAGGTTGCCTTATCGGCAAATCAAATATTTTTGACTATAGTCGAACTTTTAATTTTACTTTAATACATTTCCTGCCCTTAATTTTTCACCTCCCCGTGGCCTTTATTATGCTTACCACTCTACCATGGTCAACCTGTTGATCGGTCGCGGTATAGCGGTGACTGCTACAACTTCCTCCTTCCCTACCACTCTACCACTACCTGTCCTTCCACAACCTGCAGCATTGCGGTGTCCTTTTTGCTCCCCACGTTTATCGCTTACCTTACCGCCCAACTGCAACCCCTATCTCTATCTCTGGTGGTTTCGCGGTGGTTGAATTTTCCACAGCCTATCCTTCCTCCATCGGTCTACTGTTGTCTCAATGCTTACACCCTGTGGTTGCGTGGTGAGTTGTCTCGACCACTACCTCTGTGTCTACCGCGCCACTGCGGTTACCATTTTCACCGGTTGTGGTATAGAGGTAACCTCTTACTGACTGCTACATTGCCATTGCCTGCCCTCTAACCATTCACCACACTACCGTGGTCACTAGCTTAACTGCCAGTGGTATCGCGGTAGCTATCATTGTCACTTCCTTCTGTTCACCGCGGCCACTGCGGTCTCCATTAGAACCGTGTGCGGTACCGCAGTATGCCTCCATACCACTTCCTCATTGTTGCTACACTAGTTAATAACCATCCACCGTGCCATTGTGGCCTATGTTTAGACCATGCGTGGTGGCGCGGTAACTGCTTTCTGCCTGCTTGTTAACTGCCACCGCTATACCGCGAGCCCATTGTGGGAGGCCGTGGTAAGGCGGTGAATGACATGAATAATGAGAGCGGTGGTTAAAATATATGAGTCAAATTTGGCTTTTTTGAATGGCGGTAAAGGTATTTGAAAATTATGGATGGGGAAAGTGAATTTTTCATAGAAAGATAGTGAAAAAATGAAGTTTAAAAGGGAAAAAACCTTAGGGTTTAGCAAAAAATTTGGGTTCTAACAGATTCTATGATAACTATAAGGGCTAAAAGTGGGGGATATCATTTTGGATGTGAGAATCATCTATGGCACACGTAAGAGAATCTTTGCATAACTATTGATGTTTTATGATGCATGTAAGAGTATCTCTTATTTTATAGGGATTCTTATGACATCTTGTAAGAAGTTGTAATCTCATGTAAGATACCATGTTTAGCATTTAAGGGGTCGAATGGATTTTTACCATGGTATTTTTGAACCTTGTTTTGACCCATGGTAATGATTTATGGTGGTATTTTGAGGCCCCATGAGTCTATATATTGAGGGGTTGAGATGGAGACACTATGAAATGTTTTATAGGTACACATATGTTGTTGGATTGAAGAGGAGTTAAAGTGATTGTATTGTGAGCACCATTGTTGTTAATACAGTTATTCATCTCTTCTTTGGTGGAGTTTTTCCCCAAAATGGTTTCTCCTTGTTAAACACTATGGTATGTGTTGTGCTTTCTGTTCTTTGCATTTTCATTACTTATAGTTGTTTAAATCTCCATATGTTTTACACTGCATAATTTGGTTTACATTAATCTATTAAAGCTTCCATTATTGCTATTCCTTTACCGTTTTTCTAACATTTGGTATCAGAGCCTAGCCAGTTATGTGTTCTGAGTGCTAGAATGAAAGTTTTTTGAGTTTTAGTGGGAGTTTTGTTGAGCTATTTTTTGCATTATTTTGTGCTTAACCATGGCTACAACTTCTAACCATTTAGATATTGAAAAATTTAACAGAGTTGGTTTTGAGTTGTGGAAGCTGAAATGGAGGATCTCCTTGAAGAACAAGATCAATGGGTGGCTATAACAAATGAAAAAAAACCTGAAAAAATGTGTAAAGAAGATTGGGAGAAGACAGATAAAAAGGCATGTGGTACTATCAAATTATGTCTTTCTGATTATATTCTCTTGAATGTCTCAAAGGAAAAGACTTCACATGCTTTGTGGAATTGGATAGATGAGATCTATCAAGTAAAAAGTCTGGTAAATAAACTCTACTTGAAGTGAAAGTTATTTTCCCTTAAGATGAGGAAAGAAAAATCTATAGTTGAGCATTTAAATTTATTTAATTTGGTTTTGAGTCAACTAGCCTCTATTGATGTTAATGTTGAAGAAGATAAATCCATTATGCTTCTTTGTTCTTTACCCGAATCTTAGGATAACTTCGTACTTGATATCACTACTAACATGGAAGATCCAAAGATGAATGCTCTTATAGAAACTTTTTTGTCACAAGAAATGAGGAAAAAGGCAATGGATAGTATTGATGATGCTCTCAACATAAGGGGAAGGCCTAAAGAAAAATGGTCTAAAGGAGATAAGAATGTGCCTAAGGATAATTCTAAGGGAAGATCTAAGACTCTTGGAAAGAAGAACAAAGTGAAATGTTAGAACTATGGAAAAAGAGGACATGTGAAGAAGGAATGCAAAAATACAAAGAAACAAGTTGATTCCTCTATAGAGAGATCCTCAAATTTAGGTGATGAAGCTTTGATTTCTTATCTTCATACTATGACTAATGAAAATTGGTTGATTGATTCAGGATGCTCATTTCATATGACTCCTCACAATGAGTGGTTTACTACATATGAAAAATATGATGGAGGAAAAATATACCTCGGTGATAATTATTCATATCCTATTGTCAGAAGGGGTAAGATATAGTTGTATTTTAGTGATGGGAGGATTAAAATCCTCCTTGGTGTTTTACATGTTCCCGGAGTAGCTAGAAATTTGATTTAAGTTTTGAAGTTGAATGATTTGGAAATAAATGTAACATTTGATAAGCATGGTTGCAGATTGGTAAGAGGAAGTCTGGTGATAGCAAGAGGGACAAGGAAGGGGACTTTGTTTAGGCTTGAAGCCACTACTATTGTTAACTTTACTAATGTAACTAAAAAATATAAAAAATACTTGTATGTTGTGGCACTATAGAATGGGCCACATTAGTGAGACTAGTTTGAAAACCATTTTGAATAAAAATTTGTTAGACGATTTTTTCTATTTTGATGAGATTTTTTATTTCTGTGAACATTGTGTGTTTGGTAAACAACATAGAAAATCATTTCCTTCAGGCAGTATTAAATCTAAGAATAAATTGGAATTAATTCATTCAGACGTATTTGATCATGTGGATGTGGAATCAATTGAAAAATCTAGATATTTTGTCTCTTTCATTGATGATGTTACAAGATATACCTAGTTATATTTTATGAGGCATAAATCTAAATTTTTCACTAAGTTTAAAGAATTTAAAGCCTTAGTTGAAAAACAAACAAATTGTAATATTGAGGTTTTTAGGTTTGATAATGGAGGGGAATATTGTTCTAAGGAATTTGTTGAATTTTGTAAGCATGCAAGAATTGTTAGACATAAAACTACTCCTTACAATCCTCAAAAGAATGGAGTGTCAAAAAGGATGAGTCGAATAATTATGGAAAGAGGTAGAAGTATGCTAAGTAATTCATGGCTTGACAGATTCTTTTGGGCATAATTGTAAGTATTGCTTGCTACTTGTTGAATAGATCTCCTTGTAAGGCTCTTGAAACAACACCTTATGAAATTTGGATGGTAAGAAACCTTTTATTTTATATTTAAGGGTATTTGGTTGTGAGGCTTATGTTCATGTGCCTAAAGAAAAACAAACTAAGTTGGATCCAAAAGATGAAAAGTACATTTTCATTGGATATGGTTATAATGTAAAAGGTTATAAGTTATGGAATCCTCTAACCAAGAAAAACATCTTTTCTAGAGATGTGACTTTCAAGGAGCTTAGTGTTATTTCTAATCCTGAACAACCAAAGGAAAAAGATAAGGAAAATTGAGTGCAATTTTAAATTAAGCAAGAAGATGCACCTCAGAAAGAACAAAGAGTTGGACTTGAGGATGAGGAGGAAGAAGATGAGGAATCAGATGAAGTTACCAATCAAACAGAAGAACATGAGGAAGAAAATTAGGAAGAGGTTGAGAAAGGGCAAGAACAACAAGAGCCTCATACTCCTATTCTCATAAGATCCACAAGTCAATAGAATCTAGTCTATGGGTATAGCCCACTTGATTTCTGTTGTATTTTCACTTTATTAAGTGCTGACGATGAACCTAGATCTTACAAGGAAGTTCTCTTTCTAGAGGAAAACAAGTCTTGGTTGCAGGCTATGCAAGAGGAGATGATGGCATTGGAAAATTGTAACACTTGGGATCTTGTTAGTTTTCCCAAAGGAAGAAATCCCATCCGATGTAAATGGACATTTAAAAATAAATTTGGAGCAAACAGTCACTTGGAAAGGTATAAGGCCAAATTAGTGGCTAAGGGCTACTCCCAAATAAAGTGATTTGATTTTGGTGAAATTTTCTCCGGTCACTAAATTAACTTCTATTAGATTCTTGTTATCTATTGTTGTTGCTTGTGATTTTGAGATGGAGAAAATGGATGTTAAAACTAATTTTTGGCATGGGGATCTTGAGGAGGAGATTTATATGTGTGAACCCCAATCCTAGACCTGCACAAACACAAGAAACAAACACATTAGTAAGCTCATATGCAAGTTAAGACAAGGATTCCCCATGAAATCCATCTACAATGCTCAATAATAGGAAAAATGAAGAACAAACATAAAAGATAAATGAAATCCTAATTAAGCAATGAAAACACTTGATCCCATGGGGGAATCGGTGCCAATTGTGTGTAGAAATTGGCCCTTTCCCAACTCCTTTGTTGCAATGTTGATAATTTGATGAGTGATCCACTTTGATGAAGATTCAATCAAGCTCCATAATGAAAAATTTGCATAACCTAGCTAAGAACTTGATGAAATGGATGAAAATAGAAGTGTTTGAGGATGAAGTTGAGTATAGTAAGTTTAATCAATTTGTGGATGATACAATGAGAGAAGAGTCTCTCATTTATATATCTCCAAGTTGGAAGAATGAGTGAAATTGAGCAATGTGAGATCATTCAACATCCAATGGCCAAGTGCCACTTGCCAAGATGTGAATGGTTGAAGGTTGTGCACATTTTGATCAAAGTGCCAAAAAATGATATTAGGTGGAATTTCAAAATAGTGAAATGACTTGTTGGAGAGGGAAGAAAATGGAGTTATGGCCACTTGGCTCAAGAAAAAAAAGGACTTGTAAGGTGAAATAAATGCCTTGTTGGAAGGACCAAGCCCGCTTGAATTTGAATTCAAATTTGAGGGAATATTCCTCTTTTATGCCATGTGAGGGAAAATAGGAGATTTAATAAATCAAAGTAATTGATTTATTGTGCAAGTTGCATTCTCTAGAGAATGTGACATAGATTAAGATTAAATTAATCAAAGTTTAATTAATTTAATGAGGAATTTAGGAGATGTGACAATTTAGACTTAAATTTATGAGTTAATTTAAATCAAGAATTGTGAAGAAAGATTTAATTAAATAAATGATTTGATTTATTTAACTAAAGGGGACAATGTTAGATTAAATTAAATAAGGTTTAATTTATTCAATTTAATAAGAGGACTTTAGAGTTTTTAATTTAAATAAAATGAATTATTTAAATGAACAGAGGTAGAGGATTAATTTAAATTAAATTGATAAATTTAATCAACAAGGGAGAAAGATCTAATTAAATATATGATTTATCTAATTAAGAGATGAAAAGTGATTATAAGCTCATAGTATGATTGAGGAAGAAATGACATTAGTAATCGTGATCAAGTGAGTTGGTCAATTTTCCATGTCTACAATATGCAACAACCTGATGGTTTTGTTGTGAAGGAAAAAGAAAAATTGGTTTGTAGGTTAAAAGGATCTTTGTATGATTTAAAACAGTCACCCATAATGTGGTATCAAAAGTTTGATTCTTTTGCATTGAAGTTGGGATTACTTAGGAGTGAATAGGATCATTGTATATATATTAAGCTTATTGATGATCATATTCTAATTATTATCTTATATGTTGATGACATGTTGTTTATTGGTAACAACAAGGTAATGATTGGTAAACTCAAGAAACAACTTTCTAGTGTTTTTGATATGAAGGACTTGGGGCTGCTAAATACATTCTTTGAATGGAAATTAGAAGAGATTGTGGTAACATAAAGCTTTGGTTGCGTTAGAGTAAGTATGTTGATATCATTTTACAGAGGTTTAATATGCATAACTGTAAGTCAGTTTGTATTACATTTTTGGTTGGTACTAAGTTGAGCTTAGATATCTGTCCTAATACTAATGATGATTATGAGGATATGTCTAAGGTTCCTTATGCTAACATCATTGGTATTTTAATGTATGTAATAGTTTACACTAGACCAAATATAGCCCAAGCAATGGGAGTTCTAAGAAGGTTTATATCTAACCTGGGTAAAGAGCATTGGAATTTTGTTGAGAGGGTATTTAGATATTTGTGAGGTACTTCTAATTATTGTTTGATTTATCATGCTACTGATAATGTGGTCAATTCATTGGACATATAGGCATTTGTTGATGCATATCAGGTAGGTGACTTGGATAGTTGAAGGTCCACCAGTGGATATGTGTTTACTTTTTTTGGAGGAATAGTGAGTTGGATGAGTAAAAGGCAGGCTACAGTTTCTTTATCAACCACTGAAGCAGAGTATATGGTTGCTACTCATGTCTCTAAGGAGGTAATTTGGTTGCAAATTTTGTGTATAGGTATTGGTTTTGATTGCATTTTTTTTCAAGTTAACTGTGACAATCAAAGTGCAATTCATTTGGCTAAGAATCTAATTTATCATGCTCGAACTAAACATGTTGATATTCAATATCCTTTTGTTCATGAGTTGATTGCTAATGGTTAGATTGAGCTGAAGAAGATTGATGCACAGTAGAATATTGTAGATGTTATTACCAAACGTATGAGCACAAATAAATTTACTTGGTGCAAGAAGGCCATGGGCCTTGTTACTTGTACTTAGTTGATTCCATGATGGTGTGATTCCCTTAGCTCTAGCAAGGTATTCAACAAGTGGGAGAATGTTTGGAATTAAGGTGTCTCAACCTTGACAATTCCTAAGTTGTTTATTTATTATTACTTTAGTTCTTCCCATGGATAAAAATCATTTATGTTATTAAATAATTGTGCTCCATCAAAAGGGGCATGAGATTTTGAGTTGGCACTTTTTCCACATGTTATTTTCCTTGAAAAATAATTTATTAGTTTTCAAAATATGCCCACTTAGTGGTATAACATGGAAAGGCTATTTTTAAGGATGTTATGAAGGATTCTATGACACTGTAAGGGCTAAAAGTGGGGGATATCATTTTGTACGTGAGAATAATATATGACACACGTAATAGAATCTTTTCATAGCTATTGATGGTTTATGATTCATGTGAGAGCATCTCCTATTTTATAGGGATTCTTATGGTGTCTTGTAAGAAGGTGTAATGTCTTGTAAGAGACCATGTTTAGCATGTAAGAGGTCGAATGGATTTTTACCATGGTATTTTTGAACCTTGTTTTGACCCATGGTTATGTTTTATGGTGGTATTTTGATCCCCCATGAGTCTATATATTGAGGGGTTGAGATGGAGACACTATGAGATGTTTTACAGGTGCACATATGTTTCTGGATTGAAGAGGAGTTAGAGTGATTGTATTGTGAACACCATTGTTGTTAATATATCTATTCATTTATTCTTTGGTGGAGTTTTTCTCGAAAGGGTTTCTCCACGTTAAACACTATGTTATGTGTTGTCCTTTCTATTCTTTGCATTTTCATTACTTACAGTTGTTTAAATCTCCATGTGGTTTACACTGCATAACCTGGTTTATGGTAATCTGTTAAAGCTTCCATTATTGCTATTCCTTTACCATTTTTCTAACAATTCTGATAAATTTTTCTCTTTCATCATTATCCTTGCAACTTCTTGAATAATCCTATTCTTTCTTTCAACCACTCCATTTTGTTGAGTGCCCCTAGGGGTAGATAAGTGCCTCTTTATGCCATGATTCTCACAAAAGATGTTAAACTCATTGGAGGTGAACTCTCCACATCTCTCAGATCTCAAACATTTTATTTTCATATTCATTTCATTCTCAACCATAACTTTGAATGCTTTAAACTTGTCTAGAGCTTCTGATTTTTCTTTGATAAAAGTAACCCATGTCATTCTAGAATAATCATCAATTAAAATCATGAAATACCTATCACCTTGAAGACTTATTACTCTTGTAGGGACACAAATATTGATTTATACCAAGGCTGGATTTAGCTTTACCAGGCACAACTCAACACAATTCAATCAATAATCAAGACCCAAGACTCTTGCAATCATTATTTTCAATAACATGCTATCCTTTCCAACTCAGTCTCCTAAACGGTGTTTTGAGACATCTTTTAGAGAAGGTTGTCTCACCTTGAAAATCAAACCATCTCAAATACCCATTAAGCTAATATTCAACATATCTTCCTAGAGACATAAGTTGTTTTGGAGAAAAACACCCTAATCAGGTTTGCTATGCCTAAAACTATGTCAATTAGGCCACTTTTGCAAAGAAAGTACTAAGAAAACATCTTGAAAACACCTAAAAAATTCCTCAACACCACAAACCAATCACATAGGGTCAAAAATAACTACTTTAAACAACAAAACACTCTTCCTATTTGTTTTCCCACTCTTTCACTACTCTACCTAGCCTAACACATGAAGATGTTAGGCTAGGGCTTTGTCAAAAACACCATTAAGATCCATCCCCTTCTCCCTAAACCTAATTAGAATTAAAAATACCTAAAACTACCATTCCATTGAGTCCCACTAATTTACAATGATGGAATGGTCCCTAATCTACATTTTTCTCTCAAAACCCTTGAAATGGAGGGTTTCCAAGCGATATGATAAGAATTGCTTCAAACAAGCTTGATTTTGAATGAAAATGAACCACACATGATCCAAATAAAAGCTAAGACTTTGTAGAATACTTTCCCACTAGTCTCAACTCATGACCATACAGTGCATGTCCATACAGAATGAAAGAACTTAGAAAATTGCACAAAAAACTAGAAAATAGAGCTTCTTCTTCACTTTTTTCTTCACCAAAAACATTACAATCTGATCCCTCAAATTTTTGAGGCTCCAAGAAATCACATGCAACTTCCAACATCAATTACAAAACAATATTTCATAAGTGACCGTTTAGCTTCACAAAACATTGCAAAAGCAACTTTTGCAACTTTCACCAACTACACACCAACGCCTAAAAATTATCCTATATGACTCTAAAAATGCAATAAAGGTCTTATGTCGACCTTATTACAATGATTTGATGATAAAAAACACACATGCTAACATAAAACACCTAAAATGCATCACTAGAACTAATATGCCCATGGTACCCTACACCATACAATGGGGTGAAAATGATTTCATTCTCCTAATGAAATGAGCTCATGAACAAAGACTCCATGCTTCTTAATATCCTCCTCTGACATCTAGGTAGCATCTTGAATTGGTAAACCATGCCACTTAATTAAGTATTCATTGTACACTTTATGTCTAGTCCTCTTGGTCTCCCTTGTATCCAATATGGCTTCAAGCTTCATTGGTTGGCTGGGTGGCAGGTCTTTAACCCACTCATCATCATCAACTCCTAAAAAAATTTCTTCTTCACCTACAACCATAGTACTCTTAAAAGGATAGAGATCAAAAATATTGAAAATAGGTGAGATAGCCACTCGAGGAGGGAGTTCTATCTCATAGGAATTTTGTCCATACTTGTGGACCACCCTGCAAGGTCCAATATTTTTCATCATTAGCTTGGTGTATTTACTTTTGGGTAACCTCTCTTTCCTCAAATGTGCAAGCACCATGTCCCCTAGTTTGAACTGAACATCCTTCTTCTTCAAATCTGCCTTTTCCTTGTAACTATCCACACTCTTTTTCAGACTTTCCTTGACCTTCTCATGTATGTCCATAGCCATAGAAAACTTCTCTCCTTCTACACCCATTTTCTCCATTCCCTTTAGATCTCTCAACTCACATACACCTCTTAGGCTCATGCCATATACAATCTCAAAAGGACTTCTCCCTATGCTACAGTTGACTGAATCATTATAAGCATACTCTACTTGAGGAAGTATGAGATCCCATGACTGATTATGCTCTTTGGTGAGGCACCTCAACAATTTTCCTAGTGACCTATTGACCAC
The DNA here is from genome assembly GCA_007115665.2 of Sequoiadendron giganteum. Classification (NCBI taxonomy): domain Eukaryota; kingdom Viridiplantae; phylum Streptophyta; class Pinopsida; order Cupressales; family Cupressaceae; genus Sequoiadendron; species Sequoiadendron giganteum. Next base: position 81,556,862 of record CM021107.1, on the reverse strand, counting down.
TTCAGTCTGCCCATCCATTTGTGGATGATAGGAAAAACTGAATGTCAAATTTGTGCCCAATTTTCTCCATAAGGTCCTCCAAAAGTGACCTATGAACTTAGTGTCTCTATCAAACACAATGGTTAAAGGAAAACCATGAATCCTTAAAATCTCTTTGAATACCAAGCTAGATATATGAGATGCGTCATTTGTGCTCCTACAAGGAATGAAGTGAGCCATCTTACAAAATCTATCAACAACAACATAAATAATGGTATACCCTCTTTGTGTCTTGGGAAATCCCAAAACAAAGTCTATGTTGATTGACTCCAATGGTCGGTTAGGAATTGGAAAATTCTAGTAAAGGCTTGCATTAGAATTTGTTCCTTTAGCTCTTTGAAAAACCACACAACTCTCTACAAACCTTTTCACATCCACATGCATTCTTGGCCAATGATAGAACCTTTTGACTTGCTCCAAGGTCTTGTCATACCCAAAGTGTCCACCCAAACTACCACAATGCTTTTCTCTGATCATATTTTCCCTCATATAGAGAAATTTGGAACACACATCTGAGCACCCTTGAAAAAAAAACCATCTTTCAATACAAAATCAAAATTTTCACTGTGGAAAACACCTTGTGATTGATTGCAAATAGTAAAAACATCTTTAAAATCATCATCTTGATACATACCTTTCAATATATCCACTCCTACACTTTGTAGTTGAATCTCTTGAACCAACATGGATCTCCTACTTAGAGCATCAACAAAAAAAATTGCTTGTCCTTTCTTATGCTTGATTGTAAATGTATATGTCTTTAAATACTCCATCCACTTCATGTGCCTATGGCTCAACTTATCTTGACTATTCAAAAATATTAAAGCATGGTTATCTATGAAGACAATGAATTCCTTTGGTAAGAGGTATTTCTGCCATTTCTTGAGGGATTGTACCATTGCATAGAGTTCAACGTCATATTAGGAATGCTTCCTTTGGCCTCATTGAGTTTCTCAATGAAAAATTCCACCAGTCTCCCTTCTTGACTCAAAACTGCACCAATGGCATACCTGCTTGCATCACATTCAATTATGAACAACTTGTTAAATTCAAGGAGTGTAAGAATAGGTTGTTGATCCACTCTAGTCTTCAAGTATTCAAATCTTTTATATGCCTCATCAATCCATTAAAACTTAGTCTTCTTCTCACCCTTGATGGTATCAATGATTGGTGAACAAATATGGCTAAAGTTCTTGATGAATTTCCTATAGAAATTAGCTAAGCCATGAAATCTCCTTACCTCTACTACTGCTTTAGGAGTTGGACAGCTGAGTATGACTTCAACCTTTGTGGGATCCATCTTCAATGCACCTTTAGATACCACAACACCAAGGTAAATAAGTTCTTGCTTCATGAACTCACATTTCTCAAGGTTGATCATTAGCTTCTCCTCATTCAACTTCCTCAACACCATATCCAAGTGCTGCAAGTGCTCCTACTTTATTATACTATATACAAGAATTTCATCCAAGTATACTATGACAAATTTACCTATGAAGTATTTTAGGACATGATTCGTCAGCCTCATGGATTTAATTGGGGTATTAGATAATCCAAATGGAATCACTAGCCATTCATACAAACCCTCATTATTCTTGAAGGTGATCTTCCACTCATCTCCTTCCCTTATTCTAATCTGATGGTATCCATTTTTTAAGTCAATATTTGAAAAGTGACATGCTCCTGACAAATTGTCCATCAAGTCCTCCATCTGGGGTATAGGAAACCTATATCTGATTGTAATCTTATTTATTTCCCTTGAGTCAGTACAAAGCCTCCAATCTCCATCCTTTTTAGGTGCCAAAACAATAGGCACAACACAAGGGATCAAACTCTCCCTTACTAACCCTTTTTCCAACAAGTCTTGAACTTGATTTCTTATCTCTTCATTCTACCTAGGTTTCATTTTGTATGCTAGTTTGTTTGGCAAAATTTCACTCGATATAAGGTCAATGTGATGACTCACATCTCTGATGGGTGGCAAAGAGTTTGGTAGTTCCTTCACCACTATATCTTCATAATTTTCCAATAGGACCTACACCTCCTTTGGTGTCTCTTTTCTATCTGTTGTTGCTGCTACATCTGATATAGGCTTTCAAACAATGGCATAACCAATGTCTTCCTCCTCTAGATCCTTCAAAAACTCTTTTTCCTTAACCACTAACACACTTGGTCCCTCATGAACTCACTATCCTCTTCTTGAATGGGTGAAAGGGTATATGACTTCTCATCTTTCTATATCACATATATATTATTTTCCCCATCATGTTTGGCCTTCCTATAGAACTACCATGGCCTTCCTAGTAGTACATGAAATACATTCATAGGGATGATATCACAAAGTATCTTATCCTTGTAGGGACCAATGTTGAATTCTACCCAAGCCTACTCATTTACTAAAACTTGTTGACCCTTATTGAGCCATGAAACTTTGTAGGGTGTTTGATGAGGGTTCCTTTTCATTTTTAGTTTCTCTATCATCCCCAAAGACACAAGATTGTCAATTGAACCAAAATCTACCACTACTTTACATACCTTCCCTTGAGCTTTGCAAGTTGTCCTAAACAATGCTTTTCTTTATGGGGGCTTCTTGATGTTTGGCACCTTGATTAGTGTTCTTCTTAGCATCAAAGACTCTCCTACCTCTATAACATTATGTAGAGAAGGTGAGTTAACACTTTCATTGTCCTCCTCTTGCAATATTTGAGTCCTCCTCTCACCACCATAAGAACTAGAGGCTTGTTTTTCTGAGCATTTCCAAGCTAGGTGTCCAAATTGGTTGCAGTTGTAGCACCTTCCAGAGAATGTATTAGATCCTCTTCCTTGTCCATTGAACCTTCCTCTACCACAAAATCTCCTTCCTATGAAATTACCTTTGTTATTTGTCTCTCCACTTTGCTCTTGTTGGTTGCTTGTTTCACCTTGAGGCTTTTGTGACTGCCCCCTTGCACCAAACTTGTCTCTACCTCTAAATTTTTTTCTTCTTCCTCTTCCTTGCTGCTCTTGCTTTCTTTTAATCCTTTCCTTGGCTTTATCTTCCAATTGGTAACACTCCTCAACTATTCTAGGAGTTTTAAGGCCAATCTCATCTTGTATATTCTATCTAAGGCCATTCAAGTACCTTGCCACTTTCTCCACTTCATCTTTAGTATGCACTGCTCTTATGCTTAGTTTATGAAATTCCTCAAGATAGGTCATTACATCTAACTCCTTTTGCTTCAAATTTTGCAACTTCCTAAAGGTTTGTATTACATAATCTACAAGTAAGAATTTAGTCTTCACCTTAGCTACCATCTGGTCCCATGAGCTTATCTTTGCCTTTCCTTTCTTAAATCTTTCATCTTGAATGTAGTTCCACCATGTTAGGGTAGGGCCCTTCAACTTAGTCTTTTCAAATTTAACCTTCTTGTTGTATTCTATCTCCTCAAACTCAAAGTTGTCCAAAGCATCAATCCACGCCAATACTTCTTCACTATCCAATTTTTCACCATACATTGGCACTTCCACTTCCACTTTTAGAATGTTGTCACCCTTGACTGCCTTTAGCATCCTGACCATCCTCTTTTCTTTAGGGTCCAATTCTTCATTCTCATCTTGGAATCCTATTGGAGGGTTCTCACTTTCACCCTCTTCTTCCTTGTCACTTTGGTCACCACTGACCATTCCTCTCCTCTAATTCTTTTCCAGGGCTGCTATCCTTGCAAGGGTTGATTCTTGTGACTCCTTTTAGAGCAATTTCTTCTAAAATAACTATTCTTTCAACTCCTTTACCTCTTTGGCCATTGGATTTCCTTTTGGAGGCATTTTGACTATGCTCACTCTCACTCACTTCCCACTTCTAATCAAAACCTTCACTCTAATACCACCTGATGCAGATCAGGGGTGGATTTAGCTTTACCAAACACAACTCAACACAATTCAATCAGTACTCAAAACCCAAGACTCCTGCAATAGTAATTTTCAATAACATGCTATCCTTTCCAACTAGGTCTCCTAAATGGTGTTTTGAGGCCTATATTTTATAGAATGTTGTCTCACCTTGAAACTCAGACCATCTTAGATACCCATTAAGTGGATATTCAACATATATTCCTAGACACATAAGTTTTTTTGCAGAAAAACACCCTAATCAGGTATGCTACGCCTGAAACTAGGCCAATTAGGCCAGTTTTGCAAAGCAAGTACTAAGAAAAAATCTTCCAAACACCTAAGCACTTCTTCAAAACCACAAACTAGTCACATAGGGTCACAAACACCTGGTTTTAACAACAAAACACTCTTCCCATTTTCTATCCCACTCTTTCACTACTCTACCTAGCCTAACACATGAAGATGTTAGGCTAGGGCTTTGTCAAAAACACCATTAAGCTCCATCCCCTGCTACCTAAACCTATAGAGAATTAAAAAAACACCTAAAAATACCATTCCATTGAGTCCCACTAATTTACAATGGTGGAATGGTCCCTATTGTACATTTTTCTCTCAAAACCCTTGAAATGGAGGGTTTCTAAGCGATATGATAAGAATTGCTTCAAACAAGCTTGATTTTGAATGAAAATGCACCACACAAGATCCAAATGAAATCTAACTCTATAGAATATTTTCTCACTAGTCTTAGCTCATGACCATACATTACACATCTGTACAGAATGAAAGAACTCAAAACATTACACAAAAAACCAAAAAATAGAGCTTCTTCTTCACTTTTTTCTTCACCAAAAACATTACAATATGATCCCTCAAAGTTTTAAGGCTCCAAGACATCACATGAAACTGCCAACATTAGTTACAAAACAATATTTCATAAGTGATTATTTAGCTTCACAAAACATGCAAAATGGCAAGTTGCAAAAGCAACTTTTACAACTTTCACCAACTACACATCAACGCCTACAAATTACCCTATATGACTCTAAAAATACAAGAAAGGTCTTATGTCAACCTTATTACAATAATTTGATGATAAAACACACACATGCTAACATAAAACACCTAAAATGCATCACTAGAACTTATATGCCCAGGGTGCCCCTACACCAAATATTTGTATGCACCAATTCCAATAGTCTGGTAATAGATTGTTCTTTGAATTTGAAGCTTCTATTTGCTTGATTTCCAATTTGACATTCTTTATAGACAACATTGATAGGATTTGTAATCTTTGGTAGATTTCTTACTGCTTGAATTGAACTGATTCTCACTAAGTTATCAAAATTAATGTGACACATCCTCTTGTGTCATAACAAGCTTTCATTAATCTAAGTCATAAGTTAATGACCATTAGTAACCTTAAGCTGATAAAAATTTCCATTTGTCCTTCTTCTAGTAGCAACAACAATTCTAGATCCTTTTTTGATCTCAAATCCATCATCCTAAAACATAATATTGTATCCTTTGCCAAACATTTTTCCAACACTCAAGAGGTTATGCCTTAAACCCTTAACATAATAAACATCATCAATATTATGCTTGGAATCAAAACTGATAGAATATTTTCCACATATCTTAGTAGATGTATCATCACCAAATATCACACATCCTCCATCATATTTTCCAATTCAATAAAAATCTTACTTTCTTCACTGATCATATGATTAGAGCATCCACTGTTAATGATGCAAGAGCATCCAGTGGTGTAAGGGCAATCCTACATCACCCAAAAATATATTTACTTTCATTTAGAGTTTTGTATATGTTTTTTCATTTCTGGATACCCTTTTCGTCGAAGAAGAATTCCCAACTTTCAGAACTGCTTTTTTGCTTTTTCTGCTTGACTGCTATTTTTAGCAGGTATGATTTTGAAGGCGTGAGGGGACAGAAATTTAAGGGAAGCTTCATGACAGAATAATAAACACTTTGGTGAAAGAATCAGGTGAAGATCATTCCTGGTTCAAAAGTTATTCAAGTTTTAGTTTCTGCTTTTTGCCCTACAAAATCTTTGAAGCTAATTTTGAGGGACTTAAAGGCTCTGGATGAGCCCGAAAATTGGCGAAAAACGAAAGTGGTTAGCCTTTAGGCCCCACTTTTTGGCACTTCATTTTCGCAAGACCTTTCCGAAAAGGTATTATCATTGAAGATCCGACGGTTAGATCTTGAGTTAGGGCTTCCGGAAGTTTGTGCATAATTAGAATGTTGTTTTTGGCTCCAAACAGAAGAAATGGGGCTATTTATGGGGTAGTTTCTGATTTTTGTGGGAGTTTTTGGGAAAAGAAGATCGCATGTTGCGAATAGGGGAATTTTTATAGTTTCTTTTTGTAATTTGCATGTATTGCAGAACTCGAGGATTTGAGATCCTCTGCATGTAAGATTTTCATTTTTGAAAATAATAAGGATCTCAGTTTTCTGTGTGATTTTTTGTGTCTCGGGTTGCACCCTCATCAAGTGGTATCAGAGCGGGTTTTCTTGAGCGTGTGGACAGATCGCCGATCGTGAGGCAGTTCGCACCAGGACTGTGGTTGTGGGTTCAAGATATTCAAGATGCCTCCAAGAGTGGCACGTGGTAGGCGAGGTGGTACCAGAAATGCTGGTGGAAGAGATCCATTAGCAGCCGAGGGTTTCAGAGCCCTCTAGAGACAAATTAATGCATTACAAAGAGAGTTAAGAAGAGGGGTAAACCCGAGAAGGGGAGAAAAAAGTGAGGATGAAAAAGAGGTAGAAGATTCAGATGTAGAAGAGGAAGAAGAAGCTATTCATCAAGATCAAATGCGGTTGATAAGGGCCATTTCGAAAATCGAAAAAAGACCTAGAGTAGAAGTTCCCAGTTTTTCTAGTAGTCTGAACCCGAAAGAGTTGATTGATTGGATCAAAGAGTTGGAACAGTATTTCGAGTATGAAGAAGTAGAGGACCCATATCGGGTTAAGTTTGCAAAAACGAAGCTGAAGGGCCACGCCAGTATCTGGTGGAAAGAGGTCCAACTAGAAAGAAATAAGAGAGAAAAGGGAAAGATCACCAGATGGGATCGCATGGTGGAGAAACTGAAGAAGCAGTTCATGCCAATGGACTATGAGTTAGATCTATTAAAGAAATTGCAAGGGTTGAAGCAAGGAAGTAGATCTGTGAAAGAATACACAAAAGATTTTCACAAGATAATCATCAGAATGGGACATGCAGAGGCCAACAAGGAGAAGGTAGCCCGTTATCTTAATGGGTTACGACCGAGCATTCAAGAGGAGCTAAGCTTGGTCAGAATGGCCACCATTGAGGATGCTTACCAATTTTCGCTGAGAGTTGAAGAGAAGCTGAACAAAAGATTTGACAGTAAGCAAAAAGGACGAGGAGGTCAAAGCAGAAGGGGTAGCGGAAGATCTTTTGGAAGCCGAAATAAGGATGAGAAGAAAAGTGAAGATGTGGGTGCCAGTCGAAGCCAGAGGAATGATAACTTCTACCGCCCACACGATCAGAATGGTGGTGATCAAAGAGGTAGAGGACAAGAAAGATTTGGGCAAGGACCCGGAAGGGGTGGTTTCAGAGGAATTTGTTTCCGATGTGGTGAAGAAGGGCATCGAGCCTATGAATGTCCACAATACCAAGGAAGGACAGACAAAAGGCCAGAAGGTCGTGCAAGGGTTGCACATGTAGATGAGGAGGCTCAATCTAAGCATTTAGATGATGTTGAAAGGGGAGAAGCCCTAGTGGTTAGAAGAGCCCTGGTGACTGAAGAGAAGGAACCAGAACAGAGGAAGAATTTGTTTCGCACAAGGTGCAAGTGTGAAGAAAAATGTTGTGATGTCATTATTGATGGTGGGAGCACTGATAATCTAGTGTCAGAAGAAATGGTTACAAAGTTGAAGCTGAAGAGGGAAAGGCATCCACATCCATATCGGATTGCCTGGTTGCAGAAAGACCACAAAGTTCTAGTCAATGAGCAGTGCCTGGTGAAGTTCAAGATTGGAAGCTATCATGATGAGGTACTCTGTGATATCATCCCTATGGATGCATGTCACGTGTTGCTGGGGAGGCTGTGGCAGTTTGATAGGTGAGCTGTACATGATGGCCATGCAAACACTTATTCCCTGATGAAGGATGGAGTTCGCCATAAGTTGAAACCCCTGAAGAAGGCTGAAGAAAAGGTATGCAGTAGTGCTAGAATTTGTTATGTTGATGGAAGGAAATTTTTAGAAGGCATGAAACATGAGCATGTGTGTTATGCATTGATTCCTAAAATGGATAAGGAGGGTAGTGAGAAGGTTCCAGTAGAAGTTTCTGGGTTATTGAATGAGTTTCAGGATATTGTTTCTGATAATGTACCTGAGGGTTTACCACCAATGAGGAAGATCAGTCATCAGATTGACTTGATCCCAGGAGCCAGTTTGCCGAATAAGGCAGCTCATAGAATGACTCCTGCAGAAAATGAGGAGTTGAACAGACAAGTTGAGGAGTTGTTGAGAAAGGGTTTGATTCGAGAGAGTTTGAGTCCATGTGCAGTACCTGCAGTACTAGCACCAAAGAAGGATGGGGAGTGGAGGATGTGTACAGACTCTCGGGCCATAAACAAGATAACAATCAAGTATAGATTTCCCCTGCCAAGGATGGATGACCTGATGGACTGTTTGAGTGGAGCTCAGTACTTCACAAAGATTGATCTGAAGAGTGGATATCACCAGATCCGGATTCGAGAGGGAGATGAATGGAAGACTGCCTTCAAGACCAAAGAGGGCCTGTACGAGTGGTTAGTCATTCCTTTAGGGCTAACCAATGCACCGAGCACATTCATGTGGCTCATGAATGAGGTACTGAAAGAGTTCCTAGGAAGCTTTATTATTGTGTATTTAGATGATATTTTGATATTCAGTAAATCACTGGATGAGCATATAATGCATATTGGTAGAGTCTTTGAGAAGTTAAGAGAAGAGAAATTGCTGATTAATCTGAAGAAGTGTAGTTTTGTGAAGAAGGAGTTAGTGTACTTGGGGTTTGTTGTCTCGACAGAAGGTCTCAAGATGGACCCAGAGAAGGTGAAGGCTATTCTGGAATGGCCTACCCCAAGAACTGCTACTAAGGTGAGATCTTTCCATGGTTTGGAAAGTTTTTATAGAAAGTTTATTAGAAACTTCAGTAGTATTTGTGCACCCCTAACTAAAACAATGAGAGGGGATAGAAAAGAGTTCAAGTGGAGCACTGGAGTAGCAAGGAGTTTTGATCTATTGAAGTAGAAGGTGATAGAACAACCTGTTTTGGCTCTCCCAGATTTCAATAAGGTGTTTCAGGTGGATTGTGATGCCAGTGGTTGTGCCATTGGAGCAGTGTTAAGCCAGGAAGGTAAGCCCATTGCCTATTTCAGTGAAAAGTTAAATGATGCAAAGAGAAAGTACTCTGTATATGATCAAGAATTTTATGCAATAGTTCAAGCATTAAAGAAATGGAGGCATTATTTGTTGCCGAAGGAATTTGTTATGTATACTGATCATCAAGCATTGTAGTACCTAAGTAGTCAGGGAAAATTAAATCAGAGGCATATGAAATGGGTAGAATTTTTGCAGAGTTATACATTTGTTTTAAAACATAGGAGTGGGAAGTCAAATAGGGTTGCAGATGCCTTAAGTAGGAGGCATACATTGTTGATAGAAATGCAGATTGAGGTGGTTGGGTTTAGTGAACTCAAGACATTGTATCCGAAAGATCCTAATTTTGCAGAGGCTTGGAAAGCTTGCAAGGAACCTGTTACAGTTGACAGGACAAAGTGGTTGGATTTTATAATTCAAGAAGGCATGTTGTTTAAGGGAAGTCAACTGTGTATTCCGAGGAGTTCCATGAGGGAGAACCTGATAAAAGAGAAACACAGTGGGGGAATGGTAGGACATTTTGGTCGAGATAAGACCATTTCCATTATCAGTGAACATTATTATTGGCCTCAGTTGTCACAAGATGTGAAGAAGTTTGTGCAGAGTTGTAGGGTATGTCAAATGGCTAAAGGAGTGAGTCAGAATACCAGGTTGTATCAGCCCTTACCTGTACCGGAGAGGCCGTGGGAGGATGTAAGTATGGACTTTGTTCTTGGTTTGCCAAGGACACAGAGAGGGAATGATTCAATATTTGTGGTAGTTGACAGGTTTTTGAAGATGGCACATTTCATCCCATGCCAGAAGACCCATGATGCAGTACACATTGCTGACTTGTTCTTCAGAGAGGTGGTGAGGCTACATGGTCTGCCAAAGAGTATAGTCTCAGATCGTGACACAAAATTTGTTGGATACTTTTGGAGGACCTTGTGGAAGAAGTTGAAAACAGAGTTGAAGTTTAGTTCTGCACACCATCCACAGACTGATGGGCAGACTGAGGTTGTGAATAGAAGTCTAGGTAACCTACTGAGATGCTTGGTAGGAGATAAACCAAAGGGATGGGACTTGATCTTACCCCGGGCAGAATTTGCTTACAACAATTCTGTCAATAGAAGCACTGGTAGATCACCATTCCAGATTGTGTATGGAAGTAGTCCTAGGACTGCTCCAGAATTGAGAAAGATGGACCAAGAGAAGAAGACAAGTGTTGAAGCTGAAGACTTTGCAGAACACATCAAGAATATGCATGAGAAGGTAAAAGAACACATTAACAAGATGAATATGCAGTATAAGGCTAAGGGAGATCAAAAGAGGAGGTATAAGGAATTTCAGATTGGTGATGAAGTGATGGTCCACTTGAGGAAAGAAAGGTTTCCAGTAGGAACCTATAACAAATTGAAGATGAAGAAGTTCGGTCCCTGTAAAATTTTGAAGAGGCATGATTCAGGGAATGCATATGAGGTAGAGTTGCCAGATGGATTCAACATTTCCCCTATGTTCAACATTGCAGATTTGACATAATATCATGAGAGTGGCACAGAGGAAGTACCAGCAATGGAACAGTGTGGTATTCCAGCACCTACTTCAGAAAAGGAGGAGATCGAAGAAATCTTGGATAGCCGTGTAGGAAGGAGTACTAGAAACAGGCAGTATGAAGAATATTTGGTGAAGTGGAGAGGAAGGCCTATGGAAGATTCATCCTGGTTGTCTAAGGCAGAGGTTGACCGTTTGGGTTTTCCTCAACCATTTGAGAAGTGACGGGGTCACCTTTCAAATTACCCTGGGTGTCTGATGCAGGAGCATCTAATGGTGTAAGGGCAATCCTACATCACCCAAAAATATATTTACTTTCATTTAGAGTTTTGTTTATGTTTTTTCATTTCTAGATACCTTTTTCGTCGAAGAAGAATTCCCAACTTTCATAACTGCTTTTTTGCTTTTTCTGCTCGACTGCTATTTTTAGCAGGTATGATTTTGAAGGCGTGAGGGGACAAAAATTTAAAAGAAGCTTCAGGACAGAATAATAAACACTTTGGTGAAAGAATCAGGTGAAGATCATTCCCGGTTCAAAAGTTATTCAAGTTTTAGTTTCTGCTTTTTGCCCTACAAAATCTTCGAAGCTAATTTTGAGGGACTTAAAGGCTCCGGATGGGCCCGAGAATTGGTGAAAAACGTAAGTGGTTAGCCTTTAGACCCCACTTTCTAGCACTTCATTTTCGCAAGACCTTTCTGAAAAGGTATTATCATTGAAGATCCGATGGTTAGATCTTGAATTAGGGCTTCCGGAAGTTTGTGCATAATTAGAATGTTGTTTTTGGCTCCAAACAGAGGAAATGGGGCTATTTATGGGGTAGTTTCTGATTTTTGTGGGAGTTTTTGGGAAAAGAAGATCGCATGCTGCGAATAGGGGAATTTCTGTAGTTTCTTTCTGTAATTTGCATGTATTGCAGAACTCAAGGATTTGAGATCCTTTGCATGTAAGATTTTCATTTTTAAAAATAATAAGGATTTCAGTTTTCTGTGTGATTTTCTATGTCTCGGGTTGCACCCTCATCAGTTAATGATCCAGTATTTTTTCTCCTGACTAGCGGTAAAAGAAGATACCAAAGCACCTTCAGTCTTATCCTTTGTATCTAAAGGTATTCCCTTCACACATCTCTTAGAGTTAGCAAAAATAGATCATCTTTTAAATCCAAGAAAAAGCATTCATCATCTTCATCTCCATAATCAGATTCATCATCAGAAATACTTGCATCTTCTCTAAGATAATAATTTTTCTTAATCATATTACCTTTGTTCTCCTTAATTTTTTTATTCAAAGTTTTGTTTAGACATCTTGAAGCATAATGACCTATCTTTCCACAACTTAAACATTTAAAAGGTAGCTTACCATTGTTCTTACTAGTACCCTTCTTCATTCTCCTTATAAAGTTAGATTCTATATCATCAAGATCCTCCTGAACTGATTCCTTATTCTCCTTTGATTTTCCAACCTTAAAAGGAGTATCAAGTTTTGCACCACTATTTGTTCCAAATTCTCTCATTTAAAAACTAGTTAAAGAGCAATATAATTGATCTCTAGTATATTGATTTAAATTTGCAAATTCTTCAATAGTAGAAACTTTATGATTGTAAGATTTAGGAAGAGTTCTGAGAATTTTCTCTACCACTTCTGGTTCTTTGATTTTTCCACCAAGAGCTCTGATGCAGTTGGCCACTTCATCTACCCTCTAAATATACTTTGTGACATTTTCTTCTTCATACATACACAATTTCTCAAACATGATTTTTAGATTTTGCATCTTAGCTTCTTTGACCTTGTCATCTCCTTAATAAATGCTTTCTAACTTTTCTCAAATTGCTTTAGCACTTTCCAGAATCATAACTTTCACTAGTTTAGAACTTTTAAGAATATTTAAGATATCATACCTTGATTTACCATTCATTTCATAGGATTTGATCTCATCAACAATACTTGGACCATTATTAGGTTTAGTATATTCATTCTTAATAGACTTCCAAAAATAAAATCCAAGATAAACCAAATAGCCTTCCATCCTTGTCTTCTAGAATGCATAATCTATTCCATCAAACATAGGGATCTCTTTCTTATGTGCCATCCTAGATCTACCTCAAGTGGTTAAGATTTCTTCCAAGGAACCTTACTTTGATACCAATTGTTGAATGCACAAAACAACTAAGAGGGGGGGTGAATCAGTTCTACCTTAAAAATTCAAAACCCTCATACACATTTAGATCCACATTAATGCAATTAACCTTGAATCTATTATAATGATTTAGCATGAAAGACATAAAAAATAATTAAAAATAAACATCATGCATAAAATAACACCAAATTTACATGGAAAACCCAAGATGGAAAAAACCACAGTGAGGATTAGATCACAATATAAGGTAATATCAACACTGAATATATAGGGCTCACTGCTAGAGGGCTCACTACCCAAATAAGAAAGGCTCACTTCCAGAATAGAAAGAAGATCTATGTGAAGAATGTTACACAAATAAATGCATCTCAATGCAATAGATAAATGCACCACAATATCACCAACAACTTCACAACATAACTAAAGAATCGTAGACACCTTCTTCTCACTACATCCAATAATCAAACACATGAAAGCTCGCACTGCACTTTCCTAATTCGCACTCTAACACTCTACACTTTACATCACTTGCATATTACTTGTCTATAATCACATCCCTCAACAACTCAACTCATATTTATATCATCTTCAACCTTGAAAACATTCTCCAAGGTTGGCTATGCACACCAATCATGCAAATACAAATTAGGTCGACACCAAAACACTTTTGTAGTGGATAGAAGTGAAAGCGGACCACACCATTCCTTTTTGGAACCCAAAACTATAATACCATACCACACACTTCTATAAATAATATACATCCACTGCAATTAGTGTAAACACCAAGGTCGACTGTTACTTGTGTAAACAGCATTAAACTTTTCAATACACACTTCCTTTGATTCAACAAAACTTCACGGACAAAAAATGTCACTTGAACACAATCTAAAATATTTCATAAACACCATGAAATCCAAAAAACCTCCTTAAAAACAACTTTCACCTAAGGAATGTACACACCCAGTACAATCAAACAATTTTTCCATACACTATAACTTAAGAAATTGACTTTTGAAGTACCAAACCTCAAATTACCTTGATTGAAGAAAGATACCAACACTATTTTCAACACCCCTTTAGATCTAAAATACCTAAAACCAAACTATGGAGAAATGCAGAGCAAAAACATTTATCCTAGACACCTCTGTAATACACTGTTCACACATGGTGAACACAAATTCTTCTACACAATGATCCAACACACCAAATTATGAATACAAAACCTCTAATCACCTCTGATCAACATATCTAAAATACATAGGTAGATATTCAACCTAGAAGAAATGTGGAGCAACACTACTCTGCAACCTAGAACAACACTACAACACACTGTTTCCTCTTTTTAATAAATTTTCTCAAAAGCACTTAAAAACCAAGCACCAAAAGCACATCCTCGTCATCTTCAACACTTCCTTAATCATAGATAGAAGCTTATCAAAGAAACACTAGAGGTTGACACCAATAGCTTACTAATGACAACATAATGCAACTAATCAAAGCATGGATAACACCAACATACTCTTGCAACCATCTTCTTCTCATACAAGAGACACTAATGAAAACACATGCTTGTTGACATCAATCAAAACACCAATTTCTCATATTTGCAAAAAAAATCTATATCAAACCATTAATAATATCAGTAATAATGATCTTTTACAAGTGCGGGACAATTGAACCACTTGCTAGTTGCTCAAAAATGAAGGTTAGATGAGAAAAATAACTCAAAATCCTAAAAACTGTAGTCTAAAACAAAAGCGTAGATTTACCTGATAGAGACACTACCTTATGAAATAAAGGCACAACTTGGTGATGTAGAGGCATAGTTTCACAAATGAATCCTAAAAACAATCTCCAAGAGCCAAAAAATAAAGTTTTTCACCAACCCACTTTGGAAATTTGTAAGATGAATCTATAAGACACTTAAAAACACATGGATCTAACCAAAATATTTTAGGTTATATGCTCAAAATATCTTAAGATGAATCAAACACTAGATCTCCTAGAAATCTTGCAAGAAACCCCAATTTTGCAAAGCCCTAACACTTTAAATTTTGCAAGAAAATAATGAACCAACCTACAAAAAAATGTTAAAATGATGTAATCGTATGAAAAAACATCTCAAAGGTTAGAAAAAACCTAGATTTAGCTCAAATTGATCAAATCCAACATGTATAACAAAAGCGCAATTCTAGGTGATAGAGGTGCCACTTTGTAGAACAAAGATGCCACTTTAAGCAACATAGGCACAACTCTGTGAGACAAACGTGCATTTATGTGAGAAAGAGGCACCACTTCATAGTCTGAGACCAAAAAATGGCATTATCATCACAAAAACTTCATAAAAATGATAGTACAAGGATGTGGGTCCCATTGAGAGTACCAAAATGAAGAGGGTTGGAAAATATTGAAGGAAAACAAAGGAAGATAAAATCAATAAAAACCATAATACCTTCACCTAGAATTTTTTTTTCTCTCCTTGATGAGTGAAAATAGGGTGCACCCTTATTCCATATGATTTACTCAAATTGATGTTGATATATGAATTGCTCAATGCTCTAGCATAACCTTGATATTATTTGATAATGATAAGCTTGGTAGTCTTAATGAGTGATCAAAATGATAGCATGTAGGTATGATAGCTCAATGAGACTTAAAAAATGAAGGATGAGAGCCTCTAGATATAGAGTCTTGACGAGGAAAAATCAATGGCTAGAAATGGTTGATGATGGATGGCTAAGATTGATTGAGAATTAGGGTTTGGATCAAGGATACAACAATATGAAAAGTGTCAAATGATGAATAGGATCTAGGTTTAGGATTAAGATAAGGAAAAAATTTCTTACAACAATGGGTAGAATTAAGGGGTTAAATGAGATGAATGGATAAGAAGCAAAGATAGTTTGACTTTTGAATAGGTGTCTAGTTTTAATGAATCTAGGCAAGGAGTTAGCTATACATGTGAAGGGGACATTTTTCACATGAGGAAAAATTTAGATTATGATCCATGTGATCAAGGTGAAGGGCTAGGATTAGATGGACAAGGATAGAGGATAAAAGGAAATTAATTAAATAAATAAATGTTTATTTAATTAATGGGATCATGATGAAGGGATAATAATTAAATAAATGATAAAAATTTATTTAATTAAAGGCTTAGGATAAGGATAGGAAAGTATGGGAATAATTAGATAAATAATTAATATTTATTCAATTAATGGCTAAGGATAGGCTAAAATGAGGTGTGGGAGGGTAAGGTTAGATTTTAGGTGTCTACAATAGGATTAAGCATAAATTTAAAATATGAAATTCGCACCTCTTTTTACTAGCCATTATAGTCCAAATTAGCACATATTTGTGCAAATTATTGCTATGTTTTATTATTTAAATACATTCAATGTGTAACTAATTCAAAAGAGGATAATGGTGAACACGGAGAAATCACTAAACATATACCATTTTAAGAGAAAAATAATCAAAATAATATAGGCTATTTGCACATTAGTGCATGTTGTCTTCAAATATTTTTTCAGAACCATAAATTCAATCTATCTAGAGGGTTGACCTATGAGAATCTAATCCTTGAGATTTGAAAATATTACCAATTTTTTTGTAAATATCAGCTTTATAGATTCAAATGTAGGGAAGGTAAAGTTAAATAGGATCTGTGGACATATTTTTTTAGTTTATTCCCATGTGATCAAGTTCATTCGTACACATCAAATTAATATCATGACACTTGAGTTTGAACCCAAGAGACTCAAATTTGAATAATAAAAAATTATGAGCCTTTATAGATTCTAAGACATCTAGATTGAAAGAATCAATTTCTATACTTTTGATTAATGATTCCAACTTGACATTAATAGTTTTCTTCATCATTTCTTTGAAAGCTAAGTACATCAATCCTTGTATTTTTCTAAATATTTATTATAATTGTCAACCCAACTAAATTGTTTAATCTAAATTGATTATATAGTTATTGATGTACACTATTTAATTATATTAAATTATTTATATAAAACTAAAAAGGAAAATATCAATTCCTTTGGGTTAATCTAAGCTTATTAATTAAATGCAATCAAATAAGAACAATCAACCTAGATTAATTAAATATGGAGAATTGGTTGTTGAGAATAGTAAATTAGACAATGTGATTTTAAAATTGGATAAAATAGAGGATGATACGTAGCTCAATAAGTGGAGAATGAATACCAAATGGATGAGCTTCTTGAATATGAATTATGTTAGATTTGTAAACAGTGCCTCTTTGTTAATGATTCACTTGAAATTATATGTTGGATCTCTTTTGTTTTAGAGGAAAATTTTACCAAGTTTAGGACAAAGTCATTGTTGTAGATCTATACTTGAGTTGTAGATTCATCTTGGTAATCAATATGGTTTTGATTTGTAACTTCACCTAATATGTATACTTCAGCTCTATCTTTTCTAAGTTCTTGGGAACTTTGTGGTATTTAAGAATTCATCTAAGGATTTTAATTGCATCTCAGAGAGCTTTCACCTAAATCAATCCCCCAAAACTGAACAATATTGAAAATAATAGGCAAGCACCTAAGTACATGTAGATTCTTTACTCCTTTTATTGCACTATATCAAAATGTGTCACTATTAAATACTTTATAAAATGAATGATTTCTTGATTACATAATGATTTCTTTATGATTATAATAAATACATTGAATGCCTTTAAATACTAGTACATGACATCAAATCACACCTTAAGTGTGTTTAGTTAGGTCAATTTAGAAGGGTGAAGGGGACTAGTCAACTAATTTAAATTTTCAATTTTCAATTGAAATAGGACAATTTTGTTACTACAAGGGTCACCCCCATTACCAAAAACTTTTACTGAAATGAGATAATGGTTTAGTTTAGTTAGAAAATGACTAAATGGAGGTCGGTGCATAGATAAGTGTGATAATTGAGAAAATAAGGTGAATGCATAAGATAATATATATGAATGGATATGGTATAGATATGTGTATGTGAAAATTGATGAGAAGGATAAGAGAATGAACCCAACTTCATAAAATATCATCCCTTTTGTCACTATGTACATGTACCAATAAATTAACTCAAAATAGGCATAAAACAAAATTGGAAATGGCATGGGTATGCAAATTTTACCATTACATTTTTCCCCCACTTTAAGGTACATGTGAATCTTAAAATGATCATGTATTTCAAAGTATGTAGCAATCACAAGAATGCATGCACAATAAATTTATAGAAACTCAAAATATATTATTATGGATCCATATAAAGTAATGGGTTCTACAAGGATACAATCATGTAAATTTTCCTTCTATGCATTCATTATTTTTAAGATGAGTTTTTGTGAGCTATTATATCTATCTATAGATATAAGCATATGAATGTTAGTGATATAGGATATTCCCCCTCCCCTTTCCCCTAAAAATTGGTTTTATTCATAAGGTACAAGGAATTATTAGAAGAACAAAAAATAATACATGAAAAATAAATGTAATCTAAGCCATAAACACATAAATATATATGTATATAAGCCTCTAATCATATAATCATTTAATTTTTTTTGTCAAGAATCCATCATGTAAACATATGCTATATATGTTATTGGTGAAGGTAAGGTACCCCAAATATGGGAGATAGAATGGTGATAGTTCCTCAATGGACATAACACATGAAAATATAAAAGGCACTAGGATACGAATATTCCCTTAACATGACATCCAAGAGCATGAAGACACAAAGGTATAGGTAAGGTATTAGATTCCTAGTGATAATGGAAATAAAAATGATGGAATGAAATTGAAACTATGGGCAAGGGCTTAAGAAAAGGCATATAGCCATGATAAGGGGAAAGGGTCCACAACTAGGTATAAATTATATATGATGGGAAAGTTCCCATGATATAATAATTAAGCGCAATGTGAAAAAAGGGAAGCATGATTCCCCCAAATAAAATAGAAAAGGTTGTAATGTCCCTAATCTAAGTGCAAGGATATGATAATATAATCACATAATGTATGAAGGGGAAATGCATGGTGCCCTAAATATAAATATTTAGCAATGAAATCACTTTGAAATGTAATATGGGTATACATGATGTGCATATGATTATTATCCAAAGTAAAAGTGACTAGAAGTGGAATATTACAATAATGGACCGAGAAGCAAATCTCTATAAGTATGATGTAACAACTGATATAACTACAAAAATTGGCTCTAGGGAGCAAGATCTATCAATGTATACACTAATTGTATAAATATCTAGGAATTAAAATGTATTAATGTATGGAAAAAGTATTGGATCTAAAAATCATGATATATCAATATGAGATCAATTTATAGAATGATGTATTAAAGAAGGAACAATATGTAAGCTTTATCAAGCATGATATGGTAATTAAAATAAATATTTTTATTCTAGGAAGAATGATATGACAATATGAGTCTAGTGAATAAGATCTAAGAAGCATGGTGTAAAATTGTAGTAGCTTTGGATTTTGAGAATAAGTATAAGGAGGCAAATGTTTAAACATGGAAAAAGGATAAATGATAGACAAAAGAAAAAATTCAATCTAAGTGGAGAATGAAAACAAAAATGTAATCAAATATTGAAAGGTAAAGTAAACACCAACAATTCCCCCAAGGTCAGGATAAATATGTGAAAAAAATATGCAGAATGAAATGGCTATTAAAAATGCACAACAATATAGGCATAGTAAAAAAATGCTAAAGAATAAATACAAAATCCAAAGGAAATAAGGCATGAAATTGAAAATGGAAAAAACTAATAAAATCTAATTTATAGGTATATATGAATATGTGCTCATAAATCATTGAAAAAAATACTTGTTAAATATCACCTTGTGTACTACCATCTAAGGCTCATCAATTGTTATATCATTATTTTACCATAAATTATCATCCATTTTTTCCCCTTTAGTTTCATTTTTTCTGTTATTTACTTTATTTTTCAATAACATGTGTCTTATCTTGATATTATTTTGTACTTCGTGAAAACATGTTCTTAATATGTTTAACATTACGTATTTATCTTATTACCATTCTTTATTTTTCAACTTGTAGTTGGGGTAGAAAAATACTCTTTCGATGCACCATAACTTCTTTCTTTGGTTTCCATATAGTCTTTTTTATTTGAAACTCAAGTATTGGTTTCTTCTCTTTTTCTTCATTATTTGATTCTTATTTGATGTTTTCTTTCAATTACTTATTTTGTTCTTGTTTTGGTACATCAGTGTTAAACTTGATTCTTGTTTTGTTTTGGTTGTTTAGATTTGTTTGTTGTTCTTATTTCTCTTGAATACACTAATTTTTTTGCGAATACATTCTTATTATTCATATGGATTTATTTTGGGGATGGAATATATGTGTCTAAAGGGAAATGTCTCAACTTAGTTAATTTTTTGGCTATATCTCTTCTTGTACTTATAAATTTTCCTTCAAGATGCACCATTAAAGAAACAACTTTATGATGTTCTAGCCATGTAATTTCAAGTAAAATAGAGAATTCATCTATAGAGGATTGGTTTTTAGTAGGGAGGAAATATCATAAAACATGTACTATCTTAGATCCAAACTCAAGTGGAAAGATGACAACCTAGAGTCTCAACTAACATTATATTTGTGATTTGTAAAGAAACACCCCAAGGTTGATATGTTGTTGGTTTTGTCTTTGTAGAAAATAATGGATATTCTAAAAATATTTTATATTGGTTAGATTCATTAAGGAATCTCAATTTTTCCTTTCTTTCATGTATATGATTTGATCTACAATGGTCCATAATGGTTGTTTTGCAGGTTTTCCTCATCAAAAAATGAAATTGGTGGATCTAGAGGAGGAAAGGAAGATGTAGCATTGAACTTATCATTTCCCATAATTTACCTTATCCTTATCTTCTATTGTATCATGCACCTCAACATTATGTGTGATTTTCATCAAATTGTATTATAGGGGGGACCAATAAATATTCATTATCATTATCCTTTCAACTTGTATTATATTATTCATGAGATCATGTACCTTATGTTTAAAAATAAAGAAATATTATGTGTGATTCCCTTTGATTTTATGATGATTACAAGATTCTTGATCATTATATAAATTTGGAAACAACTTAGAGGTATCCAATATATGGATGGGAGCGAGCGTACTTAGATTAGTAACAAATAAAATTTGAATTACATATCTATATTATTGAAGCTTAGTGAAGATCCTAGGAGAATTTTATCTAAAAGAAGGGAAAGGAGCATTAGCAACTTGATTCACATTTTCCTCCATATTACTAACCTTTGAGAAAAATGATGTGGAAGGGTAAGAATAATTTTAATGTGATGATTCATATTTAAATGAATTATGTGAAAGCAACTTGGATTCTATATAATTTTAAAATGTGCATGGGCGGGTGTAAAAAATGGGGGGCCAATTTGCGGCCAAATTTTAAAAAAAGTTCTGATAGCTCATAACGTGAGAGTATTATGACACGCTCACGTAATGGCTTGGTGTGCCGAGCCTAAGGCTCAGCCACACTGAGCCTATTTCATGCTCACATTATAATGCGAGCATGAAATAATGTGCTCACATTATGAGCAATAAAAAAAAAAGGAAATCAAGCTCATTTGCTTTGTGACTGTTTTTTCTGCCCGCAACCAAAAGCCCTATTTTTGCATGCTCGCGTTTTGGGGGGAGTTAATCTTGCAATTTTTTAATAATTTTTTTGCTATTTCATCGCCAATATTTTTCCACATCGACGAGGAGGTTGAAGAGGTAAGGATTGTTTTTTTTTTGTTATGAATTTGTTAGTTTTAGGTTGTTTTTTATATTCATTTGTTAAATTTTTAGGAGATGATAATGATCCTGGAAACCCTTTTTAAAACCCTCCTAAAAATACTCAACAAGCAAAGAAATAACAACATCAACAAAATCCTCAAGTTGAACAACCACAACAACAATCTCCTCCACCAATCTCTCAAAATCCTCCTTGCACTTAGCAAAATTTAATGAGTGAAATTGAAAACAATAAAAAACAAATTGAGGAGTTAATCATGAGGTTGAACGATCCAGCAAGTTCAACCATGGAGAGAACACTTGCAAATTCTCTTATAGAATTGTTAAAACATGTAGATGCAATCAACAAACAATTAAGTGGTTGGCAAGATAGGAGGCAGGCACCTAGGAATTTTTACCAAGATAAATTATCATATAAAGATGTAAAAGATGAAAAAAAATATAAAATTAGATTTGTGCTCATTATTCACCGACCCACACACAAATCAAAATCTTGGCCTCAATGCGAAGAGGTTTCCTATCCATTGGTGCCACCACCAAGGGATTGGGAATGATTTTTGGGATAGGTGGTACATGGTTTTTGATTACCCATCATGTAACAATTGCGAAGTCCCACAATATTTCCTGAAGAAACTATACTATGAGTTCATCCTAAACAAAATCTTGAATTATTTTGATATGAGGGACTTCCAAGGGAGAGGTGGGCGGTCAGCTCAAGATAGACCCAGGGCACAACTGGATCCCAGGTGGCAAGCGAGATGAGCTCTCGCTAGGTTGGATCATGAGCACATCGTTATCCCTTCCATTGCAAAGGAGAATGTCGAGGTAGAAACTTTGCAGGTTATCACCTCTTTAACCTAGAGTGTCATTCAACATGCTAGTCCTATAGTACAACACCATCAAGGGGAGTCCTTGAGTTTTAGGCTTCCACCCCATTCGTGTTAGATTTACGGGGCAACTTGTACATATGACCCCACTGACATTGAGGAGGTTACTACACAAGATATGTCTACATCTAAGGAGATGTCGAGGGCAACTAACATTTTGAATCAGGCTTATGAAATCTATACTTAGGTAAATGTTATCATGTTCATTGAATGGTATTCTAATATCTTATTTTGGATGTTGAATAGGTTAATATTGGAGATTTCATGGGAACACCTCCGAGTGTCAGTGGAGTTGGAAAAACCTTCGTGTAGGTAATAGAATGAATATTTTAACTAATGAATTGTACTTAACATATTTGTGCAGCTTATATTCATATTGTTGATTGCATTGCATCACACATCTTTCAAAGTCAAAGAATTACTTCACATTCCATAACTTATAACTAGATATTGATAGATCGCAAAATTTCAACTACAATATAGTCAATTCTAGAAAGTCAACATAAGAAACGATGAAATTACTTTACATAGCATAAGTAATAACTAGGAGCAACTGCCAATTACATTTGCTTGTTATGGTATTCCATGAGACCACTTTTTATTGAGGAATATTTTCAAATAGTCCTTGTCTATGTTATGGATGCTTGGAAAAAATATATGAAATAATAATAGTAAGTAATAGCATAGATAAGGCAATGAGTTGTTTGAAAAAATGACTGAAAGAAATGTGGTCTCATGGTAATGTCCATCACCATGAGACCCAATTCTTTGAGGAATTTTTTCAAACAACTCACTTCCTTTTCTATGCTACCACATTTTCCATACATGTCTACAAAAGCATTTTATCAAACAGTTCACTTCCTTGTAGCTATGGCTAAAAGCCTAAAAAAAGGTTCTTTCCAACAAGCTATGGGTTCATGGAAAAAATCTATGAAAGGATAATAGGAATAAGTAACATAGACAAGGTAGTGAGTAGTTTGAAAAATTGCCTCAAAGAAAGGTGGTCTCATGGTGATGGAATTCCGTTACATTACCATGATACCACATTTATTAGAGGCATTTTTTCAAACAACTCACCGCCTTTTCAATGCTACCACATTTTCCATACATGTCTACCAAAGCATTTTATCAAACTACTTGAACTTCCTTTCTACTATGGCTAAAAGCCTAAAAAAGGTGTTTTCCAACAAACTATGAATACTTGGAAAAAATCTATCAAAGCATAATAGTAAGAAATAGCATAGACAAGGCAGTGATTAGTTTGAAAAAATCCCTCGAAGAAATGAAGTCTCATGGTGATGGAATTCCATTCCATCACCATGAGACCAAATTTCCTTGAGGCACTTTTTTATAGCTCACCACCTTTTATATGCTACCACATTTTCCATACATGTCTACCAAAGCATTTAATAAATCTACTCACTTCCTGCTATTATGGCTAAAATCCTAAATTAGGTGCTTTCCAAAAAACTATAGATGCTTGGAAAAAATCTATCAAAGCATAATAGTAAGCAATAAGGTAGACAAGGAAGTGAGTGGTTTGAAAAAAATCCTTGGAGAAATGTGGTCTCATGGTGATGGAATGCCATTCCATCACCATGAGACCAGATTTCTTTGAGGTATTTTTTCAAACAGCTCACCCCCTTTTCTATGTTACCACATTTTCCATACTTATCTACCAAAGGATTTTATCAAACTACTTGAACTTCCTTGTTGCAATGGCTAAAATATTTAAAAAGGTGCCTTCCAACAAACTATGGATGCTTGGAAAAAATCTATCAAAGCATAACAGTAAGCAATAGCAAAGACAAGGTAGTGAGTAGTTTGAAAAAATATCTCGAAGAAATGTGGTCTCATTGTGATGGAATACCATTCCATCACCATGAGACCACATTTCTTTGATGCATTTTTTCAAACAGCTCACCACCTTTTCTATGCTACCACATTTTGCATACATGTCTACCAAAGCATTTTATCAAACTACTCACTTCCTTGCTGCTATGACTAAAAGCCTAAAATAGGTGCTTTCCGACAAACTATGGATGCTTGGAAAAATTCTATCAAAGCATAATAGTAAGCAATATCATATTCAAGGTAGTGAGTAGTTTGAAAAAATTCCTTGAAGAAATGCGGTCTCATGGTGATCTAATGCCATGACACTTTTTTTTGTAATGGCATTACATCACCATGAGACCCCATTTCTTTGAGGCATTTTTTCAAATAGTTCACTACCTTCTCTATGCTACCATAATTATCGTACATGTCTACCAATTTTTTTTATCAAACGGTTCACTGCCTTGCTGCTATGGATAAAATCCTAAAAATAGGTGCTTTCAAACAAGCTATGGATAGGGAAAATAGTAAGCATGATAGTAAAAAATATATAGTTTAATAAGTACTCAATTTCTTTTTCATTATCTCATACATTATAAGCCATGACATGCATCACTATTGTAGTTTTCGTGATTGAATAATTTTTTATTTTATTTTCAGTTGTTGGAAGTGGACACACCTCCAAATGTTCATAGGGAAATGGAGATTGGTGTTTCATCTGCTATAGAATCCTTGATGCCCCTCACAGAGGTATGAGGTAGATTACTAAATTTCAATTTACACTGGTTGTTATAGTTGTTAGTTAGTAAAAAATAAAACCATTATTGATTCGTAGTTTAATTTCTCTTTGGATGGTTTCTATAGGGCTTCAACATGCCTTGGCATGGGAATTTGAATATTTGCCTCGAGGAGAGTGATCGTCATATGGCGATAAGTGATTATTTTGTTAAATATATCATTTTTTATAATGTAATTTCTATATATTAATGTCTTTACTTCTTATTGTAACAGATAGAGCTTGACCCAGAACTAAACCCTAAGAGGAGCACCAAGAGCACTCCTCCACCTCAGAACAAATGAGTGATAGACTTATCACCATCCAGTCGACAAACAAAGGGAAATAATTTGTTTCTAGGGCATGTAGAGCAATGGCATTTTATTCTAGAGCCCTTTGTTGTATGCCTATATTGAATTTTTGTACATATTTTATATTGGATATAGTTGACATTGTATGCCTATATGACATTCTCATAAGCCTATATGGATATTTTGTATATATTTTATACTTATATCGACATATATTGATGTATTCCTACATGGATATTTCGTTAATACAAATATGTTTTATCGATGGTGTCCATATTTGCATTATAAATCCATGGTTCAATAAATATGAGTTATGTGTATTCAAGTGTACATACTTTACAAATTACTTGTATACTTTGTAGCTTACGTGTATGTGTATACTTTGTGACTTACATGTTTTCATGTGTATACCTTGTATTCATGTATATACTTTCTATTAATTTGTGTATACTTTGTATTTGTGTATATACTTCAAGGCTTATGTGTTTTTGAGTACTTGTGCTTCCTTTATTCACATGTATGCTTGAATTATTCATGTGTATGCTTATTTATTGGTTAGCCCTAGCATTGATCAATGTGGTCCTTCATGGTTTGTCTTAAATATTTATTGATTGATGCTAAACAACTTCAATATTTCTAGGAATACTAGTAGAGTTACAAATTACAAAATTGCACAAATTAAAAAGAAAATATTAACTATAAATAAATGCATTGATTATTAACTTGATAATTGATTAAGAATAAGAATAATATATACCAAGAGATGAGCCTTATATAATGATAATTTCCAACTATAAAATAGGCAAAGCATTCCCAATACTTTGAAAGCAATAATCCACCCAAAATTGAAATGGAAGAGAAGGCTTATTTAAGATCCTTGAGCAATGTATTTCTTAATGCTCCATTGTTATTACATATCTCAATTCAGTTTAATCCAAAGATTTCCATCAAATGCTTTATCTAAAAGCAAAAAACAAATTTTCAATTGGTATGTTCTTGATGCATCACCATATAAACACATTGAAAGATGTATATGTCAAATTTTTGCAATATTATTTCTTGTATTGGAAATGGACTTGGGAGAAGGATTTATAATTTATAATATGTTAATAGGAAATAGACTCAAGGCTGAAAACTTTATTTATCACACCAAATAATATGTGAGATAATCACTTGTTTCTCTTAGACTCCAATTTTCAAGCATAGAAAATCGTTTCAAATGAAAATGACAAAATCCTTCACAACCAAAGTTCCACCATTGTATACATTTACAATCAATTGTATATTGCTGTAAGGGAAAGGAGGATAATTAAAAAACATCTTGCACTTGCTAGACTTGAGGATGATCATATGTTTTTTGTGTGGAAAACTTGGACTTCTCAACTATCACGTGAATGTTTTTTTTTTTATTGTTTTGCATGCCATCATAAGGGATCGAGTTGAACATAGCTTGGAGCGATTCATAACATGTTTGGGTGTGAAAGAGGACCATGCCTAGTGTAAATGTATCTATTAGGATGCATTGGAACAGTTCGTTTGGTCACACGAGTTGTAGAACGAAAGTTTCACCACTTTGCAACTTTACACTGTTTGCATTTGACACTTTTTTCATCAAGTGAAAACTGGACACCACGAGAAGACGACTCTGAGATAACATAAACTAAGAGGTTATTATAGAGGGGTCCAACATGATATCGTAGGCTCAGATAGACAGTTTTTAAGTGTCATGATTTCCAAGTAATAGCCCATCAAATATTGTTGCCCTTTTACACTTTGGACCCTTAAGGGATAGAGCTAATTGAACGTAGCTTAGATAGATTCGGTGTGTTTGGGTGCAAAAGAGGAACATGCATAGCATAAAAATACCCACCCAAATGCATTGGAATAGTTCATTTGTTCACTCGAGTTGCAGAATGAAAGTTGCACCACTTTGCAACTTTGGACAACTTCCATTTGACAACTTTTTCCCCAAGCGAAAAGTTTCCACCACGAGAAAACACCTCCGAGATAGAAAAAACCAAGAGAGGTTATTATAGAGGGACCCAACGCGATCCAATAGGATTAGATGCAAAGTTTCTAAGTATCACAATGTCCTAGTAACATCATGATGAAGATTGCCACCATTTTGCACTTTGGACTCATAAGGGATTTTGTCGGTTGAATATAGATCATAGCGATTTGACATGTTTGGGTGTGAAAGAGGACCATGCATAGTGTAAAAGTATCCACCCAGATTTTTTGGAACAATTCGTTTGGTCACTCGAGTTGTAGAACAAAATTTGCACCACTTTGCATCTTTATACTACTTGCATTTGACACTTTTTCCATCAAGTGAAAACTGAACACCATAGGAAAATGACTGCGAGATAAAAAAAACTGAGAGAGATTATTGTAGAGGGGCCCAACAAAATCTTGTAGGCTTAGATGGAGAGTTTTTAAGCATCACAGTTTCTGAGTAATAGTTCATCAAATATTGTTGCCCTTTTGCACTTTGGACCGTTAAGGGATCAAGCCAGTTGAACGTAGCTCGGAGTGATTCGGCATGTTTGGGTGTGAAAGAGGGACATGCCTAGTGTAAAACCACCCATCTTGACACATTGGAATAGTTTGTTTGGTTACTCGAGTTGCAGAATGGAAGTTGCACCACTTTGCAACTTTGCACAACTTGCATTTGTTGCCACCACAGGAAAACGCCTCCGAGATAGAAAAATCCAAGAGAGGTTATTGTAGAGGGACCCAACACAATCCTATAGTCTTAGAAAAGAATTTTCTAAGTTTCATGGTGTTCGAGTAACAACATGCTAAAGATTGCAGCCATTTTGCACTTTGGACTCATAAGGGATTTTGTAGGTTGAATGTAGCTCGGAGCGATTTGGCATGTTTGGGTGTGAAAGAGGACCATGCCTAGCATAAATGTACCCATTCAGATGTGTTAGAATAGTTTGTTTGATCACTCAAGTTGAAAAATGAAAGTTGCACCACTTTGCATCTGTACACTGCTTGCATTTGACACTTTTTTCGTCAAGTGAAAATTGGACACCGTGGGAAAATGACTCTAAGATAACAAAAAAAAAGAGAGGTTATTATAGAGGGGAATAACTCAATCTCGTAGGATCAAATAGAGAGTTCGTAAGCATAAGAATTTCTAAGTAATAGCCCTTCAAAGATTTTTGCCCTTTTGCACTTTGGACCCTTAAGGGATCGAATTGGTTGAATGTAGCTCGGAGCGATTCGGCATGTTTGAGTGTGAAAGAGGAAAATTCCTAGTGTAAAACCACCCATCCAAATGAATTAGAACATTACATTTGGTCCCTCGAGTTGCATAATGAAAGTTGCACAACTTTGCAACTTTGCACAACTTACATTTGACAACTTTTTCTCCAAGTGAAAAGTCACCACCACGAGAAAATGACTTTGAGATAGTGAAAATTGAGATAGGTTATTGTAGAGGGTCCCAACATGATCCCATAGACTTAGATGAAAAGTTTCTAAGTGTCAAGATGTCCAAGTAACAACATGCTGAAGATTGCAGCCATATTGCACTTTAGACTCATTAGGGATTTTGTCGGTTGAATGTAGCTCAGAGTGATTCAATGTGTTTGGGTGTGAAAGAGGACCATGCCTAGCATAAATTTACCCACTTGAATGCATTCAAATAGTTTATTTGGTGACTTGAGTTGCAAAACAAAAGTTGGATCACTTTGCATCTTTACACTACTTGCATTTGACACTTTTTCCATCAATTGAAAACTAGACACCATGGGAAAACAACTCTAAGATAACAAAAAAAATGAGAGGTTATTGTAGAGGGGCCAAACATGATCCTATAGGCTTAGATAGAGAGTTTGTAAGCATCATGGTTTCTGATTAATAGACCGTTAAATATTTCTTCCCTTTTGCACTTTGGACCCTTGAGGGATCGAGCCAGTTGAACATAGCTCCTAGCGATTCAACATGTTTGGGTGTGAAAGAGGACCATGCCTAGCGTAAAACCACCCATATAGATGCATTGGAATAGTCTGTTTTGGCACTTGAGTTTCAGAACAAAATTTGCACCACTTTGCAACTTTGCACAACTTGCATTTGACAACTTTTTCCTCAAGCAAAAAGTCGCCACCACAAGAAAATGACTCTGAGATAGCAAAAACTGAGAGAGATTATCATAGAGGGGCCTAACACAATCCCATAAGCTCAAAAGAGAAGTTTCTAAGTGTCACGGTTTTTGAGTAATAGCATGCTGAAGATTGCATCGATTTTTCACTTTCGACTCATAAAGGATTTTGTTGGTTGAATGTAGCTCAAAGCGATTCAGCATGTTTGGGTGTGAAAGATGACCATTCCTAGTGTAAATGTACCCACCCACATGCATTGGAATAGTTTTTTTGATCACTCAATTTGCAGAATGAAAGCTGCACCACTTTCCATCTTTACACTACTTGCATTTGACACTTTTTCTATCAAGTGAAAACTAGACACCACTGGAAAACGACTTTGAGATAACAAAAATCGAGAGAGGTTATTGTAGAGTGGCCCAACACAATATTGTAGGCTCAAACAAATATTTTATAAGAATCATGTTTCTCGATTTATAGCATGTTAAAGATTGTTGCCCTTTTGCACTTTGGACCCTCAAGGGATCGAACCGATTGAACGTAGCTCAAAGTGATTCAACGTGTTTGGGTGTGAAAGAGGACCATTCCTAGAATAAATGAACCAATTTGGATGTGTTAGAACAATTTTTTTGGTCACATGAGTTGTAGAAGGAAATTTGCACCACTTTGCAGCTTTACACTGCTTGCATTTGACACCTTTTCCATCAAGTGAAAACTGGACACCACAGGAAAACGACTCCGAGATAACAAAAACTGAGAGAGGTTGTTGTAGAGGGGCCCAACGTGATCCCAATGCCTTAGGTGAAATATGGGTAACATGTAGTCAAATATTTCTGCCCTTTTGCAATTTGGACTATTAAGGGATTATGTTGCATGAATTACAAATGTTTGAGGGTAGCAACAAATTTCAAAATTTAAGTAAATATCAGTACAAGTGTTTATTGGAATAGACTGTATGCTATATTGATATTGATATATAATCATTAGGTTGATTTGTTTTAATAAATGATTTTTTTATAATAAGTTAGTTAATTGGTGCTAGTTATAATAGGGAGAGAATAAAAGAAGAAAAAGAATGATTAGTAACCATCAATGGTTATTACACTCACTATATTAATAATATGATGGTTACAATAAAATGAGATTTATTTGGCTATTGTAATTCTTTTTTTTGTGCTACAATTGTCTAATATGCTTCATACACCATTCTGAAACCCAAGTGCTTATACTTGTAGGCACAATGCCTTAGGTACTTTGTTCTCACTGATTTTTTACAATGTCACTCATACATTTGAGATTCTCTTATAATTTCTACATCATAGGTGCTCATGATGCAGAGGTTAACTTTAAATGAATAACTTGATATTCCCTTGCTAAGCTTCACACGCTCTTTTATAATGGCTTCAAATCAGAATTGAGATTTGTCAAGATCATCAAAATAAGGATATTGCATTGCTTTTTTGGCTGAGATTCTTTTGGATGGCTCATAAATCAACATTTTCTGCAAGGGGACACCAATCAATTTTTAGTAGGTTACTTACAAATAGGCAAAGTAAAAGAAGAAAAAGAAAGAGCATCCAAAATGGAAATGAAATGAAAATAGATGGAAGACACTTACAAACAAAAAATCCACACCATTTGGTTCCAACTTGGGAACAACAAGGCTTAAATCTTGATGCTTCCATTGAGGATAGGCATGCCACTCTCTCAGCTTAGTCACTCCTAGCCATACATCTTCATTGGGAGTTCCAAGATACCTATTGCACACAACAACCTCTCATGAATAGAGCATAACCAAAATATTACTTTCCAACCTTTTGGAAACTTGTAACCTATTATAAAAACAACACAATTTAATCTTCCACTTGGTTTACTTATCTATTGAGAATATCCTACTTATCTTCCACGTAGTTCTAAACATAAAGTGTGCTACATTCGCAAGTCTAGTAACTTCATCAATCACCTACATACATGATATAAACATTAGATGATAGCATTTGCATCATAGCATTGGCATCATAAAAATTAATGTGCATACAAGTATAAATTAATAAGAACCAATGTGCATACTTACAAATTAATCCAACGAACCATTCAAATTTTCTCTACTCTTTATTGTGTCAAGTATTTCCTCATGGTCAGACTCATGTACCTTCCACAAGGTCTTGTTCAAAGGTCTACCCCCATATTTGGTCAAACAAACATTGGATGCCACGACAAGGTTTGAGTAATGAAGAATCTTCTAATGCGTGTCAAAGTCCTGAAACAACCAATATTTAACACTCTTATGTGGGTACCTTCTAAGCCATGTTCTAGTAACAAAAACTAAGCCTGTAGGGTATTCGATGTTTTCTCCATCTATAATTGGGGCCTCCAATTTCTTTTTGGCCTCAACACAATGACACAAGTAATAGTTTGTTCCCTCTTTGTTGTCTTCATCTACAATAACTGCATAAACATGCCCTGCATTAATATGTGCAAAAAATCTCTTAAAATCAGTCAACATTACAAATAGACTACAAAGTAAGATAACAATAGGAATTTCAAAAACTAAGCAAGTAGATATATTACTTGGTTGAAGTAGATCTAGTATATGGTCAAAGTCAACCGATGAATCCATTTATGTTAGTTCCAATGTCGTCGGAGGGCGATACGTGTGAAGTGGGCTAAGATAACTTAACAACCATTTCTCAACCCACTCCTTTGACTCACAATAATCCCAAGCTTGCATTGTACATGAAGAACAAAAGCATGCCATCTTTCGTGTATTGATACTCCATGAACCTGCATCTGAGCTAAAGAAAGAGTGTAGCTCACTCGATCTTGTTAGTGTACAACAATCCTCATATGGTGCAATGTTAGTATCATCCATCAACCAAAAAAATCTAAGAACTGAAGACGTACCTTCATTACCTAGACCCATCAAAGCATTACACCACTCGACGATTGTTTTTTCATCTCTCAACTTTTTATTGTCTTTATACTTTAACTCTTCTTGTGCTAATGCTCTTTTCGTACATGCTCTTGCACCATCATGCTCCTCCTTTCCATGCTTGGCCTCACAAAAGTTCCACATATATTGAACACCTATAATGACATGAATCCTGCATAACTAGTAGAACATGCATGAGTTCTTGAACTGTGCTGCATAGTTATCCGACCATATTATATGTCGATTGTATGCTATGCCCCTCTAAGCCAAATCATTGTAGAACATCTAGAAGCAACCTTGCATGAAGTCTAGAGAATGTGTGTGATCATCAGTAATATAAAAGTGATACTCCCTCAATAATTTCCTTTGGTCCTCTGTACTATCAGTTGCATGAATAATTGCTATGTTCACAAATATTGAAATTTGTGTGGAGTTATAATATTGTGACTACACCTCACAGTGTGGTTGTAGAGTGCAATTCTCTGCAAATTCAACCACTGAAACTATGTTGCCAACTGAAAAGGTTTCCTTGCATAGCTTGAGTTATGTGTCTAGCCATCAAGCTCTATGGGTATGCCTTACATACTCATACACCATATTGTCACGAAACATGGACATAAACTAATACACTGGAATTTTTTGAATAACCAAATCACACCTTTTTTCTTGACTACCATCTTTTTTAATGTATTCCATTGTTCTATACTTCCTAAACTCTACTAGTTTTTGTCCCACCTCATCTGTGCTTTCCATATGTTGGCATACTGGCATATGTTGCAAGCCACCGCAACGCTGACATAAACCATCCAAGCATAGTGCCCTATAGAATATTTGGCCATCCTCTATTTCACATAATTTTTTTGATAATAACTCTCTTGAAAATTTTGGTGGGGCTTGTATGCCACAATCCTTCAAAGCATTGTTAGTATGAAATCTAAACATATAGAACAATAAACATCATAATGGCTAGAGAATTCAATATGTAGTATACAAAAAAAATTATTGTGTGTTTGATTTATCTTGACATAAAAAGGTTCAATCATTTCAAAATATCTTTGAAAAATACTAATTTGAGGATAATCCTATTGAAATTGACAAAAAAATTGGGTTTGAGTCATATCCAAAAAATTCTTTGGATGTGGCTCACAATTTCGACTACCAATTCTCCTTCTTACCACATCCCTTTGATTTAGAGATGGCCTTGTGTTATTCTTTCAATACTCTTCAATTATTGTTATCAATGCTTCAACAAAAAAATTATCTTTCTATGGTAGTCTCCCTGAGAATTCTCATAATTCATTTGAATCGGCACCCTCAATTCTTTGTTGCCTTTGAATGGCTCTTGATAAAGATTTTTTATTAATTATCATTTGTTCAATCATCTTTCTAATGAAACGAGATCTCTTTGTTTGACTACTTACCAAAGTCGATGTAATGACACAACAGATGACATTACTATCCTTTGAGTGTGAGGTCTTACCCACACTCTCATAAGCATCCATTAGATTCTTCACAATAGTGTTTTCACTTGAAGTATTTGATGTTCTCAACCCAAGATTCTTCATGATGTTTCTATACTTTATACCCTGCATCATTTCAACAAATAGTTTACATCTTATGGTCTCATTTAGCCTTTCAAAGAACAATTTCCAAATCTTATCAACATATCTTCTATAAGTGAGTGTTGGAATCTTACCTTTTATGTGCTGCAAAATATCCTCATCAATATTAATCAAATACTTTGTCTTTCTACACAAAATTCTAGGTGGTGTTCTCCTAGGCACATACTCCTCAAAATTAGGAATTTCATCAATATTTAAGTGAGGTGGGATAGATTGTGTACCTTCGATTGAGGGTGGAATAGACAACATACCTATAGGTTGACATGGGGATGATGGCGTACCTTCTTCATAAAATCTGAGTGATGACGTATTCTCAACTTGAGGTGTGGTGGATGGTGTCCCTTCATATTCACTTGCGGTAGATGGTGTCCCTCCATATTCACTTGTGCTTAATGGTGTCCCTTCATATTCAATTGCAGTAGAGGGTGTGTCTCCAACTGTGGTATCCAAATTCTTCTTAGCATGATGCTTTCACATTCACGCCCTTTGTGCCGCCAATAACTTTTCTCTTTTTGATGGTTGAGGTTCCTCTTTGAATTGTATTGTTTTTGTCAATTGTATCCAATTTCTTCTTCTCATGATATGTCATCACTCATTATCTCTCCTTTTCTTTATTGGTTTCATACTCTTCATCTATTAGTTTATTCCTTGTTTGTTTCCTTGGCATGGAAAATAATTTTACTTGTAGCATGGTAATGAGACAAATATAGTTCCTAAAAAATTAATCCATACAAATAAATGAAATATATGTCATTCATGGCTTCATAAAAAATACTTACAATCATGGCATGCCACATTACCACATTACTTTAATGCATTCCATCGGAAAATCATGTGAGAAAATTGGCAAGCTAGTGAGATCAGAAGCTTGCTATTTTTATGAGGCATACACTACCCCTACCTTGTTAACCCTACCGCATTGGAAAGCTAGTGGTGCTCCACTAGCTTGCCAATGCAGTAGGTTTGACAAGGTAGGAGAAGAGTATGCCTCATAAAAAATGGGGTCTCATGGTGATGTATACATACCACCATGAGACCCCATTTCTATGAACCATACGCTGCATATACATCACTATGAGACCCCATTTCTATGAGGCATACATTACCCCTACCTTGTCAACCCTACCGCATTTCCAAGCTAGTGGTGCTCCACTAGCTTGCCAATGTGGTAGGGTTGACAAGGTAGGGGCAGTGTATGCCTCATAGAAATGGGGACTCATAGTGATTATAATGAAAACCCATTTCTATGAGGTATACACTACCCCTACCTTTTCAACCCTACCACATTGCCAAGCTAGTGGAGCACCACTAGCTTGGCAATGTGGTAGGGTTGAAAAGGTAGGGGCAGCATATTCCTCATAGAAATAGGGACTCACGGTGATCACCATGAGTCCCCATTTCTATGAGGCATATTCTGCCCCTACCTTGTCAACCCTACTGCATTGCCAAGCTAGTGGAGAATTGGTAGGCTAGTGGTGCTCCACAAGCTTGCCATTGCAATAGGGTTGACAAGGTAGGGGCAATGTATACCTCATAGAAATGGGGTCTCGCGGTGATGTACATCTCATAGAAATGGGGTCACACGGTGATGTACATCACCATCAGTCCCCATTTCTATGAGGCATACATTATCCCGACCTTGTCAATCCTACCGCATTGGCAAGATACTGGAGCACCACTAGCTTGGCAATGCGGTATATCACCATGAGACCTCATTTCTATGAGGCATTGTAAGAGAGGGGGACCAACCACTACAGGTCACAAAAGGTCAAGAGAAATATGGCTTCCCTAACTTACCTCAGTTTGTAAGGGTGTTAGGATGGACGAAATGAGAATGATAAGGACTATAAGGTTTTTCGATCACTCTGCAAACCCAAGAGTTGAAAAGAGACTAGACGAGTTTGTTTTTAGAGTCAACTCTATGTCTCAAGTAGCTCTCTGTTAGAGGAAAAAAGCATGGTTCTGGGATGACAACGTGACAGGGTATGTGCAGGATTATCATGGAAAAAGCAGGACCTTAAGTGGCAATAAAATTCAGAAAAATCAGAGATAGGCAACTTGAAGTAAAAATTTGAATAAGTTATCTATATTATTTCAAAATAATTTAAGAATGGAATCTGTAGAAAATTGAATGTAGTTTCTAAACTACTATGGTTATTTTAAAAAAACAAAAATCTATTTGGTCAAAAATTGAAATTTCAATGGAGTAGTACTTAAATTTCAGGGAAAAAATAAGAAGTAGGTGTCTGTCTGACCACCCTAACCACAATAAAATGATAATATTTTTTTATAATATTTTAGATATAAGTAGAGGACTCATGCCCCAATGTGATGCATATTTTTTTGTAATTATTTTCAAGGTAAATAATTAATTATGATTTTTTTATTATAACTTTTAAAAAATATAAAAACTCGTATGTCTGACCACCTTAACTTGGTCAAAACTTCATGAAATTCTTTTTTTTTTTTTTAATCCTATATTATATGAAGCATAGAATGTGGCGCATGTTTCAAATTCAAAAAATGTGATATCGTTTGAAAGCTATAGATGTTTTTCACTCAACCTATCAATCAGGACTTTAGTCGTAATTCAAATAGAAAATGGATAATAATTATTTATTAAATTTAAAGTAAAGCATAATTTATATTGGCGGAAAGATGAGAATCTCTTTTAAAAACCCTTTTCGTTTCATCAATTTTGGGTTAAAAAAACTTCGTCAGCCACATGGGCCATCATATCACTTACATATCGCCACTTTTTGGCCCCTCATGATCCTGCACATACCCGACATGCTAGTGTCTCTCAAGTGCAATGGCATCCGTACGGTCATAAAACCACAGAGACAAGATCTAACCTCTAAAATATGGACTAACAACCTAGCTTAGGAACTTCTAAAGGTGTAAAATAAGACAATGAAATACGAAACATAAAGACAAACATGATAGATAAAGTAGATTACCGCAAGGGTGACGAAGATGATCTCACACAACAATCCTTTCGCTAGCTTGCTCCAAGATCTCTCCACCCACACACAGAAAAGAGGGAAAATGTTGGGGGGTTGTATAGGGGTCTGCCTCAGTCAGACCCCCGATTTGGTGTTTCCACCCCCACGGGTAGCCAAGATTGCAACGATGTAGAAATAAAGTGATAAAGAGGGAATAAAAGAAAAGTACACCAAAAACACTACAAAATAGTACATGCTAATTCAACCAAACAATAGAGAAGATGAGAGCAACTTACCACCTTCGTCCAAAGAACTCAAGGCTAGTGGAGGAGAAAGATGAGAGGATCTCAAGCCTCTGTTGAAATGGATTCATCCTACACTTTCTCTATCGAAGTGATGGAGTGATAGATTGCTGCTATGAAGTGTGAAATGTTGCTACAAAGCTTGGAGTGATTGCCCAAAGTGTGGAGAGATTGTGTAAACTTGTGAAGAAGATCTTCTAAAACTTTCTGAGGATGGATGAATGAAATGAGAATATCAAGGAAGGATGGAATAAAGTGGCCATATTTGGGTCGGCCAACCAAAGAAAGGTGTTACACTTTGATCTCCAATAGGAAGTGTAACATTTCTACAAACTTCAGCCATAGGAATCTGCCAGGGATGTAAGCACACCACGCAGACGTCTGCGCGCCATGCAAGCATCCCCGACAGAAATGCCTCCACCAACACACAAAATGGGTGTCAAGTGTGATGTTAACAATGGGCTTATGTGGAATTAAGCCTTGATTTTGGTTTTCTAAAGTGTAAATGGGTGAAAGGGGAATTTGTGTTAGGGGTACAAATTTGCTCCTATACATTTTGCCCCCATTTTAGTGAGCACGAATACTGGTGAGTGCTTCGGTAAAGTAGATTGAAGGAGAAATAAGGTTAGAGATGTATACATGTACTGACAAGGAAGTAGATCATGGTCTGGAAAATCTGAAAGTGCAGGAAAGGTCTTCATAGTTGTGCAAAACTATAGAGTTGAAGAATGAAAGCGCCTCACAAGCCTATGGACTTGCGAGGAAGGTATCCTCCAAGAACTCTCACATGAAGGAAACCAGGAAAGCACCTTACAGACCCACAAACCTGCAAGGGAGGTATCCCCCAATAACTCTCACATGAGGGAAACTGAGTAGAGGGGACTCCATAGAGTCAAGGACAACGACATGTTTACCCGCAGATAGAACACGTCAGGAAGTGGCCGCGCAGGCCAGTGAACGGACAATCACGTAGACCATCGTTAATTTGGAAGACTTTCAAAGGGCTCCCTCAGGAACCCTTCGAAAGGAAGAGGGGTCCACTCAAGGGACACGTTGTTTGAAAGGTAAGGTCTAGTCAGGCTACCCCCAAGCTAGATGCAAGGATGTGAAGTAGGTCTAGAGGGGCTGCCCTCGGGCTAGACATAAAGATGTGAAAACTGGTCTAGTCAAGCTGCCCCCGAGCTAGACATCGTAGAGCTCATTATAAATAGAAACTTTTGAAGGGGTCCCTCGGGAACCCGACATGAAGAAAGGGGGTCCACTCAAGGGACGCGCTATTCAAAATCCAACGCCTTCTTTCTCAAATTGATTCATCATCAAGGAATCCTTTTGAAATATGTTTACTTCATCAAGGAATTTGAAAGGAAGGATATGCCCCCATATGAGGGGAAGATCAAAGGTGTTCCCACTTTGGAGGAAGGTTTCCAAGTCCTTTCTTTATGAACCCATGATGAAGGAAACATGCTCTATTAGGGTTTCAGGTTGAGAATGCAATTCTAACAAAGAAGCATGTGAAAGGCCTTTGAGAAAAGATTTGTTTGGCAACAAATGCATTTTCTAAAGACCGTGTAATGTAGAAGTTGCGTTGTCGCACATGAGAGGATCAACTCAAGAAAAGAAGAGAGAAAGATAGAGAGAAAGCATAAGGAAAGAGAACACACACAAAGGGCACAAGGTAGCCTGATATATCGGGGTTAGAACTACTCATAAATAAATATATATATATATAAGTATAATAATAGTATATAAATGAACTATCATCAACCCCCTACTATACCAGGCCATGTGAGGAATGCACAAGAAGACAAAGTAAAAATAAAAAAATTGGGTCAACATGGAAGGAAGCCTAAATGCTTCCAATGCTTTGCATCATCCTCAATTTTCCGAAAGTCAATCACAAACATGGAAGAATGTTGATACACACAAAAGAAGGTTTACAACAAAAACACCACGCTTGTATCCAAGTACCAACAGGGGTGACAAGGGTCATCTAGGCACATATATCATGATCATGGGGTAACACATCACAACACACACACACACACACATCTAATCTAAAGATCAAGAAGAGGGTCTTCCCCTAACACTGGTCAACCAAGAGGTCATCAACTTCCCACTCTAGATCATTGTAGGGGGAGGATGGTGAGTCTGTAATGGTGTAATATTAAGGGGAGGAATTTTCGATCCTCCCACAACAAGGGCTAAGGCAGAAGGACCTATGAGGTCTTAGTCACTCAACTCTTATCGATCTAAGGTCAACGACCTTGTGAAGATCACTAATAAGGTCAAAACTTCATCCATTGAGTTAAACATACACTTGACGGGAGTGCCATGTTTCACCTTGGTGTACAGGGGAGTTTGCACCCAAGGTTCACCGCTAGGCTCGTCGATGGATTCAGGAGTGGTGAAAAACTCGAGAGAGGCTAGGACTGGTTTTGTCGCTAGGATAGATAAATTCAGCACAGAACCACCTTTCGAGGAAGGTGGTCTCCTTTTGCATCCTTCATTGCTAGAGGGACCATTCTCTACCTTTTTCTTCGTCAGAGGAGGTGAACTCCCCACAGACGAAGTGAGACGAATAGAGGGAGAGGAGGAAAGAACCATAGTAGATACCACCAAAGTTTTAACCATATCTATGGGCTTAGGAAAAGGAGAGACATCTGGAATGAATGTCAACAAAGGTAGCTCCATGAAAGGAGCGATGAACACCTGCACCTTTCCAAGCATATGTGTGCTTGCAGCGGAAGCCAGAAGAGATGCAGATCTAGTTTGGACAGAAGGGAAGAGAGAGGAGGACATGGTAGGAGGTCCTGATACATGAGCAATCGTCTCCGCTTCTTTCTTTTGTAAGGCGGCTTGCTCGACTAAGAGAGCCTTTCGTCGGCACTTACGCTCTCATGTGTAAGGCAGTTTATGTGACTCTTCGAACCAGAAGTTGGGGTTTGTGAAGGAACGGGGCTCTCCTACTCAGCCATGGGAGTGTCCTTCACAACTGTTTCCAATGGAGGGACAAACTCCTGGATGGGAGTAGGAGGAGTAGGTTTATAGACGACAGGAGGAATCAAGTCTAGTGCCTCGGCAACGGGCCTCTTTTTGTTCACTGTT
This sequence comes from Sequoiadendron giganteum, assembly GCA_007115665.2. Lineage (NCBI taxonomy): Eukaryota > Viridiplantae > Streptophyta > Pinopsida > Cupressales > Cupressaceae > Sequoiadendron > Sequoiadendron giganteum. Next base: position 81,516,237 of record CM021107.1, on the reverse strand, counting down.
TTAGGAGCAGGAATGGTAGGAGGTCACATAGGTCGGGACATAGAGGACTCTCCATGGGGGAATTTTCGTCTACCATATCGGACGGTCCTAGGCTCTATGGGTAAGATTGGAAACTCAAACACGGGATGCTTGGCCTTTCGCTAGGCGAGCACCATGGGATTTTGTTGCAAGCGTGAGATGGAAGCAGATGGTACCACAACAAGGCAAGGGGAAGCATCGGGATGAGCAGTGGAAGAGGAAGAAGGAGGATCTTGAGACCAATTTTCTTCTACTCTCCTACGTTCCTTGGCAACATCATTGTCAGCTTTCAAGTAGGCCCTATGTGAAACAACATAAGGTGAAGGAGGGTATCTTACTTTTGGCCTAGAATTTCCTTACTTATAGTTTTGATATGTGCGATATAGGAGGTCCTTCCTAGGTGGGAGAGGACCAATAGGTGTAAGAAAAAATTAATCTAAGGTATAGCGGCCACATGTAATCGGTGGTCTATAACCGATGTCATGGACAACGTGTACTGAACCTCCATGAAAAAATTTCAAACACTTGTGCACAACCGAGGGAGTTGCATTCATAGCTACCAACCAAGGGATACCTAGATTTACTCTAAAGAGTTTAATCCCTAAGATGATGTCAAACTTAAGGTTCACAGATTTAGGTCCAACAAGGACCGATAGGACAATACTCCCTATAGGAGGTACGAAAAGTCTATCATGTGTGTAGACAGTAGTTTCAAGTGCATCAAACCCATCCTTATGCAGTAAGTTGATTAACATGATCTCCTCAGTTATGATATTCACTTGAGATGTTGGATCAATGAGAACACTTGCTATGGTATTCCCATTTATCCTTGCAGGAATGTAAAGAGGAGATGGTTCCCTATTGAAGCCCATTAGCAGGTCCTATGAAGTGAAGGTTATGCTAGTACCACTACTCATATCATGTGCAAAGGGAGTAGGTTGATTTAAGAAAGAGGCAATCACACACACTAAACAGTACTTTTGCAGTGCCTCCTAAGGTTTGCAGGATAAGGTAGTGACCCAATTAAGGTATCGCTGCACAACACCGTCAAAACCTTCCAACTATGCCTACTAGGGGTCGCAGGTTGGGTTGCAAGGCGAAATCCTCACGACACTCACACATACAAATTTCCTAGGATTCAACAAAGGGACTTTTAGTATCACAAAACATAACCAAAACAGTTCACATTGGGTTCACCAAAAATGAAAGAGAGAGGGACCAACCACTGCAATGCCCCAGGTCACAAAACATTGAGAGCAGTATGGCTACCCTAACTTACCTCAATTTGTAAGGGTGTTAGGATGGACAAGATGATAAGGATGAGGACTATAAGGTCCTTCGATCACTTTGCACACCTAAGATTTGAAAAGAGACTAGATGAGTTAGTTTTTAGAGTCAACTCTATGTCTCGAGTAGCTCTATGTCAGAGGATAGAAGAACGACTATGGGATGGCAGCACAGTGTGTTGGCATCTCTCGGGTGCGTTGGAATCCTTATGGCTAGAAAACCAAAGAGACAAGATCTAACCTCTAAAATATGGACTAATAGCCTAGCTTAGGAACTTCTAAAGGTGTAAAATAAGACAATGAAATACGAAATGTAAAGATGAACATGATAGAGAAAGTATATTACGACAAGGGTGACGAAGATGATCTCACACAACAATCCTTTCGCCAGCTTGCTCCAAGATCTCTCCACCTACACATAGAAAAGAGGGAAAATGTTGGAGGGTTGTATAGGGGTCTGCCTCAGTCAGACCCCCGCTTTGGTGTTTCCATCTCCACAAACAACCAAGATTGCAATGATGTAGAAATAATGTGATAAAGAGGGAATACAATAAAAGTACACCAAAAAAACTACAAAATAGTACGTCCTAACTCAACCAAACAATAGAGAAGATGAGAGGATCTTACCACCTTCGTCCAAAGTGCTCAAGGCTAGTGGAGGAGAAAGATGAGAGGAACTCGAGCCTCTACTACAATGGATTAGTCATGTGCTTTCTCTATCAAAGTGATGGAGTGACAAATTGTTGCTATGAAGTGTGAAATGTTGCTACAAAGCTTGGAGTGAATGCCCAAAGTGTGGAGAGATTGTGTAAACTTGTGAAGATCTTCTAAAACAATTTGAGGATGGATGAATGAAATGAGAATATCAAGAAAGAATGGAAGAAAATGACCATATTCGGGTCGGCCAGCCGAAGAAAGGCGGTACACTTCAACCTCCAATAAGAAGTGTAACATTTATGTAGACTTCAGTTGTAGGAATTTTCCAGGGATGTAAGTGCGCCACACAACACCCCCGATAGAAATGCCTCCACCAACACACAAAATGGGCACCAAGTGTGATGTGAACAACAGGCTTATTTGGAATTAAGCCTCCGAGTTTGGTTTTCTAAAGTGTAAAGGGGTGAAAGGGGAATTTGCGTTAGGGGTGAAAATTCACTCCTATACAGGCATATATTGCCCCTACCTTGTCAACCCTACCGCATTTCCAAGCTAGTGGAGCACCACTAGCTTGCCAATGCTCCACTAGCTTGGCAATGTTGTAGGTTTGACAAGGTAGGGGCAGTGTAGTACATCATCCTGAGTCCCCATTTCTATGAGGCATACACTGCCCCTACCTTGTCAACCCTACCGCATTTCCAAGCTAGTGGAGCATCACTAGCTTGGAAATGCCTCATAGATATGGGATCTCACGGTGATGTACATCACCATGAGTCCCCATTTCTATGAGGCATATGTTGCCCCTACCTTGTCAACCCTACTGAATTGGCAAGCTAGTAAGCTCACTAGCTTGTCAATGCTACCACATTTTGCATACATTTATACAAAAACATTATTGTCCAAAAATTCAAATCTATTGTCCATGCTTCCATTTTGAGGCATGATTGCAAGATAGGTTGCACCTTTCCCCATGTTTCTAACTTAGCATTGAATAAAGAGTCTTGAAATAGTGGAGAGAAGGGTTAGAATCCCTTGTAGGTAGACTAATCAAGGAAACATTTAAAATATATCACAACATAAGTGATGAGGTAAGTTTAGTGATGAGATAAATTTAGAAATAGAGATGAAAACCAAAATAGATTCAAAGATCTATGAATGTGGGAGGAGTATATTCCAATTTTTTAGAGAAATGTATGGAAATTTTGGTAGCATAGAAAAGGAAATCAACTGCTTGGTATAACTATTTGACAAAATACCTCAATGCGATATATGTCCTCGTGTACTATACTGATTACATGATATGCACAAAATAGATTTATTGAAAAGGCTTTAGAAAATTTCAAGCATATGCAAATTGTAGGTGTAAAACCAAATTCAACTACATTTTCCAACATCCCCCATGCCTATACCAAAATGAAAGCTTTGGAGAGTTGTATGCACATCCATAGTAAAGGATTGACAAATGATGTATTATTGTAATTCCTTATAACTTATGTCATATATATGTGTATACAAAATGTGGAAGCCTACACAAGGTAAGTCAATTGTTTAACAAAATTCCTCAAAGAGATGTGGTTTAAAAATGTAATTGGCAAGTGTAAAGAATTGTATAATTTAAAATGTGCATTGAAAAGCTAAGGTTGTAATGACAAACAAACAATGATCAACATGGAATATGAAAAATAACAAAAATGAAAACAAGCCATAATAGAATGACAGAAATGTGTAAAGACTTCACATACCTAAAAACCAGAGTTTCAAATGGAGGAGTTCTACTCGGTTATGTAGCCTTTGCTTCTTCTTTCTTCAAACTCCTCAACAATTTGGCTTTTTCAAAAGCTTGTTCCCCTCCAAACTTTAATTGTATATCACTCTTGAATGGAATTTAGACTTGAATTGATATTATATGCCTTTCAACATGAAAACTATTCTATTTCATACAAATATGGTGGAAAGAGCATGAAAAAGGTGGTGGAATGTGAAAAATATGCATGCACACTTCACAAAATCATCAAAACTCTTTTTTTGTCGGAGCATGCGCAGAACTAGGAGAATATACAGAATATGGGACTTGAGATCATGGGTATATTGAGTTTTACCATTTTTAGAGCAAGACAAGACGTGTCGGTGTTATAACACGCTCGCATTATAATGTGAGCACGTTATGTCTTGCTAAAAAAGTGGCCATGTCTCTACTACTTCAAAATGTGCTCACATTGTGGGAAAGTTGATTTTTTATAGGTTTCTTTTCTCTCTCTTTCTTATTCTCTACCCTCAACCCTTAACTTAAACCCTCTACCCTCTACCCTCTATCTCTCTCCCACTCTACCCTCTACCCTTAAACCCTAAACCCTAAACCCTTAAACCCTCTACCCTCTACCCTCAACCTACAACCCTTAATCCCTCTACCCTTAAACCCTACACCCTCTACCCTTAACCCTAAACCCTCTACCCTCAACCTTAAACCCTCTACCCTCATCCCTATACATTAAACCATCAACCCTCAATTCTCAACCCTTAAACCTTCTATCCTCTACCGTAAACCCTAAACCCTCTACCCTCTACCCTCAACCCTAAACCCTTGACCCCTAAACCTTTAAACCCTCAACCCACAACCCTTAATCCCTCTACCCTTAAACCCTCTACCCTCTACCCTCTATATCTCTCTCACTCCATCCCTCTCTCTCTCTCTCTTAATTCTCTCCCTCCCACCCCCTCTCCCTCTCTCAAGTCTCTCTCTCTTTCACTCACTCACTCATATCTCTATCTTCTCTACCCTTAACCCTCTACCCTCTACCCTTAACACTTAAATACTCTACCCTCTACCCTTAAACCCTTAAACCTTTAAACCCTTTACCCTCAACCCTCAACCCTCAACCCTCAACCCCTAAACCCTTAAACCCTCTACCCTCTACCCTCAACCCACAACCCTTACTCCCTCTACCCTTTACACTCATCCATCAACCCAATACACTAAACCATCAACCCTATAGGTTCTCAACCCAATACCCTCTACCCTCAACCGTAATCCCTCAACCCTTAAACCCAAGTAAAATCTCTAACCTAATCCCTTAACCCTCTTGACCCTTAATCCCTCAACCCTCAATCCTCAACCCTTAAACCCTAATCCCTCAACCCATATACCCTCTACCCTATACATTAGACCTTCAACCATAATCCCCCAACCCTATACCCTCAATCCTCGACCCTCAATCCTCTACCCTCAACCCTCATCCCTCAAACCCTAAACCCTTAAACCCTCTACTTCTACCCTCAACCCTTAAAACCAATAAAATTCTCTACCCTAATCACCAAACCCTCAACCCTTAATCCCTAAACCCTTAAACCCTCAACCATTAATCCCTCAACCCTTAAACCCTCTACTCTCTACCCTCTACCCTCAACCCTTAAACCCTAATCCATCAACCCCTATACCCTCTACCCTATACAATTGATCCTCAACCCTAATATCCCAACCCTATACAATCAATCCTCTACCATCAACCTTAAACCCTCAACCCTAAACCCTTAAATCATCTACCCTCTACCCTACACATTAAACCCTCAACCCTTAATCCCTCAATCCTCAACCCTCAAACCCTAAAAACTCAACCTTGATACCCTCTACCCTATACATTGGACCCTCAACCCTAATCATTCAACCATATGTACCCTCAACCCTAATCCCTCAACTCTATACCCTCAATCCTATACCCTCGACCCAATAACCTAATCCCTCAACCCTATACGTCCTCAACCATATACCCTCACTACCCTATACATTGGATCCTCAACCCTCATATATATGTCCCTCTCTCCTCTTCTCTCCTTCTCTCTATCTCACTTCTCCCTCCATCTCTCCATCCATCCATCCCTCCCTCTCTACCCTAATCCCTCAAACCTAAAACCTCAACCCTTAAATCCTTAAACACTCAACCCTAAACCCTAAACCCTCAACTCTCAACCCTCAACCCTTAAACCCTAAGCCCTCAAGCCTCAACCCTTAAACCCTCTACACTCTACCCTCTACCCAATACCCTCAACCCTAATCCCTCAACCCCTAAACCCTTAATACCTCAACCCTCTACCCTCAACCCTTAAACCATAATCCCTCAACCCTTATACCCTATACCCTATACCCTATACATTTGAATCTCAACCCTAATCCCCCAACCCTATACCATCAATCCTCTACCCTCAACCTTAAACCCTCAACCCTTAACCATTAAACCCTAAACCCTTAAACCCTCTACCCTCTACCTTACATTAAACCATCAACCCTCAACCCTTAATACCTCAATCCTCAACCTTCAAACCCTAAACCCTCAACCCTAATACCCTCTACCCTCTACATTAGACCCTCAACCCAAATCCTTCAACCATATGTACCCTCAAACCAAATCCCTCAACCCTATACCCTCAACCCA
>CM021107.1:81461804-81504015 GCA_007115665.2 Sequoiadendron giganteum | reverse complement strand
AAAAATGAAACTATCACCATCAGTTTTATAATAAATACAATGATCTGATTTAGAACTCTCAAATCCCAAACTCAACACATATGTATCAAATTTTGTGTACCACATCCTAGGACTCTATTTTAAGGCATACAAAGATTTCTTCAATTTGAAAACTAGCTTATTTTTACCTTTCATCACGCGGTGCTCTGGTTGTGTCATATAATTATCCTTCTCAAATCACCATGAAGGAAAGCAGTTTTCCCATCCATTTTCTCAACTTCTAAATCATAAGCAACAACAATAGAAAGCAAAAATCTAATGGATGTCATTTTTGCAACAGAATAAAATATCTCACCACAATCAACACCCTCAACTTGAGAGTAACCCTTCGCAACCAACCTTGTTTTGTACTTCTCAATACCTCCATTTGAACCATATTTTTCTTGAACACCCATTTACAACCAATAGTTTTTCATCCTTTAGGCAATGGTACAGGATCCCATGTATCATTCTTTTTCAAAGATTCCATTTCTTCATCCATAACAATCTTCCAGGATTCTGCATCATTCATACCCAGTGCCTCTTCTACATATCTGGGTTCATCCATGTCATTATTCAAAGAAAGAATATATCTCCAATCATCAAGTGAATAACTTTCAGGTGGTTTTCTATGCCTTGTACACCTACAAAAAAGTTGAGTTGGAGTTTCTTCCTCCTTTTCTGAAGAACCAGAGCTAGATGAGCTCTCCTCAACTTCTTGTCTATCCTTGGGCCTCAATTCAACTTTCTCAGGTGTAGAAGCAAATTGAATCACATCTTCATGTTTACTTTGTTTTGGCTGCAATATAATAGAAGAAGGCTTAGTTTCTCTAAAAATAACACTTCTACTATGCATTACCTTCTATGCAACATGATCTCAAAAATTGTATCCTTTCACACCATAACTATATCCAATTAAAATACGTTTCACAACCTTATTCTCCAACTTTGTTCACTTTCTCCTTTGGCATATGTGCATATGCCTCACAACCAAAAACTCTAAGATGTCTTAATGAAGGCTTGTGACCTGACCATGCCTTTGTAGGCATCTTATCAACAAGAGATAATGTAGGAGACTTGTTAATCAAGTAATAGGCAGTGGCAATAGCTTCAACCCAAAACCTTTATTCTAGGCCAACACCACTCAACATACTCCTAGCCTTCTCCATCAATGTCATATTGATTCTTTTTGCAACTCCATTCTGTTGTGGAGAATACAGAGTTGTCTTCTATCTATGAATACCACAATCTTTATAGAATATATCAAAATCATTAGAGAAAAATTCACTGCCATTATCAATCCTCAAACATTTTATTTTCTTTCAAGTCTACAACTCAACCATTGCTTTAAATCCTTTAAATCGATTGAAAAATTTAGATTTACTCTTTACAAAATATACCTTCTACTATAATCATTAATAAAAGAAACATAATATGTGGATTTACTAATTGAAGGAGCATCTACATGACCAAATACATCAGAATGAATAAGATCCAATACACCATCAAATAAAACTGAACGCGATTTTATTTTCCATAAATGTAATGCCCACAGAAATTGAATTCAAGATTATAATCAGACAAACCTTCAACAAGGTTTTTGTTGGTCCTTAGGCCCTTTTCTCCAATGTGGCCAAGTCTCTGATGCCATAACATAGTTTTCTAGGTAAAAGCATAAAGTTGTGTCACACTTTCAGCTAACTTATCAACACAACCAAATTTAGGTATTTTGAACTAAAAATCAATTTTGGTCAAACATATGATTTAGTAAGATTCATTCTAGCTAAGTTAGATGCTTCCACAACTTTTTCAACTAAAATTGTTGGCTAAAAATATATGGAGCACCACTTTGAGTCCAATTTACCAAAAAAATAAAATTATTTGAAAAACTTGAAGTTTCAATAACTCCTACTAATGTAAAATATATATATATATATACCTTTTTTGTAGATCCATAAGTGTAGTTTTCAAAAATATATTTATTTTAATAGTTTAATTAATTTTACTAAAATTAGGTTATCAACACAAAATATTAGGTTGATTACCATGCCAAGGAAAAATACTAAAACTTATTAAAAAAAATTGAAATATATATGATGCACTAGATAAAAGAATCTATTTCAAGATAGTATATTTTTTTTCCATTTTAGATAAATATTTAATATGAAAGTTGACGTCCAATGGAAAGAACTAATTTGTAATTCACACACATTTTAATATTTATTTAAAAATATATATTTATCAAAATTGGAAAATGTAAGAGAGGGGGACCAACCACTGCAAGGCCCCAGGTCACGAAAGGCCAAGAGCAGTATGGTTGCACTAACTCACCTCAATTTAAAGGAAGGTTAGGATAGAAGAGATGAGAATCATGAGGACTATGAAGTCCTTTAACCACTTTGCAAACACGAGAGTTAAGGGGAGACTAGTTGAGTCGATCTTCAAGGTCAACTTTATGTCTCAGATAGTTCTATGTCAGAGGACAGAGGCACAATTATGGGATGATAGCACGTCACGGTGGCATCTCATAGGTGCGTTGGCGTCTGTACGACCAAAAAACTAAGGAGATGAGGTTAAACTCTAGAAGAAGGACTGACAACCTAATTTAGAAGTTTTGGGAAGTGAAGAACAAGACTAAGAAGAGTGAAATGTATAAATGAACATGATAAAGGAAATAAATTACCACAAGGGTGACGAAGATGATTTCACACAACAATCTTCTCGCTAGCTTGCTCCAAGATCTCTCCACCTACACACAAAAAAGTGAGAAAATGTTGGGGGGTTGTTTAGGGGTCTGCCTTAGTCAAACCCCCACTTTGGTGTTTCCACCTCCACGGACAACCAAGTCTGAAATGATAGAAATAATGATAAAGAAGGGAATACAAGCTACATAAACAAAAGACACTACAAAACAATACGTGATTACTCAACCAAAACGATAGAGAAGATAAGAGGAGCTTACAACCTCCGTCCAAAGAGCTCAAGGCTTGTGGAGGAGAAAATGAGAGGAACTCAAGCCTCTGTTGCAATGGTGTTTGTCATGCGCTCGCACTATTGGAGTGATGAAGTAGTGGATTTTTGCTATGGAGTGTGAAGTGTTGCTACAAATCTTGTAGTGAATGCTCAAAAGTGTGGAGAGATTGCGTAGAGATGACCAAACGATGAAAATGGAAGAATGGAGTGAGAATATGAAGGAAGAGGTCAAGAAACGACCATATTCGGGTCAGCTAGCCGAAGAAAGGTGTTACACTTCGACTCCCAATAGGAAGTGTAACGCTTATGTAGTCTCTAGCCGCAGGAATTTTCCAAGGACATAAGTGCACCGTGTAGATGTATGTGCGTCGTGTAGGCATCCCTGACAAAAATTCCTCCATCGACACACAAACAGGGTGCCAAGTGTGATGTGAGCAACGGGCTTAAGTGGAATTAAGCCTCTGCCTTAGGTTTTCTAAAGTGTAAGGGGGAAAAAAGGAATTTGTGTTAGGGGTACAAATTCACACCTATACATTTTACCCCCACTTTAGCAAGCACGAGTACTGATGAGTGCTTCAGTAAAGTAGAGTAGTAAGAAGGTGATAAGGTAATAAATGTATACCTGAACCAATGAGGAAGAAGAACACAGTCTAGTGAACTCGGAAATGCAAGAAAGGACTTCATAGTTGCATGGAACTATAAAGTTATAGAACAAAAGTGCCTCATAGGCTCACAATCCTGTGAGGGAGGTATCCTTCAAGAACTCTCACATGAAAGAGACCAGGAAGAGCACCTTACAGACCTGCAGACCTACAAGGAAGGTATCCCCCAAGAACTCTCACATGAGGGAAACCGAGAAAAGGGGACTCCACAGAGTTAGAGAGGGTGACATGTTTACCCGCAAATAGAACATGTCAAAAGGCGGTCGTACAGGCCAGTGAAAAGACAGTCATGCAAACCATCGCTAAGTTGGAAGACTTTCAAAGGGATCCCTCAAGAACCCTTTAAAAAGGAAGGAGGGCCCACTCAAGGGACACACTGTTTAAAAATTAAAGTCTACTCGGATTGCCCCCAAGCTAGACGTAAGGACGTGGAGTAGGTCTAGTCGGGCTGCCCTCGGACTAGACGCGAAGAAGTGAAATCAATCTAGTTGAGCATCCCCCGAGCTAGACGCCATAGAACTTGTTGAAATTTTTTGAAGGGATCCCTTGGGAACCCGACATGAAAAGGAGGGGTCCACTCAAGGGACACACTGTTCAAAAGCTAACGCCTTCTTTCTCAAATTGATTCATCATCAAGGAATCCTTTCAAAAGATATTCACTTCATCAATGAATTTGAAAGGAAGGACATGCCCCCATGCAAGGGGAAGATCAAGATTGTTCTCACTCCGGAGGAAGGTTCCCAAGTCCTTTTTTTATGAACCCATGATGAAGGAAACATGTTCCATTAGGGTTTCAAGTTGAGGATGCAATTATAAAGGAGTGTGTGAAGGATCTTGAGAAGGGATTCATTTTTCCATGAATACGCTTTCTGAAGACCAAGTTGTGTAGAAGTGGCATTGCCACACATAAGAGGGACAACTCAAGCAAAGAAGAGAGAAAGAACAAGAGAAAACAAAAGAAAAGAGAGTACACCCAATGGACACAGGGGGATCTGGTTTTGTGGGGTTAGATCTGCCTTTATTTATGAATATAATAGGTAACCATAGTGTGAGGCAAAATATCATCAATTCCCAACCAGATCTAGAAGAATGCATGAAGATAAAGTAAAAATAATAAATTGGGTCAACATGGAAGGAGGCCTAAATGCTCCCAATGCTTTGCATCAACCCCAATTTACCAAAAGTCAATCACAAACATGGAAGAATGATGATACATATAGAGGAAGGTTTACAATAGAAACACCACACCTGTATCCAAGCACCAATAGGGGTGACAAGGGTCATCCAAGCACATATAGCACAACCATGGGAGAATCACATCACAACATACACACACATCTAATCTAAAGATCAAGAAGAGGGTCTACCCCTAACACTGGTTAACCAAGAGGTCGTCAGCTTCCCACTCTAGATCATCGTAGGGGGAAGGGTGACGAGCCTGCAATGGTGTAATGTTAAGGGGAGGAGCTTTCGATCCTCCCGCAACAAGGGCCAGGGCAGAGGGACCTATGAGGTCTTCGTCACTCAACTCTTGTGGGTCCAAGGTCAACGACTTCGTGAAGATCATTGACAAGGTTAGAACTTCATCCACCGAGTTAAACATACACTTTACAGGAGTGTCATGTTTCGCCTCGGCAGACAAAGGAGTTTGCACCCAAGGTTCACCATTGGGCTCACCAAGAGACTCGGGAGTGGTGACAAACTCAGGGGAGGCCAGGGTTGGTTCTATCACTAGGACAAAACAAGTCAGCACAGGACCACCTTTCAGAGAAGGTGGTCTCTTCTTACGTCTTCCATTGCTGGAGGGACCTCGCTCTACCTTCTTCTTCGTCAGAGGAGGTGAACTCCCCACAGATGAAGCAAGGAGGGTCGAGGGAGAAGATGAGAGAATCGTAGTGGATACAACCGAAGTGTTAACCATATCCATAGGCTTCGGGAAAGGTGAGACCTCTGGGACATAAGTCAACAAGCGTGGCTCCACAAAAGGAGAAATAAACACCTGCACCTTTCTAGGCACATGCGCACTCACAACGAAATCTAGGAGAGATTCAGAGATGGTTTGGATAGGGGCAGAAGGAGGGAGGGAGGATACAACAAGAGGTTTGATCATCCCCTCCTCCTTCTGTAAAGAGTCTTGCTCAGCTAGGAGATCCTTTTTCCGACACTTACGTTCATGTGCAAGGCGGTTTCTATGACTCTTCAAACCAGAAGTCAGGGTTTGCGAAGGGATAGAAGGTTCCTACTTAGCCATGGGAGTGTCCTCCATAGCTATTTCCAGCAGAAGTAAATACTCCTAAATGGGAGCAGAAGGAGGAGGTTTGGAAGCGACAAGAGGAATAGACTCTAGTGCTTCGGGAACGGGCCTCTTCCCATTCACTGTCTTAGGAAAAGGGACAATAGGAGGCTGCAGAGGTCGAGATAGAGAAGACTCTCCATGGGGGGCTTTCTATCTTCCATACCAAATGGGCCTAGGCTCCGTGGGTAATATAGGAGGCTCAAACACGAAATGCTTGGCCTTTTGCCAAGCGGACACCATGGGACTCTCTCGCAAATGTGAGATAGAAGTAGATGAGACCATGGTAGGGCAAGAGGAAACATCATGTTGAATAGCGAAAGAGGAAGGGGGATCTCGAGACTACTTCTCTTCTTCTCTTTTATGTGCCTTAGCGGCATCACTGTCAGCCTTCAGGCAAGCTCTATGCGAAACAACATAAGGCAAAGGAGGATATATTACTTTCAACCTAGCACGCCCTTTCTTATAGTTTTGATATGTGCGATATAGGATGCCCTTCATAGGTGGAAGAGGACCAAGGGATGCGAGCCAAAAGTAATCTAAGGTATAGCTTCCATGGGCAACCAGTGGTTTATAATCGATGTCATGGATAACGTGTACTGAGCCTCCATGAACAAATTTCAAGCACTTGTGCACAACCGAGGGAGTTGCATTCATAGCTACCAACCAGGGGGTTCCTAGCTTCACTCTAAAGAGTTCAGACCCTGAGATGATGTCGAACTTAAGGCTCATAGATTTGGGTCCAATGAGGACTGATAGGACAATACTCCCTATAGGAGGTAAAAAAAATCATTGTGTGTGCAGACAATACTTTCAGGTGCATCGTACCCATCCTTATGTAGGAAGTTAATCAACATGATCTCCTTAGTTATGATATTCACTTGAGATGTCAGCTCAATGAGAACACCTGCTACAGTATTCCCATTTATCCTCATCGGAATGTAAAGAGGAGATGGTTCCCTATTAAATCCCATTGGTAGGTCCTGTGAGGTGAAGGTTATGCTAGTACCACTACTCACAGTCTGCACAAAGGGAATAGGTTGATTTAAGAAAGAGTCCATCGCACACACCAAACAGTACTTCTACAGAGCCTCCTAAGGTTTACGAGACAAGGTAGTGACCCAATTAAGGTTTCATTGTACAACGTCGTCAGAACCTTCCATATACGCCTACTAGGGGTCGCAAGTTGGGTTGCAAGGTGAAAACCTCACAACACTCACACCTACAACACTCCTAGAACACAAGGAAAGGGACTTTCAGTATCACAAAATAGAACCAAAACGGTTCACATCAAGTTCACCAAAAATGTAAGAGAGGGGGACCAACCACTGCAAGGCCCCAAGTCATGAAAGACCAAGATCATTATAGCTGCCCTAACTTATCTCAGTTTAAAGGAAGGTTAGGATAGACGAGATGAGAATGATGAGGACTATGAAGTCCTTCGACCACTCTGCAAACTCGAGAGATAACGGGGGACTAGGCGAGTCGATCTTCAAGGTCAACTCTGTGTCTCAGATAGTTCTCTGTCAAAGGACAAAAGCATGGTTCTGGGATGACAACGTGACGCGCTAGCGTCTCACAAGTGCGTTGGCACCCGTACAACTCTGTCAGAGGACAAAAGCATGGTTCTGGGATGACAACGCGACGCACTGGCATCTCACAAGTGCGTTGGCATCCATACAACAAGAAAACCAAGGAGACGAGGTTAAACTCTAGAAGAAGGACTTACAACCTAATTTAGAAGTTTTAGGAAGTGAAGAACAAGACTAAGAAGAGTGAAATGTATAGAAAAACATGATAAAGGAAATAAATTACCACAAGGGTGACGAAGGTGATTTCACACAACAATCTTCTTGCCAGCTTGCTCCAAGATGTCTCCACCTACACATAGAAAAGTGGGAAAAGGTTGGGGGGTTGTTTAGGGGTCTGCCTCAGTTAGACCCCCGCTTTGGTGTTTCCACAGGTCCATGGACAACCAAGTTTGCAACAATAGAAATAATGATAAAGAAGGGAATAAAAGCTACGTAAAAAAAAGACACTACAAAATAGTACATGCTTACTCAACCAAAACAATAGAGAAGATAAGAGGAGCTTACCACCTCCATCCAAAGCGCTCAAGGCTTGTGGAGGAGATAATGAGAGGAACTCAAGCCTCTGTTGAAATGGTGTTTGTCCTGCGCTCGCACTGTCAAAGTGATGGAGTAGTTGATTGTTGCTATGGAGTGTGAAGTGCTTCTACAAAGCTTGTAGTCAATGCTCAAAAGTGTGGAGAGATTGTGTAGAGATGACCAAAAGATGAAAATGGAAGAATGGAGTGAGAATATGAAGGAAGAGGTCAAGAAATGGCCATATTCGGGTCGGCCAGCCAAAGAAAGGCGTTACACTTCAACTCCCAATAGGAAGTGTGATCCCTTTAAAATGCTACTCCTAAACTAAGATGCTAAACAAAACTAATGATGCAATAACAAAAGAAATAACACTAAAGAGGACACCTCAATAAGATTAGCCTAAGAAAATGGTGAAGCAAAGAAGTAAGATAAAACAATTGATGATTCAAGTTGGTTATACCTTTCCTTTGCTGCTCCTTCCTTGGTTGGCCCTTTGATTCTTGAAGATTTGTGTGCTCCTTGGATGACAAACTATGTTTAATATGCAAATGATGTGCAAAATGGATGAAGATGTAATGATGATGAGATGAGAGCTCAAATGGTAAATTTGCAAGAGTTTGTTTGCAAAAGACTTGATCTTTAAAATGGGAGAAATTAGGGGGTATTTATAGGCTAATTAGAATTCTCTAGAGAATTCAATGGTTGGGATTGATCCAACAAGATCAAGATGAAGGGCTATGGTGAGTTGAGGACTCACAAGCCCTCACATCTTGACAGGTGGAATGTGAGATGTCTTAGGGTGGAGTGATGTGGAAATGAGGTGGAGGATAAAGGCAAGAGGTGGAAGAGAATTACATGAGGTGGATGAAGGACAAGTACCTTTGAGGTACCTTGGGGGATGAGAAGATTTCCTCAAAAAGGAACTTCTTGTCCCCAAATGAGGATGAAAGAGACTTTTGAGGAATTTTAGAATTCTTCAAAATCTCCATGGGAAAAGGGGAAGTGGTTGGAAGAATAAATTAAAAATTTACATTCATTGGAGAGTTTATTGGGTAAAATGAGGTTTCCAAAAAGCTGGAGATTTGTCACATGTGGGTGATGTGACAAGTCCAAGGTTCTATAAGTCCTTGGCACATGTAAAGTGACAAGTCAAGCCTTCTAGAATCTTGCATGGGGGATGGGGAAGACCTTGGAAGGAAAAAAGTGAATTAAAAATTCACATGGGGAAGAGAGGAACCTTGGGAAAATAAATGTGAATTAAAAATTCACATGGGAAAGAGAGTCCAGGCTAAAAATGGTAAGTGGGAAGATTGACCAGAAAAAGTAAGCTAAATGTGGCTAATGATTCTGATTAAGGTTGTGCAAACACAAGATTAGGATAATTAATGAGAGATTAGAGGCAAGTGGGAGATTATGGAGGATGTGACACTTAATCGAGATTAAGTGGTGCACATCCTAATCACAGATTAATTAATTTAATCTGGATTGAAAGAGGGTTATGGAGAATGTGACAAGGAGAGAGAAAAAGATGAATTAAAAATTGGTTTTAATTCAAATGGGTTAAAAGACTAAATTAAATAATTTGTCATATTTATTTAACTTAGAGAAGAAAAGGGGTAAGGTAAAGTATTTAATTTATTTAATTACATACTTTAGGAACCTTAGGTAGAAAATGAAATAATGATTAAATAAATTATTTAATCACTATTAATGAAATAGATGAATAGAGTAGACGATTTTGACCATGTAGAAGTGGTCAAATTTAGATGTCTACAGGAAGTGTAACGTTTCTGTTGTCTCCAGTCGTAGGAATTTTCTACGGATGTAAGTGCACTGCAAGAGCATCCCCAACAGAAACGCCTCCACCGACACACAAACATGACACCAAGTGTGATGTGAGCAGCAAGCTTAAGTGGAATCAAGCCTCTGCCTTAGGTTTTCTAAAGTGTAAGGGGGAAAAGGGGAATTTGCATTAGGGGTGCAAATTCATGCCTATACAGAAAAAAATATATCCATGCACTAAAGTTTCAAGTTATTAAATACACACAAAAAAATTGAAAAAAAAAAAATAACTATAAAAAGTTTGATGTCCCATGCAACTTCATTTTTTCAACATTTTATCAGCAACAAAATTATAGTATTAATTTATTAAAAACTAGTTTAAAAATATATATATATATTTTTAAATACAAACATAAAATATACTAAAAAATACATATTTTACTAGTTTACATCATTTCAAAATTCAAAACATATATGCCACCTTTTAGTGATTCAAATTTAAAAGTTGGATTAGCGTTGGTTGTTTCCTTTATAAAGTGTGACACAGTTTTGTGCTTTTACCCTTCTCTGTAGGTAAATTTGTCTTAGAAGAAAGAGCACCCTTGGGTACCCAAAATCCATGACCATCTATTGAAGGTGAAACCCTCACTTCTTCTACAGACTTTCTTTTCACAAAACTACTATTCCACTCAATAGTGCATGCATCAAGCTTATACAATGTCCCATATTTGACACCTCTAGCAATCACCATAGCACATCTAACCATCTTGCATCTTGTATCAAAAAATACTACCTACACACCCACATCTATTAGTTTGCTCATAGATAACAAATTTCATGCTAATCTAGGGATATGCAACACACCATTAATTCTTTTTATTCTACCATTAGGAAACTTGATTTTAACTTTACCATGACCAACAATTTCTAAATGAGAATCATCGCCTAAGTACACCTTACCTCCATCAAATTCTTCATATTCACAAAAAAATCTCTATTAAAGCTCATATGAAAAGATGCACCCGAGTCAATTAACCATGCATCATTATTTGCATGAGTTGCCAAAGCTGCAATGAATGTGTCACCATCTTCCCTCTTAGACTCAAAATCTCAATCAAATTTCTTCTTTTTCTTCTTTTCTTCTTTGCATTCCTTACAAACATATCCAGGCTTATCGTAGTTCCAACAAATAACTTTGGACTTTCTAGGAGATTTAGATCTCTCCTTAGACTTGGAATTGTCATGCTTCTCATTCTTCTTGCCTTTTTCCTTAGGTCTTCCACAAACACTTAGGGCATCCTTGGAAATGATGAATACCTTCCTCCTCATCTCTTCATAAAGAAAAGAACCCACCACATCTTCAGTCTTCAATATAACAAAAGTACTCCCAATAGCCATAACAAGAGAATCCCATGAATCGGGCAAAGAGCAAAGCAAGATCTGATATTTATCTTCCTCATCCATATTGACACCAACTAATGTCAATTGAGCCACCAACATATTGAATGCTTCTAGGTGGTTTTTGATTCGTCCACCCTCTTCCATTCTCAAGGAATACAACTTCCTCCTCAAGAAAATCTTGTTCACTAAAGATTTGTCCTGATACATCTCACCAAGCTTCTTCCATAGTTTATGTGTAGAGGTCTCTTCATGGAAATTAATTAAAACAGAGTCTACCAAGCATAATTTAATTATGCCTTTGGCTTTACGGTCCATAAAATCATATTAAGCAACTTCAGTAGGATCTGCAGGCCTTGAAACATTCTCATCAACAACATCCCACAGATCTCAATGTATCAACAAATCCTCCATTTTTAGCTTCCACGTCTCAAAATAAATTCCAATTTTTTTTCCACCTCTATTATCCCTTATGAACCTTCCATCTGAAAATTCATGCAACAAGATCACAAAGTGTCTTCTACACAAGCTCCCACTCAAATCTAGATTAGTTCAAAAAACCCAACGACCCACAACTGAAACCAAAGGTGATCAAGCTTTGATACCACTTGTAAGGAAGCTAAGGTAGCAGAAAAAATTCCTACACTAACCTTCAGAGGAGAATAATGCAAAACTTTTACAGATCTTTAACAGTTACAAAAATTTAAACAGAAATAAACACAAGTATCGTGCTTACCACAACACAATGATTTACTTGGGGAAAACCCTTTCAGGAGAAAAAACACAACACTCCAAAATTTTCCCAATATTAAATTCAAAAATCAAAAGATTACAATATACTTGTAGATCAATCTTCTCACAAGAGTATCACCACCAGGGATCAAAAGACACCGCGATTGCTATCAGACTCTCAAGATACACCACTGTCTACATACATCCCACCCACTTATAACAAGTTTTTTGGAGCCTTCTAGAATTAGGTTTTTACAAGGTCATTTTTTGTTTGACATGTTAATAAAAAAATATTGATGTGTCAATACGAAAAAACCTTGACATGTCAACAGAAAAAAACCTTGATGTGTCAGCAAGAAAACCTTGACATATTAACGAGTTTTTTGGACGTTGCCTTGAACCCCACATCTTGTTATGAGTGTATAGTATTTGCATGATCAGTTGCCACATACCAACACACATTCTATCAATAAATTGTATAAAATTGCAAGGTTGAGACACATTTTCCCAATATATACATACACATACACATATACATATACATATACATATACATAAGCATATACATATACATATACATTGCCATCAATGTGAAGAATATTTGAGAAGATGGTAGATGGAAAGGCTCTAAAGTTGGCAAGGTGTGTGAGGTACTGGGAGCATTGAATGCAGGTTGGCTCTGAGTTTACGTGGGATGTCGTGAAATTAGTATATGTATATGTATATGCATATGTATAGACATATACAATATATGTCTATACATATGCATATGCATATATTTAAAGAAGATGCAGAGACCTTAAGCCAACACATTCTGGCATCAATGTGAAGAAAATTAATCAATGAGTGAATTGATGTAGTAGAACCTATGCAATAGAGAACACCCTAAAATTAATCAATGACACCAAAAAAAGATACACTTTCAAAATACTTATACTTGTTTTACTATCAGCCTTAGCTTGTTTTGTTGACAAATATATATGATTAAATGTGCATTTAATATTTGGTGTGTGTTTGATCTCATCGTGCTTTTTTATGCAAGAGTTTTTTTCCTAACTTGCGGAGGACCGACATACCACTGTGGAAAATTAATCAGTGGCACCTACAAAAAGATACAATAGTTTGAGAACTGAATTGATGAAGCAGAACCTATGAAAATCCTAACACCCCCAAATTTATCAATGACACCAAAAAAATAAACAATAGCTTGAGGATTGAATTGACGAAGCAGAACCTATGAAAAACCTAACACCCCCAAATTAATTAATGGCACCTAAAAAGATAATAAAAAAATTGCATTACTGATTTAATGAAGCAAGACATATGAAAAACCTCACACCCCCATATTTATCAATGGCACCTAAAAAAGGTTACATAGTTGATGACTGAATTGATGAAACGAAACCTATGAAAAACATAACACCCCCCAAATTGTAAATGACACCCAAAACTGATTGAATTGATGAAGTGGAACTTACAAACAAGATAACACCCCCAAAATTATCTATGATACCTAAAAAGCTACAATAAAGGCATGACTGAATTGATCAAGCAGAGCTTATGAAAAATAGAAGACCCCCAAATATTTCTAAGGCACCAAAAAAAGCTACAATAATTGCATGACTGAATTGATGAATCATAACTTATGCGAAAGATAACACCCCCAAATTAATCAATGACACCTAAAAAAATTATTTAAAAAAATTACTGAATGAATGAAGCAACACCTGTGAAAAACCTAATACTCCCAATTTTATCAATGACACCTAAAAGAGCTACTAAATAACATTAATCAAAACCTAACATTAACCTATGACTGTAATGGTTGTAATGAAGAACAATATAAAGCTTACGAATGGAAAATAGTAAGAGTTTAATAAATCTCACATCTATTAATGACTAAATTAATGGAGCAGAACCCATGAAAAAGATAATACCCCAAAAATTATCTATGGCATTGAAACAACATACATTTTTTAAGTCACCAAATAGATGAAGCAAAAGAAAAATGAAACCCACATAAAAAAATTTGGTTTATGAAACAAAGAACACACCCTAATATTTGTTACGACATCAAAGAAAACCTAAGTGAATGATAATGCATAACCTATGAGAATACGATAACTGAAGTGAATGATAATGCAAAACCTATAAGAATATGATAACCATAGTGAATGATAATGTAGAACCTATGAAACAAAAATGCTAAACTATGACTGTAATATTTGCAATATAAACCCTAGTGAAATAGAAATGCTAAACTATGACTATAATATTTGCAATATAAACCCTAGGGAAACAAAAATGCTAAACTATGATAATGAAAAACCTATTAAAAAAGAACACCCAATATTTATGTTGGACCTAAACCCTAATTTTTTTTATGGCACCGAAACAATCAACAATATTATTTGTTTTTATAATGAAAAATAAACAAACCCAACTTTATCTATGGCACCGAAACAACCAACAATATTATTTGTTACTATAATGAAAATAGAAAACAACCCAAGATTTTTCTATGGCACCAAAACAACCAACAATATTATTTTCTACGCTAATGAGAAAAAAATAAATCCCATTTAAGAGAGCGATGCTTGAACATAAGATTAATTTCCATAGATTTTGTGTGTTTATGGACATAGATTCTATAGCGTTCATAAACATGAAACTTCAAACCAAAAAATCCAAATTTTGAAATATAAAAAACCTAATAAAACAAACACAAACATAGTAAACAAGCGAAAATTGAATATTGGCGAGCCTTACTAAGCATGCTCACCTAGGTCGAATGGATCAATGCGGGTCGAATGGAGCTTCCTCATGAGCACACAACCATCTTCACATGGGTTCACCTGAAAGGAAATGTCAACAAAAGTGGATTTTGAGAAACCGCAAAAAATTAAATAGCACATACTGGTATTCTTCCTTACTTGCATGGCACCGATGAACACGGGATAGTGCATGGCAGAAGTGGAGCTAGGTTTCATGTTGAAATACCGACATACATCCATATCCTTATTGGATTTCGAGCGTCACATGTTGTGGTAGTTGTTTCGAACTCGTAGAGACCTCAAGCGAGCACCTTTCAGTGTCAAAGTGAAGAAAATGTGAGAAGTTGCTAGAATGAAAGGCTCTAAAGTTGGTGAAAAGTGTGAGGCACTGGGAGCATTGAATGTAGGTTGGATTGAAGTCTACGCGGGATGTTGTGGAGCTTGCAGAAAGCGACGTGTATTAAACACAATTGTACACAACTATAGCAAGGGGCGACGAGAGATTAATGCGACATAGTGGAGTTTAAGGGTGGTGGAGTGACAGTTACTAACTTGGCAAGGCAGTCCACTTTGGATGTCGTGCCACGAGCAACTGACATTCCAACCGAGCATGTTTTCATCGCATGGTCAGTTTGGTCATTTTTTAATTGGATCGACTAATCATGTCATCTCACGTGGCAAATTAAATCAAAAATTTTAAAAAAGATTTGTTTATTATTTATTAAACATTATTTTATCAAAGGAAATTATAAATTTTTTTATTGGTCCATGTGGCACTCCACATGGACCATCAAAAATTGCCTGTGCATGTTTCAACTCCTCTCCCCTATATAATAGGGTCAAATAAGGCAACAATTAGATATTAAATAAATTGTTAATAAGAAAAAAACCTAGAAGTAAAGGTAGTGCTTAATACAAGCAACAATAAATATTTTTACAAGCATAACTATTGTAGCCCGCTTAACTAAAAGGCATGTCCATTTAAACATGGACATATTTATTCAAAGGGACACATCATTCTATGCAAGCACAAAGATATAAGTACAACAAGAAATGGAATATAGTAGTTATGGAACATTGAGAATTGTTTTTATTAGTGAATTTCATGTTGGGAAACTGCTCTATATGAGCAGAAAGAAACATGGAAGCATATGTCACAAAAGTGTAAATTAGAGGAAGCTTCAAGATCTAATTGCATGAATATAAAGCCTTATTCAGAAACAACAATTTAATGAGGTTTAGAGCCTATTACATATTCTAGGGCATGATTTCAATTGCTAAGTTAGAAACAACCATCATATTTATTCAATTATATTTTTATTATTGCACTACAATAATGGAAGATTATATGCAATAAGTTCTTTTTTTTTATTATAATTTGGAGACTCAATTTATCTTAATAATATTGGTTGACAATTTATGCCAATCCAATAAAGCATTAATTGAAAATTGAATGATCCGGAGCTCAGGTCATTACAATGGTGGGTGAAAATATCACAATAAAGCACACAAAACCTAATAGAAAAATGTATTGATGAAGCATAATGAAGCAAAAGGAAGAGTAGATCTAAACTTTAATGTAACCTCAAGAAAATGCAAGTTTGAGAACCTTAATGTAATGTAAAACCCTAACAAGAAGGTTGGGATGTGTAGGATTAAACAAGTTCACTAAAATAAATATGGAAACAATTGTTTCCTTAGGGTTTAATCTAGGCCACTTAAGTAAATGTAATCAAATAAACACAATCAACCTAGATTACTTAAATATGAAGAGTTGGTAGTTGAGAATAGTAAATTAGAGAATGTGATTTTATAATTACATAAGATGGAGGATAATACATAGCTTGATAGCTAAAGAATGAAGACCAAGTGGATACAATTCTGGAATCTATCTATTGCCATACCTGAAAACATTACCTCTTTGTTAGTGAGTTGCCTAGAAGTCTATGCTTAATCTTTGCTTTGTTAGAGGATAAGTTTGTAGGTTTGGGACAAATTCAAGGTCACAAATTTGTACTCAAAGCTTTGGATTCATCATGCCAATTAGTAGTGTTTTAATATGCATCTTCACATGGTATGTGACATTTTTTCTTTGCTCTTTCTAAATGCTTGGGAACATTACAATTATAAAAACACCTTAAAGGATTGTTGTTATGTCACAAGGAGATTTTTCCTAGATCAATCCCCCAAAATTGAACAATATTGAAAACAATAGGTAAGGGCCCAAGTATGAAATTCTTTACTCCTTTTATTGAACCAAATCAAAGTTTGTTGCTATTAATTACTCTCTGGAATGAATAATTGATTGATTTCTTAATGATTGTATTATGAATAGAATGATGCATTAAATGTCTTTAAATACTAACACATGACATCAAATTATGTCAAACGTGTATTTAGCCAACTCAAGGTAGAAGGGTGAAATCAAAAGGGGACAAGTTCAAGAGTGCAAAGTTGCCCCTACAACCTCAAACTTGTTCCAAAATGAGATAACAATCAAATCAAAGTGACAAGTGACTAAATTGAAGTGGGTGCATTAATAATTATGTTAAGTGGGCACATAAAATGAATGTATAGGAATGCATGTAAATAGATAAGATAGGACTTCGCCCATAAGAACATATGTATGCATAAATGAATAAAAAAATTAAAGAAATGAACCCACCACACAAAATATACTATTTATCACTATCTACATGTACTAAAACATTGCCTGAAGATAGGCACAAAATTAAATAAAAAATGACCACTTTGTACATTTCCCATCACAAAAATATTTTAAAATAGTATTAATTTTCGTTGCACTTGGAAGGACATATAAAGACGAGTAAAAGAATATCTTAAAAAGAATTATACGTATATATTTTGAGACTACCGGTCGCTTAAAAAAGAGAAAGTGGAGCCCTTCCATCGCATAGAACCACCCGCTGTAAGAGCTTGTCAACAAATCCACCGTCCTTGCATTACGGAACCCGTTGCTTTGTTTTTGCTGCCACCGCAATGTCTTTTTGACTTCAAATATCCGCGGGGAAGAATTCCCCTCCTATTTATTAATTATGCACTATAGATCTTGTTATTGCTTGTATTGATGACAGGGACCATGTGAACGAGGTTTAATGGGAGGAGGAACAGAGCAATAATGTATAAACAGCAAAACCAAATGCATTGTCGGAATGACTGGACAAATGTGGTAAATCCTGATACTCAAGGCTTGTCTTATTTCGTTTTTCAGTAAAGAAATTGAATGGAAAGGAAGGCATTTTGCAGTGATATGGTTTATCGAGAGGACCATCTGTATTTTTTTGATGACTCATAGGACTGTATCTGTTTTCATGTGTCTTTATCTCATGGCTGTCATGATTTAGACCAAGCAGAGTGGTGGGGTAGTATTTGATGGCCATCAAATGGCCTTATGTTTGAAGGCCCCACAGTGTGATACACAGCTCATCAGGGTTAAGGCCTCCTCAGTACTCTCACTGGTCAAAAATCAATATAACCCAATAATTCTTTTTTTTTTGAATGCTCATCTCTCCTTTTGGGTTGAATTGTCTTTGTTTTTTATCTTGTCGTGGATTACAGCCATTATCGAATCAATCTAGATCTGTGAACAGAGTGATTCATGCTAGTACCATTAAGCATTGAGTTACTTTTCAACCCAACAGCCCGTTTTTGTATACACATGGTTAAACTCAATTGCATCTTGGACTTTTTAAAAAATGTCATTGCTCGGTGATGTTTAATGTCTTGTCTTTTTGGACTTTCTTGAAGCAGATTGCTGGGTGGTTTTTGATACTTCTTTTCTATTTGGACCTTTTTTGCATATCGCTGGGTCATGTTTTATATCTCTTGGGGTATAATTTTACTTGCTACTGTTAGGGAAGGGCGGAAAAGGGGTTTTGTGGTGGGTACTGCAATGCAGAATACGCAAAGTAATTGATGGAAGGGAACCCATTTCAGCCCTTGGGTGCATTGGGGTCACGGACTACCTGTAGAAACAAAGATAAAAAACATGAAAATTTGAGTGCCTTAATGCTCTTCTTTTGACCATTTTGGTGCTCGTGGATGCAGTTGTAGGAATTTCTGCAAAAATCAAGAGGATTCAGTTACAGCTACTGTATAACAAGATCTGGGGGATTTCACAACCATGAGGGGTGGATACGGGAGATGTAGATTGGTGGTAATGTTTTCTGTTGCATTTTGTGTATTGTTATTGGCATGCCCAACTGTTGTGAATGGGGTAACAGACCCTGGAGACCTGGCAATTTTGAATGCATTCAAGATGGGGATAACCAATTCAGAGTTGCTGAAATGGCCTGATGGGGATACTGATCCCTGTGGCAATACATGGAAAGGAATATATTGCAATAGTAACAGAGTGTCCCAGATTCAGTTCTATAATGCTGGACTGGAGGGCACCTTGCCCTCCAATTTTAATCAGCTTACTGCACTAGAGAGAATCAGCTTGCAGAAAAACAAATTGTCAGGGACTTTACCCACCTTCAATGGTCTATCAAATCTGCAGTATTGCTTCCTTGGCACGAACCAATTCGATACCATTCCTGCAGATTTCTTTATGGGATTGACCAGTTTGCAGTATTTCTCTTTGGAGTACAATAATCTCAATGCCACGGAAGGATGGAAGCTTCCCTCGGACCTACAAGCTTCAGTTCATCTGAAAAATTTGTCATTATCCCAGGTTAATCTTGTTGGGCCTATACCAGACTTTCTTGGGAATATGACTGAGTTATCTGTGTTGCAATTGGCCTACAATAAACTTTCAGGAGCCATTCCATCCACTTTCTCTAGATCTGGAATAGAGACTCTCCAATTGAATAACCAAGAAACATCCGCTCTCTTTGGTTCTCTAGATTTGCTGGGTACAATGCAGTCTCTGAAACAGTTGTGGTTACATGGAAATAATTTCAATGGAACCATTCCAGTTTCACTCTCAAACTGTGCATCTTTGAAGGATATCAATCTAAATAAGAATGACCTGGTTGGGCCAATCCCTGCCCAATTCACGAGCTTGCAGCTCTCAAATCTTTCAGTGGATAATAACAAGCTTACTGGACCAATTCCTGAACTCAACATTCCTGCCGGTGGTTTCAGCTATAGTGGTAATTCTTTTTGTCAATCTGTGCCTGGTAAGCTCTGTGCACCCGAAGTAACTGCTCTTTTGAATTTTTTAGCCTCTCTGAATTACCCAGTTGATCTAGCAGGGTCCTGGGCTGGAAATAATCCTTGCAGTTTGTGGATAGGTATTGAATGTGCCACTAATGGTATGGTTGATATTATCAATTTACCTAATAAGCAACTCACTGGAAATATATCACCTTCTCTTGTCAATCTGGCTTCTCTCAAGACTATCAAACTGAATGGTAACAATCTCTCTGGTGAAATTCCAGCTAATTTGACACAATTGAAGTATTTGAGTATTCTAGATGTCAGTGATAATAATCTGAGCCCTCCTGTTCCAAAATTTGCTGGAAATATCAATGTTCGCTATGATGGCAATCCTCTGATTGACAAGCCATCACCTTCTCCTACAAATCCTTCTGTGCCAAGTCCTTCAGGTAGTCCCCCTTCTTCAGCACCTTCAGCCCCCACGAATAGGCCCACCCCTCCTGTGGACTCCCCATCATCTGGTGGAAGCAGAGGAAATGGTACCAATCCAACTGGCTCTACAACAGGAGATAACACTAAAAAGAACAAATCTTCTCAAACCCCTGTTGGAATTATTGTTGGACCTGTTGCTGCGGCTGTTGTGCTCTTTTTGATTATACCTGTTGTTGTATTTTGCTTGTACAAGAAAAAGAGACACCGCCTTGTAAGAGTTGAAGCGCCTAGGACTGTCATTGTTGATCAGAGAGGGCCGTCAAATAATCCAGAGTCAGTAGTAAAAATATTAGTTGCTAATAACCCTGGTAATGCTGGTGGAAACAGTCAAAGTGATACACAAAGTAGAACAAGCAGTGGGCCTAGTGAAGTTCAGGTGATGGAAGCTGGAAATCTGATTATATCAGTACAAGTTCTCAAACATGTTACACGGAACTTCAGCCCAGAAAATGAGCTTGGAAGAGGTGGGTTTGGTGTTGTATATAAGGGCCAGCTAGATGATGGCACCAGAATCGCAGTCAAAAGAATGGAAGCAGCAGCTGTAAGTAGCAAGGGACTGAATGAATTCCAGTCAGAAATAGCAGTTTTGTCAAAAGTTAGGCATAGACACCTGGTTTCCCTATTGGGTTACTGCATTGAAGGAAACGAACGGCTCTTGGTATATGAGTACATGCCTCAAGGTGCCCTTAACAGGCATCTGTTTGATTGGGCCAAGAACAATCTTGAGCCAATTTCATGGAAGAAACGGCTCAGCATAGCCTTGGATGTTGCAAGGGGAATGGAGTATCTGCATAGCTTAGCCCATAGAAGTTTTATTCATAGAGACCTAAAGCCATCTAATATACTTCTTGGGGATGATTTTCGTGCTAAGGTTTCAGATTTTGGATTGGTGAAGTTGGCACCAGAGGGAAAGTTTTCTGTTGAGACAAGATTAGCAGGCACTTTTGGATATTTAGCGCCTGAATATGCAGGTATTTCCTTAGCTTCCTTTCTTCCCTCAAAGTTTATAGTGACGTATGTCTACATGAAAAAATTATATTAGTTCTTTTGGGAATTTATGTGGCCATTAAATGAATTCTTACAGGATATACAGGGAAATCATTTTGGCATGATTGTTCAATAATCAGGAAATAATATAATAATGAGATTCTTGTGCAGTACTTAAGATTTTTTCAGGAGATAAGTTGGAATTGATTGGTATAGAATGACCATGAAAAGGTCAGGAATTTGCTTAGGAATTTTGCCTAGGTTCAGAAGTTGAGAATGGCTTTTGAATTTTGTTAAGAGTCTAACTTGGATCGATTCTGATGTTTTATAATCCTTTTTGTGTTGTCTCAGTTACGGGGCGAATAACCACAAAAGCAGATGTGTTCAGTTTTGGTGTTGTGTTAATGGAGCTTATAACAGGAAGGAAGGCACTAGATGAAAATGAGCCCGAAGAGAGCATGCATTTGGTAACATGGTTCCGTCGAATGAACTCAGACAAGGAATCATTCTTGAAGGCAATAGATCGAGTTCTGGATGTGACAGATGAAACTTTTGAAAGTATGTGCACTGTTGCAGAACTAGCAGGTCATTGCACTGCGCGAGAGCCCTATCAACGTCCTGATATGGGCCATGCTGTCAATGTTTTGGCACCTATGGTTGAGAAATGGAAGCCAACAGATCTAGAGAGTGATGAATATGGGGGAATTGATTTTGACATGACTCTTCCTCAGGCTTTAAAGAAATGGCAAGAATTTGAAGGTACAAGTATGAGTATGAGTGGAACAGATGATAGCAAGGGCAGTCTTCCAACAAGGCCAACTGGGTTTGCCGAATCTTTCACATCTGCTGATGGACGCTAAAAACAATTGCAACAGTTTGAAACTAGAAAATCCAGAAGTATGTAGAAATCATGTACAGGATAATACGCCTTCTGTTAATCTTAGCATTATAGAAACAACTTTATCTATGTTTGTAGTGATTTGCATATATCTTTCTGGCTTTTTCTTTAAATGAATAATTCAAGTTAAGGATGCTTTTTCTTGGGTTAAACTCCTATCATGAATTTTGTTTCCATGGATGTTGCTTTCATGCAGTTCATGGCCAGCTAAAATAATTACCTTGGTTTTGAACCCTCAAGATCAAGTGATTTTTTACAGGAGGAGAATCGGATTCAGTGTTTGGATTCAAAGCAGCGTTTTTGTTAGGTATTGGTGTCAGGGTGGAGTAGACATAGAAGAATTCTTGTAATTTTTATCTATTATTCAACAAGCACTTTTTCATTGCCTATAAATGTGAGTAGTATGTAAGGTCCACCCATATCCTTCAAAATAATATTAATTGGGTACATGGACAGTAAGTCTGTCAGCAACACTGTCACGGAGTTGGAATTGGCCAGAGGCTTGTTTTTTATGTTGTTTGTACTCTTGAGCAGAAGCATATGTTGTAGTGTAGATATTTGTCAGATTAAAAAGGGTTATTGAATCCAACATAAATCCAGTCCAGCTTACTCAAGAGAATAATTCTGCATGGAAAAGTGGTTTATTTTTTTAGTTTCATTCTTATCCTGACAAAGGGAGGCCCATTCTATTGCACTTCATTTGATTTGTTCCATGTGCCTGGAGGTAAAGGAATATGAATTTTCGGGAGTCAAGAATGGAATATATATGGGAGGTTGGCAATTTTTTTATTTAACAGCATTAAGATTTTTAACATCAACATTTCAGATTATATTTATGGTTCATTATTAGGAAGAGAAAATGTGAGGTAGACTGCAAACAATTTTATTAAAAGGAGGGAAAATCTGATAAAAAATAAGAGGATGGGGAGGCAAAAAAAAATGGTGAAAAAAGGAGCAAATAAGTACAACCTCAAACTAAACCCTAGATGCAATGAGCGTTAAGTGGACCATTCATTCTTATGAGAGATGGGTTCATGCGAACCACTACTCATGAAAATATTGGTCAATGAGTTTGATGTAGAAACTATGCACTTGAATCTTGATATTAATATCATATATGAGAAGCAATTATAATATTTTAAAATTATCAATCAAAGGGATAATCAATGTTTTTAATTAAATAAAAATATTATTAAAAATTATTATTATGGATGTAAATTAAGAAGATAGGAAAGATAAGGCTAAAACAGAATTTTGGAAATTAACATAAGGGAATAGACAAAAAAAACAAAAAGGAAACAAGAATGAATACAATTGAACAAGACAAAGAAGAAATGGGAAGATGGGAAGAAAACACAAAGAAAACTTGATATGCTGTAATAGTATGAAGAGTGAGAGCAAATTATAATAATATGACAACACTTGGGAACAAAGGATAAAGAAGACATAAGAAAAAAAGAAGAAAGAAGGAATAAAGTAAAAGTGAGAGAGAAGAAAACCAAAATATGACAAAGAGGATAACTAAAAGCTTAAAAATGGTGAATAAAAACCTAAAAATTAATAAAAGAATTTAGTAGGAAATGATAAAAAATAATAATAAAACAATTAGAGATGCAAACTTGGTAAACTCTCAAGAATTATTTAAGAAAGTTAAAAAGGTAAAAGACATAGGAATAAAAAACTTGATAGATATGAAGATGACAAATACAAAATCTATTGAGGGATAAAAGGAAGAATGGAACAAGGAAAAGGGTGGAGAAAAAAGAAAGAAACTAATTGAGAAAAAAAATCCATATTGAAATATGTATACTCAACATTCTAAACTAGAGGAGAGGACAAAAGAACATAGGAAAGCTAGAAGGAAGGCTACGAAGGAGAGACATGATAACCAAGAACAAACCAATGACAATTGGAAGGGTGGGTGCAAGGCGAACAAGAAAGGCTTATATTGAAAAATGAGGAGGAGAGAAACTAGAGGAAAGGGAGGAGAAGAGTGGAGAGGGTAAGTAGGTAGAAGATTGAAAGTAAAGGGGAAATAGGTGAACAAGAGTCAAGAAGAGGAGGAGGTTTTTAGGGAGTCAAGTATAGGATGCCAAGTCAAATTTAAGCTACATCCCTTGTCTTAGTTTAAGTTGGTGGGATAGTTTCCAATTTCAATCACTTCTTCTAGTTTTCTCTTGAAATAGTTCACTTCTTTGGCTAGGACTTGAGCCTCCTCTAGGCAATGTGGTGTTTGGATTTGGAGGAGTGACGTTTGCACTATGTTTCTTGATGCTTTAATAGATTGACTAGTCCCAACAATATAAGGAGTCCTACAAGAACAAACAATCTTGAACTTAAACATAGATCTTTGAAGTCTTTGAATAAAAAAACAAGATTTCAGATGGAAAAATGAGATTTAAAGATACATTTGATACTGTTCAAAGATTATTTTTGAATAACTTATTAGATATACCATCAATGAAAACTTTATTATTCCAAATGTTTCCTGTTCTTATGGCTTGATCACTATTCTGCCATGTTGATAAAATGTTTGTGACAGCAACTGATTATGACAATAAATAGCTCTTCTACCAGTCCATGCATCTACATTCTGCTAACAAAAATTATAGGAAAAATCCAAAAAGATGACATGATTTGCCTCAGAACGACTACCCATTTTCCCAATAACCAGCCAATTACTGAATTTAAATATTCTGTAGAGCCAGTTCCACTGAGTAAAAGTCTATTTTTTGGGGGTCACTTCCAACATTGATGGACTTCATTGGGGACCACAAAGGCTCCCTCCTATTTCTAAAAGGATTTTGATTTAGTATACTGCAAATCCCTTTCTATTCCATGTGCCAACCCATTGAAAAGCCTAATGATTTTTCTCTCTGACTTCAAGAATTTCTTGAATAAGTTAAGGACAATCACACTCTATTACAGGAAAACCTGATGATTTTGTTTTTTAGCTTTGAAATTTTAGTTCAATTTTGGACTCCGCGTGGCACAATCTCCGCCACCATTGTTGCAATGAATTTGACTTTAATTATTGAATTGTAGTTACAGGGCATCATGATCTTGGACACACAAAATTCGGGTTGAAAAAAAGCTCTAGAATAAAATAAGCCGTTCAGAACGTATTTTACGAGAAGTTTGCATGAGTTTGTTCCCATAAATCAAGGATAGCGTTTACGTAGGGGAACTGACATGAGGTCACGTGTCGGAATTGATGGTGACAGTCCTGCAAATCGTATGCATTTTTCAATATCTGAATAGAAGTTTATGATTTCTTTTCTCACCATGTCTTTCTCATGTATTTTTGTTTTCCACCATTTTCGTGGTCAATAACAATAGATATTTATTGTCAATTTAAATATTTGAGGATTATATTATGCTCAGTTTTTTTAGGGAATTGAACCAGAGTTTCCCATTATTTAAACAAACTTAGAATATGTAAAATATATCAAACATAAATTTATAAATAAATTAATGTAATATTTTTAGTTAAAATGTGAATCAATTTACATTTGATATAGTTGTGTTTGAAATTGTCTTATGACTTCCCACATTTCAATCCTCTTTATCATTGGTGTTTAGATTTATAATCATGATACTTAGACTTGTTTTTCATCACCTTAGATCAAATTCAAAGGTGTTTACCCTAGGTCACTTCACATTCATTGATTTGACCTAAATGTTTAATTCAAATTTCATAAAATGGGCACATGTTTTGCTTCTACAATGGTCATTCTAAGTCAACTTAGCACATAATTGTGTTGATTTTGTGTGCTTGATTGTATTTAAGTACATTTGCTAACACATATGGCTTTAACTAAGAACTTATTGAGTACACACAAATTTCAATTGTGAAGATAGATATAAATAATTTAGCTCATAATTAGAGATCATTTCATCTTATGTCTATTGCATGATCACCTATTGTCCTTGCTCCTTTTGTTCAAAACTATACATCTTGGTATAGAACTTGATCACCCTTTCTCTTCCTACTTGTTCCCCCTTCCTGTTTGTGTCACTTGGTTAAAGTTGTGAGTATTGAGAGATTACAAAAGAATCCCTGATAGGAATGAGATCAAATAGAGAATTTATTAGACATCACGTGACACATTACTTCCAAATCTTTGTAAGATAAATTAGACTAATATAGAGTATGAATGTGTAGAGTAGGGGGATTCGTCACCCCTAAGGCTCCAAGTCATGGGAGAGCCCCAAGGAACAAATTGCCCTGAACTACCTCAAGTTGACTAATGAATTTTAAAAGGAAAGACGAGTTGGAAAGGAAGGGCAAACAAAACTATGTTTCCCTTATGTTAATGACAAGTGTTTTGGAAATCGGGTGAGTAGACTACAAGGGTCTCAGACTGCGACTCAAAGAGCTCTTTGTTTGAGGATGGTAGTAGCGCGGGAACTAGACTTCAACGTGTTGCACTAGAGTCTTAGGGACGCGCTGGCGTCCTAGATGGATAGTGAGTCGAATGATAGTCAAGGACACTCAAGGTCTACTTACAACCTGAATATCATATTTTTATAGTTTAACAGTTTAATAGGAAAATGCAGAAATAAGTAGTACAACAAGAACACTTATAAAGCTATTCTAATGATAAAATGACGAAGAAAGAGAGAAATAATTTACAAACGGTCCAGTTCTCCAGCTATAGCTCCAAACGGACGAACCTCCACCTCTACACACAGAAAGAGGAAAAGTGTTGGGATGTGTTTTGAGGTCTGCCTTAGTCAAACCCCTGTTTTGGTGTTCCCACCTCCATGAACAACTAGATATGCAACGATATAGAGAAAAAGCGATAAAAGAGAGAATGGAAATGACATAATAAAGTAGAGAGCAATGACAACCTGAATGCTACTCTACAAGATGATAGATGCAAGATGAAAAGACACAATGTTACCTTCGCTGCTATAAGCACTCAAGTTCGATAGAGGAAAGAAGAAAGATGATACCACCATGTCGAGTTGAGAGAGCTTCATAAAACTGCAACGAGATAGAGCAATGGAGAAGCAAGAATGATCAAGAAGTGAATAGAGAGTGTGAGAGATGAATTAAAGAATGTAGAAGCATGAAAAGATGAGTTTGAATGGATAAAATGAAGGTCAAGAGTCATTTTTCATCGGTCAAGACCTAGTAGAGAACGTTACATTCGTGACCAACCAGGAAATTTAATGCTTCTACGGATCCCAAAGGGAGGAATCTATCAAGACGACAGTGCGATGCGTGGATGTCCCCAACAAATATTCCTCCACCGATGCAAAAAGACCAAGGCACGTGGGAAGAGCAGGAGGATGACAACGACTTTATGCGTCATCATACTTGTAATTCTAAAGTAAGGGTAAATAAATGGGAAATTTTTGCCTAGGGTGTAAATTTACGTCATTACAAAATGATCATTGTATTGATAATTGATGTTTTAGTTTAGATTCTTGACATAATGAACTAACTCTACACTAACAAGCATTGATATTTAATCATGATGTTAGTAAGTTGTCACCTAATTATAGCATTTGTACAAAATATTACTGAGACAAGAGTAGAACTATTGCTCATCTCAAGCTATGTAGTATAGGGTAAGTGCATGGATCTGTGACACAATTTCGGTGCCAAATTACGAAAAAAACCCGTAATAGGCCATATTGCGCTCACCAAATGGCTTGAATTTTGCAATGAATGAACACGTGTGAGTTCTCTTTCTTTTTGCAATCACTTTTGGAAAGCATTTTTCTAAACTCTTTCATTTTCTCTTTCTCTGCCAGGGAAACTATATACATGAAATAAACATTTAAGTATAAGTTGACATTTACATATGGACATTTACTTTCTTATACTTTAAGTTATATTTCATGTATATAGGTAGGATGTTTGAGAGTGGTTTCAGATCTCTAGGAGTTATAATACAAATTCTAGTTTTTGGAAGTGTGAACCCTAGTCCTATTCCTGCACAAACAAGGCAAACAAGCACAATGTTAGATCGAATGCAAGATTAAAACAAGGATTCCCCATGAAATCCATTTACAAAGTTTAAATAGAAAGAAAATGAAGAACAATGCAAGAAACTAAATATCTATTTAAACAAAGAAAACTCTTGATCCCATGGGGGAGTTGGTGCCAATTGATGTGTCGAAATCAGCCCTTTCCCAACTCCTTTGTAAGCTCTTTGATGATTTGATGAGTGATCCACCTTGATGAAGATTCAATCAAGCTCCATGATGAAAAATCTGCATGA
This sequence comes from Sequoiadendron giganteum, assembly GCA_007115665.2. NCBI lineage: Eukaryota > Viridiplantae > Streptophyta > Pinopsida > Cupressales > Cupressaceae > Sequoiadendron > Sequoiadendron giganteum. The sequence goes on along the minus strand of CM021107.1, from coordinate 81,475,538 downwards.
CCTAGCTAAGAATTTGATGAAATGAATGAAATTAGATATGCTTGAGGATGAAGTTGAGTATAGTAAGTTTACTCAAGTTGTGGATGTTTTAATGAGAGGAAGAGTCTCTCATTTATAGATTTCCAAAATGGAATAGAGAGTGAAAATAAGAAACGTGGGATCATTCAACATCCAATGGCCAAGTGCCACTTGTCAAGATGTGAATGGTTGAGGGATGAGCACATTTTGGTCAATGTGCATGATAAATGCTATTGGATTCAAATTTGAAATTTGAATGTGAAATGTTGGAGGGAGAAAGAAATAGATGAAACTAGATATGCTTGAGGATGAAGTTGAGTATAGTAAGTTTACTCAAGATGTGGATGTTTTAATGAGAGGAAGAGTCTCTCATTTATAGATTTTCAAAATGGAATAGAGAGTAAAAATAAGAAACATGGGATCATTCAACATCCAATGGCCAAGTGCCACTTTTCAAGATGTGAATGGTTGAGGAATGAGCACATTTTGGTCAATGTGCATGATAAATGCTATTGGATTCAAATTTGAAATTTGAATGTGACATGTTGGAGGGAGAAAGAAATGGAGTTAATGTCATTTGGCTCAATGCACAAAGACATGTAAGAGGCATTGAATGCCTTGTTGGAAGGACCAAGCCCACTTGAATTTTGAATTCAAATTTGAGGGAATATTCCCTTTTTATGCCATGTGAGGGAAAATGGGAGATTTAATAAATGAATTAAATCTATTTTCATGTGCAAGTTGTATTCTCTAGAGGATTTTAGTGATTGAGATTAAATTAATCAAGATTTGATTAATTTAATGAGAGGTTAGGTGATTTGACAATTTTGACTCAAATTTATGAGTTGATTTAAATCAAGAATTGAGAAGAAAGAGTTTAATTAAATAAATATTTTGATTTATTTAACTAAAAGGGGATAATCTTAGATTAAATCAAATAAGGTTTAATTTATTCAATTTAATAAGAATAATTTAGAGATTTAATTTAAATAAAATGAATTATTTAATTAAACAGAGATACTAGGTTAATTAAATTAAATTGATTAATTTAATTAACAGAGAATAATGACTTAATCAGATAAATAATGGTTTATTTAATTAAGGGATGAAAAGTGATGACAAGCTGAGAAGGTGATTTAGGAAGAAATGATGTTAGTAATCAGGATCAAGTGTGCCGAATCGAATCATACATTTTCCATGTCTACAGGAAGATTTTACAAATTTCAGACTTAGTCAAATTTCAGTAATCAACAATTCAAATTTCAGTAATCAAGAAGTCAAATTTTAGTAGTCAGCAAGTTATATCATCTTTCTCTCTCACTCTCTCCTTATCTCTATCTCTCTATCTCTCCACTCCCTCTCTCTCTCCCTTCCTCCCTCTCTCCCCTCTCTCTCACACACACCCTTCTATCTCCTCCCTACATCTTCCTCCCTCCCTCCCCTCTCTACTCTCTATCTCTTCTCTCTCTACATCTCCTTCCCTCTCTACTTATATTTATCTCCCCTCTCTCTCTTTACCTACCTCTCCCTCCATCACTTTGTATCTCACTTATGTATCCCTCCCTAACTCTTTCCCTCTCTAATCTCTATCTCTCCTCTCCCTCCCTCTACCTACATCTCTCTCTCACTCTCTATCCCTCTCTTCCCCCTCTTTCTCTCTAGCTCTCTCCTCCCTATCTCATATTTCTCTCTCCCTCCCTCTCACTCTCCCCTTTTATCCCTCTCTTCCCCCTCTTTCTCTCCAACTCTCTCCTCTCTATCTCATAATTCTCTCTCCCTCCCTCACTCTCCCCTCTCTATCTCACCACTCTCTCTCTCTCTCTCTCTCTCTCTCTCACACACACACACACACACACACACACACACACAAACCTTTATCTCCCTCACTAACAATCCCTCCCTCCCTCCTTCCCTCTCTACTTCTCTCTATCTCTAATTTCCCTCCCTCTCTCAACTTCACCCTCCCTCCCCTTCTTTTTTTCTCTCCTCCCAATCTCTCTCACTATTGTCCCTCTGTCCCTCCCCCCTCTTTCTCTCTCAATTACTCCTTTTTCTCTGTCTCACCATTCTCTCTCTCTCTCTCACTCACTCACACACACCTTTATCTCCCTCCCTACCTCTCCCACCCTCCTTCCCCTCTCCCCTCTCTATCTCTCCTCTCTCTTTGCCTCTCTATACCTACCTCTCCATGGGTGATCCCACAATAGTGGTTTACAATTTTTGGCCAAACTGGACACTGAAATTATTATTTTTAACTAAATCTTCACATTCGAGCACCTATAGCGGTTAAACCATGACGAATTTGAAGATGATGCAAACTAGAGTCTCCTCACATTTTGTCTGTAGATTCTAAAAATATTTTTTTCAAATTTTTTGGAATCAGATTGCACTTCTTTTTTCATCTCCCACAAAAACTGGTTTTTTTCAAAAAATAACATTTTTAAAAAGTGACGCTCACCATATACAACATAAATTTTTTTGTATGAAGGATAAAATTCTAATTTTTTCGAATTTAGATTTGTAACTACGATATCTAGCACTTTCATTTGGTCTCATAGTTTTTTATTGAATATTTTTTCCTTAATCAAGTTTTGAAGTCAAACCAATTGCAATTCAGACATAGGTGGACTGTATACAACATAAATTTTTTTGTATGTATCAAAATTCAAATTTTTTTTTTAATGGATCAAGGACATCAATACCCAACACGAACATATTTTGATAATTTGCTATTTTTCCACATGTGCAAAAGAAAAAGCTCGATTTTTGGTGAAAAACCTATGTTTAATAAAACTAAAAAAACACATACATAATAAAACCAAAACATATTAAAATTATATTCATTAGATAGCTCATTTTGAGGACTACCATCTTCCAGTTGGGTTTGTGAAGTCTCCTCCATTTTCATCCTCAACCTGAGCTTCGAAGGGAAAAAATTTGCAAAAATTTGATGGAAGAGGGGGAGAAGGGAAAAAAAGGGGGGTTCGCATGAACCCCCCTTTGATCGAACCCCTCTTCACTCGAAAGGCTGAAGGGGAGTTCGTTCGAGGGGGGATTCACTCAAAATCCCTTTTTTTGAATTTCCCATTTGTTTCTATGAAGAAACGTGACATCATAGGGTTCGAGCGAACCCACCATGCAAAAGGGGGTTTGCTCGAACTAGGGGTTCGACCGAACCCTTCTTTTGGGTTCGTGCAAACCCCCTAGTTCGAACGAACCTTGTAAAACATGAAATTTTGAATGTGTGAGAATTTTTACAAATTTCCTTCCTCACCAAAATTGTAAACCACTATTATGGGTTTACCCCCCTCCATCACTCTCTCTCCATCCCTCTCTATCTCACTTATGTCTCCTTCCCTACCTCTTTCCCTCTCTACTCTCTATCTCTCCTCTCCCTTCCTCTACCTACCTCTCTCTCTATTTCTCCATCCCTCTCTTTATCTATCTCTCTCCTCTCTATCTCACCAATCTCTATCCCTACCTATCACTCCCTCCTCTCTAAATCACAATTCTCTATATCCCAATTTCCTTCCTTCCCTCTCACTCCCTCATCTCTAAATCACCATTATCTCTCTATCCCACTTTCCCTCCTTCCCTCTCTATGTCTCACTTATCCCTTTCTACCTCTCCCTCCCTCCAACCTCCCTCTCTCTCTTTATCTCTATTTCTCATTCTCTCCTTACCTCTCTACTCTCTATCTCACCACTCTCTCCATCTCACTCTCCCTCCTTCCCTCTCTCCCTCCTATCCCTCCCTCTCCTTCCCTCTCTACCTACCTCTCCCTCCACTACCTACCACTCTCTCTACTCTCTCCCTCCCCCTCTTCTCTCTTACTCTCTCCTTCCCTCTCTACTCTCTATCTCTCCCCCCTTCCCTCTCTACTCTCTTTCTCTCTCTCCCCCTTCCTCTCTCCCCTCATTTTATCTCTTGTCACTCTCTCTCTCTCACACACACACACACTCACCTCTATCTCCTCCTTTTTTTGGGGGGTGAACAGGTCATCTTAGAACAAAACATCTAAGAAGAGAAGTGCCTTAATGACTTTAATTTCTTCAAATCACCTCAAAGACACCAACTACTATGCCATAAAGCAGAAACAGGCACAATTGTTTCCCCATTAAACCTTCTAAGAAAAGTAAATGTAGACAAATAACATATTCAACACATAGCACAGATTCAATTCACATAATCTAACAACATGGAAGACAAACTAATGAACACACAAATTTACATGGGGAAAACACTTTCGAGTAAAAAACCCCACCCTCCAAAACACTCAGCTCAATTATATTAATCAACAACAAAACAGTTACAATACAATCTCAGAGCTATTCTCTTTAGAAGTTTACATCTTGTCCATTTGGAGAATACAGGCAACACCATTATACAAAATCCTCACACTGTTACAATATCCTCACATGACATATAGTGCAGATTCATTTCATCTCACTAGTCCACTTGTTCAGCCAGTCTTTCAACCAACATAGCCTAACGACCACTCAGGTTCACATCTTCTTAGTTCTATGTGTCTCAGTGTTCACGGTTATAATGCAATAAGCATACCGCTTGAACACACACACACACACACACTATACGATCTAATTTCACATCTCGATCAACCTCACATCCAACCAACAACCATCAGGGTATTTAACTACCCCACCGACAAGCTTCCTTCATCTCTGGCAATACTTCCCTGCAACACGCATCGAGCCACCCAACATTGAATTGGATTACAAAGACTTACCTACACTCTTTCAACCCTCGCATTTAATCACTACCAAAGAATAAAGCTTTTGGCCAATCAACGTTGATTTACAACAACAATGTAAAATCAATGAATGAGAACGTGCCACGTGTCGACATGCCATTCATACATCACTTTGACTATTGCCCAAACATTTAACAGAACCCGATCTCCTTCTACAATGCCACCGCTAGTCATTCAATAGACGCCCATGGTAAGGCGATATACACCATGCTACCTTGAGCCAACGAAGAGCTCCCTGCGGTATGGCGATAAACACCCAAACCGACTGCCAAGCACAAAGCTACATGCTACTGCATCTTTGAAGGAAGATCCTCGTGGTATGGTAGTAACCACCCGATTGCTAAACCACCACCATTCACCGTGCCACTACTCCATGACTGTCAAGGACGCACGGTATGGCGGTGCCACCGTGCTACTGCTCCAGAACTTGCAAGGTCCTACTGTATGGCGGTGTCATCGCACAACCACCAGACAACAAAAGAAGCCACGTGGTAAGGAGGTAACCGCTTCGCTAGACCACCGAAGGATCACCGCATCACAGCCAAAGAAGGTAAAGGACTCTGTGGTATAGTGGTAACACCGCATAACCACACCTTAATCGAAAGGGGCCCGCGGTAAGGCGGTAACCCTGTGCAATCACCAAGAAGAAAAAAGACCTTCGTGGTAAGGAGGTAAACCGTGCAACTGCGCCACCTTCAAAAGCTCCCAACGGTATAGCGATAAAGCAAGAAAAAAGTGGATCCGCCAAGTCCTTAAACAAAGATTCAAGCGAGAAAGATGAGGCACCTATTTTCCAACAATCTCCCACTTGACGAAGACTTACTGGCTTCCTCTAGACTCGAACTCAAGAAACTAACACAATGCTTTCATTCTCCAAACAAGACACCTAGAACGACATCCAAGATGTCCACCAACTCAGGCAACAACTCCAACCATCCACCACAAGAAAAGGGAACAAGCCAAGGCGTATATGCACCAGTCTCAAGAAAACAAGCATCATATCCTATAGACGACAAAGGAAAAAAATTACCACTACTCCATTGTGCTCACCAGCCATACATAAGCAACACAACAAAAACTTCAAAGCTCTCAATTGTGAACACAGTGATGAAGTCATTCTCCAAAAACAAGACAAAACATCAACTAGAACATCAATCAGTAAACTGACTGCAACCATCCAACTGATCAAACCCACGTGACTGAAAATAGCACCCACAACCCATGCTATTTCATCCAATCACACATACCTTAAGGTATCCACATTAGTAAACTCATTCCAAACAACACATCCAAATGATCAATCGTAGATACAAGCACCATGTTCCAACCAGTTAAAGAAGACCAAACACATACAGGTACTCCCACTGCATGGGTAATGCCAAGTCTAAAAGATCAATGACATAAAAAGTCTACCAATCACAACAAGTAGAAAAACATAACCAAGTAGTATCAAAGAACATCCACAATGATATGAAAAACCTGCAAACCAAACGCTTGTAGCATGCCCTCCTACACACACCTCTAAATGTCAGTTGTGTCAAGTATGATATCCTTCACATCCCAAAGGAAAAGCCATAACAACACCCAATTGTTCAAACTTAGAAAAATATGGATGTAAGCCTCTCAAAGGAGATCAAACTAGCCCATGTAACTATCTCCTACCAGTTCTCATCAAAAGATGATATAACACAAAAATCTCAAGGAGATTAACTATGTTGTCCACCTTCCACTATAAATCCTCCAAAACCTTAAAACAACAATTCAAGATCCATATCTATGAAAGATAAAGCATATGACACATCTGAAAGATATAATGGGAAAATACCTCTCAAGTAGACTTCACTGTCGAGTAGACCAAGAGAATGCTCCTTCAAGATATACAAGCCACCATGACTCATCCAAGAGAAATCTCCTCATTGATCTCTGTTGAACTCACGTCCAACCAAGGTGTAGGCTACTCAGACTTTTAGCTGAAAACAACACCTTTCTTATCTCATGAGAAAACACAGCCTCACCTCATTCTCCATGTATCCATGAGCACCATCAACCGATCATCTCATGCTAAACTCCAAACTGCACTACCAAGAATTTCTCAAGCATATGACCAATGTACTCAAAACACAGAGATTTACCAAACCACTGTCAAAGCTCCAAACATTTGATAACAAGATCTTATCAAGACATCATGATCTACACATCCCACTTAGGAGATACCATGCTTCAAGTGAACAAACTATGGTCTCAAGAGCAACACAACATGCCAAAACTCTAATGCTCAATCAAGAGTATACATGACATCAAGCAAACAAACTCTAAACCAATGTCACCTGTCAAGCACCACCAACATATCAGCCAAAGACTCCAAACATCCTCCATGGTTTCAAGATGTTGTACATCCTCAACTAGTGTTCCTGCTAATGTGAAAGAACTCTTCTACAACAACAGGATCTAAGAATCCCTCCTAGTAAAATCTGAAACACTAAAGAAGATCATTCACCACCAAGTGATGAATCCACAATCACTGCTAAAGCTCCCATTGAACTGTGACACCGAGATTTCCAAGCATCATGACCAAACATCTACTGATTTGAAAAGCCTCCAGGTATAATTGACAACATGTCCATCTAACAACAATGCCAAACAACACCAAGATCTCCAAACCACACAAACCACACCATCACTGTCAACAAATTACACTATAATGTGTATCAAGCTCTCCATGACATCGTGATACACTCACTACAGGTCCCCATAGCTGAATATTTAGGTACTCAATGCCATCCAACCTCGCATCTCAAAACAACCACGCCAATGCACAAGTGACCACAAACAAGGCTATCTAACAGATTTGCACCACCACTGAAGCAACCTTGCGGATATAGACAATCCACTTCCAAGTTATCTCTTTGCAACCAATGGGTAGCTAATCCACTAGCCACATAACTCAGAGATTAATCACAACAACAGTGCAAACCCATCATCGCAAAGGAAACTACAAAACTGAGATCTCAAAGAGAACAACAATGTAGACAAACTTGACTCAAATACCAGATCAAAACCAAATCCGATTTTCCAATCATGTCCACAACTAAATCACCATAGTATAGGAAACCAACAAGCAACACCACAAGAATGCTGAGTGACAAAACACATACCAACACTCCCATGTAGAGAAGACATCACACCTCCTCAAACCATGTTGAACTGCAACTATCTCATCTAGTCACACCCGAAAAGCCAGGGTCTAGGAAATAGCTTAACAACAACTCCACATAACCACAAGTTTTCCTTGACCATGTAAAACTTGCAAAACCACCATGTTTCTAAAACACCCATGCACATCCATATCCACTGCACATCTGGACGACCCAAGAGTCTACACAAAACCATCATGGTTAACCAAAACAATGAAAAATAACATGAATATGCATCATAGACTTTTTAGAAAAATCTATAGAAAACCTTCAAAGCCAAAGAACATGAAACTGAAACATGCTAGTACAAGATATAGGTAATATAGGAACTCCAAGCCCATTTTAGACCAATTCCAAAACCACACTCATGCACAAGCATATGAGAGAGCCAGGCTATTCATGAGTTTTCAAACCACCCAGAGATCAACTTCATAGCCTTTATGCAATCAAGGTAGCAATGAACAACACCCTCAATTCCAAGTCAGAACACCTAGCACAAGCACAATACTCCAATGGATGAATAACAACCCAAGCATCTCCATACGATCAGGGAGCCCCTCACACAGACACCCGGTATGAACCACGCTCTGTTGAAACATAAACATAAGCATAAAATCACACCCCTTGCATCAGGATCATTTGCTACCAACCGGGAGCCTCAGACCACATTGTCATAGTATGATCAACTCCAGATTCTCCATCTTCAATGTCTTCAACATTGTGTGTTTTCTCAAGAGAGAAAAGACTTTTACTCATGAAAGGATCAAATATCAGCCGATTCCTCCAAATTTCCTCAAGCCTGACAAACTAAGAAATATTTATAGGAGAAATACCTAGAACCAACATCCAAAAGAAGGCTCTGATACCACTTGTTGGGGGTGAACGGTTCATCTTAGAATGAAACATCTAAGAAGAGCAATGCCTTAGTGAATTTAATTTCTTCAAATCACCTCAAAGACACCAACTACTATGACATAAAGCGGAAATAGGCACAGTTGTTTCCCCATTAAACCTTCTCAGAAAAGTACATGCAAACAAATAACAGATTCAACACATAGCACAGATTCGATTCATAGAATCTAACAAAATGGAAGATAAACTAATGAACACACATATTTACATGGGGAAAACCCTTTTGGGTAAAAATCCCACCCTCCAAAACACTCAACTCAATTGTATTAATCAACAAAAGAATAGTTACAATACAATCTCAGAGCTATGCTCTTCAGAAGTTTACATCTTGTCCATCTGGAGAATACAGGCAACACCATTATATAGAATCCTCACACTGTTACAATGTCCTCACACGACATATAGTGCAGATTCATTTCATCTCACTAGTCCACTCATTCAACTAGCCTTTCGGCAAGCACAACCTCACGACCACTCAGGTTCACATCTTCTCAGTTATGTGTGTCTTAATGTTCACGGTTAGAATGCAATAATCATACCGCTCAAACACACACACATTGCATGATCTAATCTCACATCTCAATCAACCTCACATCCAACCAACAACCATCAAGGTATTTAATTACCCTATTGACAAGTTTCTTTCATCTCTGGCAACACTGCCCTACAACACACATCGAGCCGCCCAACATTGAATTGGATTACAGAGGCTTACTTGCACTATGTCAACCCCCGCATTTAATTGCTACCAAAGAATAAAGCTTTCATCCAATCAGCGTTGATTTACAACAACGATGTAAAATCAATGAATGACAATGTGCCACATGTCGACATGCCATTCGTTCATCACTTTGACTATCACCCAAACAGTCAACAAAACCCAAGCTCCTTCTACAACGCCATTGCTAGCCATTCAATAGATGCCCACAGTAAGGCGGTATACACCACACTACCATGAGCCAATGAAGAGCTCCTTGTGGTATGGCGGTAACCACCCAAACCGAATGCCAAGCACAAAGCCCCACGCTATCGCGCCTCTGAAGGAAGACCCTCGTGGTATGGTAGTAGCCACCCGATCGCCAAACCACCACCATTCACCACACCACCGCTCCACGACTATCAGGGACGCGCGTATGGCGGTGCCATCGCACTACCTCTCTAGGACTTGCAAGGTCTTGTGGTATGGAAGTGTCACCGCACAACCACCATACAACAAAAGAATCCACGTGGTAAGGAGGTAACCACTTCACCATACTACCAAAGGATCACCATGCCACCTGCAGGGAAGGTAAAGGACTCCGCGGTATAGCGGTAACACTGCATAACCGCACCTTAGCCGAAAGGGGCCCATGGTGAGGCAATAACCCCACGCAACCGCCAAGCAAACAAAAGACCTCCGCGGTAAGGAGGTAAACCGCACAATCGTGCCACCTTCAAAAGCTCCCAGCGGTATAGCGGTAAAGCAAGAACAAAGTGGATCCACCAAGTCCTTAAACAAATATTCAAGCCATAAAGATGAGGCACATATTTTCCAACACTTTCCTCTCCCACCATCCCTCCACTCTCTACTTTTCTCTCTATATCATCTCTCTCTACATCTCCTTCCCTCTCTATTTATCTTTATCTCCCCTCTCCCTCTCTTTACCCACCTCTCCCTCCATCACTCTATATCGCAACCGTGTCTCCTCTCTACCTCTTTCCCTGTCTACTCTCTATCTCTCCTCTCCATCCCTCTACCTCTCTCTCTACCCCTTCTCTCTCTCACACACACACACTCACCTCTATCTCCCTCCTACATGTCCCTCCCTCCCCTCTCCACTTCTCTCTATCTCTCCTCTCTCTACGTCTCCTTCCCTCTCTACCTATATTTATCTCCCCTATCCCTTTGTTTACCTACCTCTCCCTTCATCACTCTATATCTCACCTTTGTTTCCCTACCTACATAGGGTTGAGGGATTAAGGGTTAAGGTTTGAGAATTGAGGGTTGAGGGTTTAATGTATATGGTAGAGGGTAGAGGGTTTAAGAGTTTAGGGTTTAAGGGTTGAGGGTTGAGGGTTTAAGGTAGAGGGTAGAGGGTAGAGGGTATAGGGTTGAGGGATTAGGTTTGAGGGTCCAATGTATAGGGTAGAGGGTATAAGGGTTGAGGGTTGAGGGTTGAGGGTTGAGGGTTGAGGGATTAAGGGTTGAGGGTTGAGGGATTAGGGTAGAGAGTTTACTTGGTTTAAGGGTTGAGGGTATAGGGTTAATGTTAGAGGGTACTGGGTTTAGGGTAGAGGGTATTGGGTTGAGGTTTGAGTGTTTAAGGGTTTAAGGGTTGAGGGTATAGGGTTGAGGGATTAGGGTAGAGAGGGAGCGAAGGATAGAGGGAGAGATGGAGGGAGAAGTGAGATAGAGATAATGAGAGAAGAGGAGGGAGGGATAGAGATATATGAGGGTTGAGGATCTAATGTATATGATAGAGGGTTGAGAATTGAGGGTATAGGGTTGATCGCTTAGGGTATAGGGTTGAGGGTAGAGGGATTTGGGTTGAGGGTAGAGGGTAGAATATTTAAGGTTTTAGGGTTGAGGATTTAGGGTTGAGGGTAGAGGGTTTAGTGTATAGGTTTAAGGGTACATGGTTGATGGCTTAGGGTTGAGGGTCTAATGTATAAGGTAGAGGGTATAAGGGTTGAGGGTTTAGGGTTTAAGGGTTGAGGATTAAGGGATTACAAGTTGAGGGTTGAGAATTGAGGGTTAAGGGTTTAATGTATAGGGTAGAGGGTAGAGGGTTTAAGGGTTGAGGGTCGAGAGTTTAAGGTTGAGGGTATAGGGTTGATGGATTAGGGTTGAGGGTCCAACATATAGGGTACATGGTATAGGGGTTGAGGGTTTAGGGTTAAGGGTTCAGGGTTGAAGGTAGAGGGTTTAGGGTTGAGGATTTAAGGGTTGATGGATAAAGGGTTAAGGGTTGAGGGATTAGGGTAGATATTTTAATTGGGTTTAAAGGTTTAAGGGTTGAGGGATTAGGGTTGAGGGTAGAGGATATTGGGTTAAGGGTAGAGGGTAGAGGGTTTAGGATTTAAGGGTTGAGGGTTTAGGGTTTAGGGTATAGGGTTGAGTGTTTAAGGGTTGAGGTATTAGGGAAGAGAAGGTGGGATGGATTGAGGGAGAGATGGAGGGAGAAGTGAGATAGAGATAAGGAGAGAAGAGGAGGCATGGACAAAGATAGATGAGGGTTGAGGATCCAATGCATAAGGTAGATGGTTGAGAATTGAGGGTATAGGGTTGAGGACCTATAGGGTTTATGGTTTAGGGTATTGGGTTGAGGGTATAAGGTTGTGGGTATAAGGTTGAGGGATTAGGGTTGAGGGTAGATGGTATTGGGTTGAGGGTATAGGGTAGAAGGTTTAAGGGTTTATGGTTGAGGGTTTAAGGATGAGGGTAGAGGGTTTAGGGTATAGGTTTGAGGGATTAGGGTTGAGGGTCCAATGTATAGGGTATAGGGTATAGGGTTGAGGGATTAGGGTAGAGGGTTGATGGTATAAGGTTAAGGGATTAGGGTTTAGGGTAGAGGGTATTGGGTTGAGGGTAGAGGGTAGAGGGTTTAAGGGTAGAGGGTAGAGGGTTAAGGGTTTAGGGTTTAAGGGTTAAGGGTAGAGCATAGAGGGTTAAGGTTAGATGGGAGATAGATAGATGGATTGAGTGAGTGAGAGAGAGAGACCTGAGAGAGGGAGAGGTGGTAGGAGGGAGAGACCTTAAAGAGATAGAGGGAGGGAGTGGGAGAGAGACAGAGGGATGGAGAGTTAAGGGTAGAGGGTAGAGGGTTTAAGGGTTAAGGGTTTAGGGTTTAGGGTTAAGGATAGAGGGGAGAGAGATAGAGGGAGTGAGTGAGTGAGTGAGAGAGAGACTTGAGAGAGGGATAGGTGTTAGGAGGGAGAGTCTTGAGAGAGATGGGGGAGGGAGTGGGAGAGAGAGAGGGTAGAGGGTTCAGGGTAGATGGTTAAGGGTAGAGGGTAGACGGTTTAAGGGTTTAAGGTTTTAAGGGCTAAGGGTAGAGGGGAGGGACATAGGAGTGAGTGAGAGAGAGAGACTTGAGAGAGGAAGAGGGGGCAGTAGGGAGAGACTTTAGAGAGAGAGGGGGGGACAGGGAGTGGGAGAGAGATATAGGGTAGACAGTTGATAGTAGAGGGTAAAGTGTTTTAAGTGTTTAGGGTTTAAGGGTTAATGGTTTAGAGTTTAGGGTTAAGGGTAGAGGGGAGAGAGATAGAGAGAGAATTAGAGAGGGAAAGAAGGTGGAGATATTGAGAGAGATGAGGGAAGGAGGGAGAGAGAAATAGGTATATAGGGACAACTAGGTAGAGAGAAATAGAAATGAAAGAAAAGATAGAGGGAGAGGTAGGGATGGAGAGAGAGGTGAGACAAAAACAAAGAGAGGTCTAGGTAGATAGAGGGAGGAGGAGATAAAGAGAAGTAGATGGTAGAGTGTTTAAGGGTTTAGGTTTTAGGTTTTAAGGGTTAAGGGTTTAGGGTTTAGGGTTAAGGGTAAAGGGGAGAGAGATAGAGGGAGTGAGAGAGAGAGAGGGGGAGGGAGTGGGAGAGATAGAGGGTTAAGGGTTAAGGGTAGATGGGAGAGAGATAGAAGGAGTGAGTGAGTGAGAGAGAGACCTAAGAGAGGGAAAGGGGGTAGGAGGGAGAGACTTGAGAGAGAGAAAGAGAGAGGGAGGGATTTGGAGATAGATAGAGCATAGAGGGTTTATGGGTTAAGGGTAGAGGGGAGATAGATAGAGGGAGTGAGTGAGAGAGAGAGACCATGAGAGGTGGAGAGGGGTAGGGAGGGAGAGAATTGAGGAGAGAGAGGA
>CM021107.1:81451574-81461784 GCA_007115665.2 Sequoiadendron giganteum | reverse complement strand
CCCCCTCTCACTCTCTTTGGTCTCTCTCTCTCTCAGTCACTCCCTCTATCTCTCTCCCCTCTACCCTTAAGCCTAAACCCTAAACCCTTAAACCTTAAACCCTTAAACCCTCTATACTCTACCATTAACAATGCCTCCCTCTATCTCTCTCCCACTCCCTCCCTCTCTCTCTCTCTCAAGTATATCCCTCCTACCCCCTCTCCCTCTTTGAGGTCTCTCACTCACTCACTCCCTCTATCTCTCTCCCCTCTACCCTAAACCCTCTACCCTCTACTGTTAACCCTTAAACCCTAAATCCTTAAACCCTTAACCCTCTACCCTTAACCCTAAACCATTAACCCTTAACCCTTAAACTCTCTACCCTCTACCCTGAACCCTTCCTCCCTCTATATATCTCTCACTCCCTCCCTCTCTCTCTCTCTCTGAACTCTCTCCCTCCAACCCCCTCTCCCTCTCTCAGGTCTCTCTCTTAGGTAGAGGGTAGAGGGTTTTTAAGGGTTTAGGGTTTAGAGTTAAGGGTAGAGGGGAGAGAGACAAAGGGAGTGAATAAGAGAGAGAGAGACCTGAGAGAGGGTAGGAGGGAGAGGGTTGAGAGATAGAGATGGATGGAGTGAGAGAGAGACAGAGGGAGGGAGGGTTAAGGGTAGAGGGTAGAAGGTTTAAGGGTTTACGGTTTAAGGGTTAAGGGTTTAGGGTTTAGGGTTAAGGGTAGAGGGGAGAGAGAGAGAGGGAGGGAGTGGTAGAGAGATAGAGGGTAGAGGGTTTAGGGTAGAGGGTTTAAGGATACAAGGCTAAGGTTAGAGGGGAGATTCATAGGAGTGAGTGAGTGAGAGAGAGACTTGAGTGAGGGAGAGGGTGTAGGATGGAGAGGGTTGAGAGAGAGTAGAGGATTTAAGGGTAGAGGGGAGAGAGATAGAGGGATTTAATGAGAGAGAGCAAGGGAGGGAGTTGGAGAGGGATAAAGGGTAGAGGGTAGAGGGTTATAGGTAGAGGGGAGAGAGATAGGAGTGAGTGAGTGAGTGAGAGAACTGAGAGAGGGAGGGAGGGAGGCAGTGGGAGAGAGATAGAGGGTTTAAGGGTTTAGGGTTTAGGATTAAGGGTAGAGAGGAGAGAGAGAGACCTGTGAGAGGGACAGTCTTGAGAGAGAGAGAGGGAGTGATTGGGAGAGAGATAGAGGGTAGAGGGTTTAAGGGTTAAGGGTAGAGTAGAGAGACATAGGAGTGAGTGAGTTAGAGAGAGAGACTTGAGAGAGGGAGAGGGGGTAGGAGGGAGAGACTTGAGAGAGAGAGAGAACGAGAGGGAGTGGGAGAGAGATAGAGGGTAGAGGGTATAAGGGTTAAGGGTAGAGGGGAGAGAGATAGAGGGAGTGAGTGAGAGAGATAGAGAGACCTGAGAGAGAGAGGGAGAGGGAGATGAGAGATAGAAAGATGAGGGAGGGATAGATATGTAGGTAAAGAGAGTTGAGATAGAGACATAGTAGAGAGGGAAGGAGAGAGGGGAAGGGAGGGAGAAGTTAGAGAGAGAAGAAGAAAGGTGGAGAGATTGAGAGAGGGAAGGAGGGAGAGAGGGAGAGAGAAATGAGGTATAGAGGGATAGGTAGGTAGAGAGAAGTAGAGAGGGAAGGAGAGATAGAGGGAGAGGTAGGGATGGAGAGAGAGAAGTAGGTAGAGAGAGGAAGGGGAGATATAGAGAAGTAGAGAGGGAAGGAGAGATGGATGGAGAGGTAGGGATCAAGGAAGAGATAAGGATTTAGAGAGAGAGGTGAGAGAATGAAATAGAGAGAGAGGTAGGTAAGGAGATGGAGGTAGAGATAAAGGGAAGTAGAGAGGGGAGGAGAGAGGGAAGAAGAGGTAGGGAGGGAGGGAGAGATAGGTGAGATAGAGAGAGAGGAGGGAGGGAGCGATATTTAGGGAGAGAGAGGTGAGATAGAGAGAAAGAAAGTAGAGGGAAGGGGGAGAGAGAGAGGTCATAGAGAGAAGTAGAGACGTAAGGAGGAAGGTAGAGAGACTGAGAGAGTGAAAGAGAGAGGGAGAGAGAAAGAGGTATATAGGGGTAGGTTAGATAGAGATATGTAGAGTGAAGTTTTGTGGAAGAGAGAGAGGAGGGAGGGATAGGTAAACATGGATAGTTGAGATAGATAGGAGAGAGAGATATAGGTAGAGAGAGGGAAATGAGAGATAGAAAGAGGGAGAGAGAGAGAGGAGAGATAGAAAAAGGGGGAGGGAGGAGAGATAGAGAGAGTAGAGAGGGAGGAGAGAGATAAAGAGAGGTGATAGAGAGAGTAGAGAGGGAAAGAAGGTGGAGATATTGAGAGAGAGGATGCAAGGAGGGAGAGAGAAATAGGTATAGAGGGACAACTAGGTAGAGAGAAGTAGATATGAAAGGAGAGATATAGGGAGAGGTGGGGATGGAGAGAGAGGTGAGACAAAAATAGAGAGAGGTCTAGGTAGATAGAGGGAGGAGGAGATAAAGAGAAGTATAGAGGGAAGGAGAGAGGGAGGAAGAGGTAGGGATGGAGAGAGAGAGGTTAGAGAGATAAGAGAGAGGAGGGAGGGATAGGTAGGGAAAGAGAGGTGAGATAGCGATAAATAGAGTAGAGAGGGAAGGGAAGAGAGAGAAGTGAGATAGGTGATAGAGATGTGTGATGGAGATAAAAGTAGAGAGGTATGGAGGAAGGTGGAGAGATGGAGAGGGAAGGAGGGGGGAGAGAGAAACATGTATAGAGGGATAGGTTAGATAGTGAGAAGTAGAGAGAAAAGGTGGGTGAAAGGAAGAGAGAGGGAGAGAGAGAGGTGAGATAGAGAGGTGAGATAGAGAGAAGTAGAAAGGGAAGGAGAGAGAGGGGGAGATAGAGAAAATTATAGAGGGAGGGAGGGAATGAGAGAGATGTGAGATAGAGAGAACTAGAGAGGGAAGGAGAGAGAGAATGACGAGATAGAGAGTAGAGAGGGAAGGAGAGAGAGGGAAGCAGAGAGAGATAAAGAGGGGAGAGAGAGGGAGAGAGGGATAGGTAGGTATAGAGAGAGGTGATATAGAGATTAGAGAGAGATATATAGAGATAAAAGGAGAGGGAGGGGAGATAGAGAAATGTAGAGAGGGAAGAAGGGAGGGAGATAGATATTGGAGAGGGAAGGAGAGAGAGATGGACATGTAGAGACGTATTTCTTGAGCTCAAGGGAGAGATTGTCAAATAAATGGATGGAGATAGTGTGAGAGAAAGAGGTCTAGAGAATAAGAGATGAAAATGAGTGAGATAGAGAGAGAAAGATGAAATTTGACCTCCTGATTACTGAAATTTGACATGCTGATTACTGAAATTTGACTAAGCCTAAATTTTTTAAGATCTTCCAAAAACTAGAATTTGCATTATA
Organism: Sequoiadendron giganteum; assembly: GCA_007115665.2. Classification (NCBI taxonomy): domain Eukaryota; kingdom Viridiplantae; phylum Streptophyta; class Pinopsida; order Cupressales; family Cupressaceae; genus Sequoiadendron; species Sequoiadendron giganteum. The sequence continues at coordinate 81,458,413 of CM021107.1, read as the reverse complement.
ACTCCTAGAGATCTGAAACCACTCTCAAACATCCTGCCTATATACATGAAATATAACTTAAAGTATAAGAAAGTAAATGTCCATATGTAAATGTCAACTTCAACTTATTTCATGTATACAGTTTGCCTAACAAAGAAAGAGAAAATCAAAGAGTTTAGAACAATGCATTCCAAAAGTCATGAATGGCATTTGGTGAGCACCAAATTTGGTGCTAACCAAATGAATCAACTCATTTGGCGTGCACCAAATAGGTTGCATTAGGAAATAACAACCCAATGGGTTGGATTTTGCATTGGGCATGATGGCACTCTCAAATTTTGCAAATTTGAGATGCCTATTTAAAAAAAAAATCTTCTGCACTTTCAAAAGTGCACCTGAAGAATTTGTCTGGGGGACCCACTTTGGAGGCTTATACTTTGAAGCCTATTGATTGTCGTGCAAAACCCATTTGTAGACATATTCAGTGGACATATGTGAGTGTGTGTGTCAATTTTCAACTTCCCACGATAAGTTTTGACAGAGTTTTGAAAAGTGAAGCTGGAGGGTTTTGACACTGTTATGTTGTTTGCAGATGTTCAGTCTTACGAAACAACTTCTTGTTTGAGCTTGGATTTCACAACCAGTTGACTGTCATGTCAGAACGAATGTTGTTCTATATTCTCCATATCAAGATGATCTCACATGTCAGTTTTTAGAGCCTCATGATCTGATTTGCTATTTTTAGTAGATCAAAACCGAATGCAGTTTGTTCAGTTTTGAATCTGCATTCCTGACAGCCTTTCTGAGAGGCCAACTTTGACCGTCAATATCTTTTGACCGATGATAATTCAAGAAAATTCCTTTTGCACACGTGCTCGGGGTACCTCAATGAACTTGTATGTCTGATGGTAGCTCGTTAGGAGTTGATTCACTATTTTTACAAATTGGTAGTTGAGTCAGTTTCAATTGGTTCAAAACAGCTGCTGTTTCAGAAAGGCCTGACTAGGCAACTTTGCCGATTAATATCCGGTTCCTCAGGTTTCCTTTTTTCAAGCCGTTTGTTACACTGTATTCTTAGGTCAAATTTCTGCATGTTTGCAAGTTCTCATTGCTTCACGTGGTCGTTTGACTGGTTTCCTAGATTGATTCCAGAGCCCATTGTGTCAGTTTTGTCCATTTTCCAAATATGCCAGAAAGCAGATTTTAATGGCGACCCAGTTCATGTTTTCACTTCATGTGCACTCAGACGTAGTGTCAAGTCATTTGAGGGTGAAAGTTGTTTGAAAACAAAAAAAAATTAGCTGGACCCACATGGGGCCCGACATGCTTTGCACAATCATGAGGTTGTAAGTGTGGCATTGTAATCTGTTGAAGGGTATTCCGATTGCAAAATGCATGAATTGTAAGACACTATTCCATCAATGGATTCCTAGTTGTTATTGCTATAAGTCTATACAATTGACTTGAAAAAAGTAGTGCCATTCACCATGGATAAAGTCATAGTGTGCCTCAGTCTTGATAAGTTTCTGAGCGATTACATGATGCTGAAAAGGAAAGTATTTCATCATGGTAATTTTGGTTTAGATTTCATGGTAATGTAGATGCATATTTACTTACTGCCACAAATTGGGCATGAAGTAAGATCCATTTGAATTTGGGGTAATTGGGACATGCATTGGGTGGGTATATGAAGGGAGTGTAGAGGTTCTTGATGAGGAGACATAGGGCTCTACTTTAAAAATGACAAACTCATGATCAAACATATTACAATGCAAAATGGTGATAAGACTTGTATAAAGGAAATGTTACAAAATAGGCAAAGGGCTCAAGCTACATTTGAAGGCATGGAAATGTTTCAAGGAAAAAGGATAAAAGAATTATGTTTAGAGTTCTGCCTGAAACAATGAAGGGTTTAGTGAGCCTAAAGCAGAGAGAATATTTACTTTGGAAATGAGGAAACATTAGAAAGTGAATTTTTATTAGAGGCACTGATAAGAGTGCCATCTGTAGGGAGACATGATAGTTTTGGTGTGTGTCTATAATCTTTCTCTATATTTAGTGATATAGAAAGTTGAATACTTGTGGGTATTGGGGTGTATGAAGTATTTTGAGTGTTGGGGTGTATGAAGTATTTTGAGCTATTCAAAGCAGGCCTAAATGCAAATATTTTTCATTACACCTGTAGGCTGATATCATTGAGTGGTGTGCGCTTGGAAGGACTCACGCCAAATGAGTGAAGAAGAATGAAACGCAAGGAGTGAAAGGCATGTATTTCAGCCGCTATGGAAAAAAGAAAAGGATGGAACAAAGGCTCGAGTTATTGAATGCGCCCAAAGTAGATAGGTTGAGGGCTTTAGAAACTCTTGCAAATGCATGGCATGCATAAGGAATTAAGGAGGAGTGCACTAGTCAAAGAGGAGCAGAGCTCGCGCACTAGGCCAATGGAAGGCCATGTGTGGCATGCACATGGGAGCACAAAGGAACAAAAAAAAGGAAATATTTGGTGAGGAGCTCAATGGAGTATTCTACAAGACCAGGTGTGGGGTGTGACCACCAGGTGACTAGGTGCAAGACCCGCGCAGAATGAAGAAGGGTGCGCGAGCTGTGGAACAGGGTATTCACCCATCAAAGCATAAAGGAGGCTCATGTGTTGTTTGAAGGTGCGCTGGCCAACAGAAGAGGCACAACCACTAGAGGCAAACCCACACCAAGCATGGAAGGAAGACACAACTCACGCCAAGCAAGAAGGAGGCTCGATGGAGAGGTAGATGAGGAGCAAAGCTCAGGAGCTTGCAAAAACAAAGAATTAGGGCCAACTTCGCTGACCTCGCAGGATTTTGGTGACGCCATCAAAATCCTTGCGAGGTGTGTGAGAATGCACGGGAGGAGCCCATTTTAATTTTTGCAAAAAGTTACATGGTTTGTGGTTGAAAACAGGGTGGGCCCAGGTGAAATAAGGCATGGGAAAATATAAAAGATGCCCGTTTAATATTTTAACGATGCATTATATAAGGTGAAAATATTTTAATATTGCCCTATTAAATAGTGGGATTTTACATGTCTTGAGTAAAGAGCAAATATACCTGGGATAAATTTTCTTACTGTGGAATATTTTAAATGTTTGCTGGGAAAACATTTTAAAATGAAAATGAAGGGCACATGTAATATTTTGCCTTGTGAGATAAAGTGATTTTATGAAATAGATCATTTTATTTACGAGAGGTAAATAATGCAAAGGCATAGTGGAAATTAAGTGAAGGCTCCATTATAAAGTTAAATACTTTATATTGGCTAGAAATTACAAAGTAATAATGTGCAACAAATAAAAGGCAGAAACATAATTTTCATGGGAAAGAGGATATTTTCCAACTGGGTGAATTTGGTGATTCTCCACATGGGAATGCTTTCGGTTACTGAGCAATGATGAGCAGGGGCAATTTTTGAGGGAATAAGTTTGTTGCTGCAAAGGAAGGGGAGATATTCTTTTCAGTTTGATCAACGGTGAATGAAGCTTCCAGTTGGCATTTCCAGATCAAGTTTAGGGATGCTCATGTTTGCTTCTATTTTCTATATCTTCTTTTCTCTTCTCAATTGTAATAGGTTCCAATTTCTGAAAGCTCTGCAAGTCAGGAAAAAGCTATGGGTAGATTGTAAAGCTAGGGGGAAATATGACTGTTAGTCATTTTTAATATGAAAGTGTATGTTTTGAATTGTTCTGTTATGTTTATTTTAGCTAGTAAGTGTCTCCATGGTTGAATTGTAATGCTATTTTGGATTCAATAATAAAATTATTTGAGTTTGTTCCTGCACATTTGCTACAATTGAGCTACATTTGTTGTTGCCTTATGTTCTATGAATGGTGTAATTTCTTTAATAAAGCACAAGTTGCTTTTATTATTGCCTATTGTTCAGGGATAGTATAATTGCTTTGACAAATGTGACAGGAGTGTTATGTTTCAGGTGGATTTATAAGCAGAATTATCAGAGAAAGCTACAGTGGTCTGGTTGTCATAATGTGACAACATTTGCAAGACCTCCAGAGCATGTTCAACACTGAAAGATGAATGCTAGTTATATGATTCCATAGCCCATTTTTATGGCACTAGTCCATTATCATGTTTCTGTTGTTTTCAGTTTGGTCCCAACTCTTTAAATCAAAAACCATTTCAAATCTATTTTGCTGAGTTGTGTTTGTCATGTTCTCCATGCTGGTTGATGAAATTCATTTAATATCTTGCCAATGTTAAGTGATATTTTACGTTTCTCAACATATTTCTGTGAGAGCATCATCTGTTAAGCAGTATCCTGTTACTTGTGTGTTCATATTTTTTAGATATTGCTAAAGGGTTACCCCCCTAGGTTTTACAGAGCCTGAAGTGCAGGGGAAATGTATATCCATTCCATTCCCTGTCAATTGGCCACTAGCCTTTGTGGTTCTTTAATATAGAGGTTGGCTACCACTTCGAGAATTGCAAATCCTATGTGGGAAAAAACACCAACAGGGCTTATGACCCAAAGGTTTGGGCAACCATTTCATGAAAAAGACATGATTTTTGAAGGGGTGGCAAATTTCCTCATATTTTCGTCTGTGCTCCCCGTCTCATTTGCACGTCTTTCAATGAAAGTTTATGAAAAAAACGTGATAGCGTTAACCTCTCTCTTAGCTATCTAAATATATACTTCTTTTTTCATTTTGATTTAGTTAAGGTTTTGATCCATGGCTTCTATTGTAAATGCCTCTGTTTTTGGTCAAAAACCAACATGTTCTAGTTTTAGGATAGATTTTTACTCGTTCATCGAAACGTGAAACAAATTAATTTTTTTGAAACTAGACTCCATTCTACACATGATGAAAAAAAAACAATTTTCGATTAGTTTTCAAAAAACTTAGGGGGGAGCAAGCTCAAATTTCAACTTTTCAGGATGTGTACACTTTGAAAATTCATAAAATATTATATATTCATTAAAAAAATTATCCGAAATAAGGAGGATAAACTACATGGTGTTAGATAATTTCTCACCATTGAGATTTTTGAAATTCTAAAAAAAAGTTAATCAAAAAGGGGGGAGCCCTCAGGCGCTATGCTATTTTTTTTGATAAAAACATGTCCTGTTTTGCCCCCCCCCTTTTTGAGACCCTTAATCTTCATTAATTCTTTTAAAAAATTAGTAGCTTAGAAACTAGACTCGGAGTACTTCAAATTTTGTTCTTGCTGCATCTTGAAATTTTTAGCGTAACTATCTTCATTTTCTCATGCAAATTATATTTTGCTGATTTAAAAAAAAAAGTGGCATCTTAAGAGCCAAAATCGTGTCACAGATCCATGCACTTACCCCATATGCATTTAATAATATATTTAGGGTTCAAAATCTATTTTCTATATTGATTTCATCTATTTCTATGATGAATTGGATCTATATTGACTTTATAATGACTATAATAATTTTATTTATGTGTGTTAACATGTTACATGTGAAAGAAATTTCAGTAGACAATGGTTCATAAGGTTCCCATGTGATGTAATATGGTGGAATACCCATCAACAAGGAACCATTTTCCTTCTATCTTTTTAACTTGTCAATTTGTAAATTTCTTTTAAGAATTATGTCATGATACCTTTTTATTTATTTTTTATATTGACACATTTAATAAAATCTAACTCAAAGAACGTCAATACAACCAAGATGACAAATATGATCAAATAGAATATTACAAAGGTCATAAAAAAAGTCTAAACATCACTTCAAACTAGAAGTTAGAGAAAAAATAGTTATGACCAATACAAAATTACATCAATCTAATGCCATAGAACATGAGATAAATTCATAACCATAAAAAATAAACAACACCAATTTACACCACTTAATCACTAGGTTTTCTAACCTTCATCTTCTCCTTAACTTCAATGATTTCAATAATCTTCTTAGTCAAATCCTAAACCATACTTTTCTGGCACTCATAGTCCACCACTAAGAGAAAGTAGATAAATGAATATATTCAAAGATCAAATTTAGAGATATTAGATCCAAATAGTCCCATCACCATCATTTGAAATTTCACCAAGTGCACAAAATTATTCACTCCTTGAGCATTAGCATCACCCTTAGCACCGGCCTTTCCCTTCTCCTTAGACTTCAAATGATCTTCAACCAATTGCTAGATTTCCTCTTCAAACTTGTTAATTTTCTCACAAACTTGCAAAAGGATAAGAAACACTATGAATTTGCATAAGTTAGTAACAATTATAAACTCACCTTGAAAAACATGTTTATTTATGCTAATCCAAGTAAACCATAAGTGGACAACACTATCCAAATATTATGAATCAAATTAGAAGAGGTAACATCAAAATCAACAATAAAAACCAAACAAGATACCTCACCAAAAAATATCCTTAACCCCTAACAAATAAGACCATAAAGGAATAAAACAACCCCAAACAATCTTAGATAAACATTATCCCAAGAGAAGTGAACAATATTTTCCCTCTCACCACAAAATAGATAGAGACTATTATCAACAAATAAGACATTCCCAACAAAAAAACATCTTACACAACAAAAACCATCTAGTTTTTTTTTTGAGCTCAAGAAGGTTAGACCAAACATAATTGAGCTTAGAAAACCACTTAGATTTTGAATCATTCACCCCACAAAGGGAATTGAAATGACAATGAAAGTTTTCCACATTAGAAAGCATCTATTGCATGATCTTTATGGTTAGATAAATCAATTTACTACCCCCTCTCCCTCTCTCAGGTCTCTCTCTCAAGTAGAGGGTAGAGGGTTTTAAGGGTTTAGGGTTTAAGGGTTAAGGGTTTAGATTTTAGGGTTAAGGGTAGAGGGGAGAGAGACAAAGG
>CM021107.1:81223933-81451554 GCA_007115665.2 Sequoiadendron giganteum | reverse complement strand
GAGGGAGATAGAGAAAATTATAGAGGGAGGGAGGGAATGAGAGAGATGTGAGATAGAGAGAACTAGAGAGGGAAGGAGAGAGAGAATGATGAGATAGAGAGTAGAGAGGGAAGGAGAGAGAGGGAAGCAGAGAGAGATAAAGAGGGGAGAGAGAGGGAGAGAGGGATAGGTAGGTATAGAGAGAGGTGATATAGAGATTAGAGAGAGATATATAGAGATAAAAGGAGAGGGAGGGGAGATAGAGAAATGTAGAGAGGGAAGGAGGGAGGGAGATAGATATTGGAGAGGGAAGGAGAGAGAGATGGACATGTAGAGACGTATTTCTCGAGCTCAAGGGAGAGATTGTCAGATAAATGGATGGAGATAGTGTGAGAGAAAGAGGTCTAGAGAATAAGAGATGAAAATGGGTGAGATAGAGAGAGAAAGATGAAATTTGACCTCCTGATTATTGAAATTTGACTAAGTCTAAATTTTTTAAGATATTCCAAAAACTAGAATTTGCATTATAACTCCTAGAGATCTGAAACCACTCTCAAACATCCTGCCTATATACATGAAATATAACTTAAAGTATAAGAAAGTAATGTCCATATGTAAATGTCAACTTCAACTTATTTCATGTATATGGTTTCCCTAACAAAGAAAGAGAAAAGCAAAGAGTTTAGAACAATGCATTCCAAAAGTCATGAATGGCATTTGGTGAGCACCAAATTTGGCGCTAGCCAAATAAATCAACTCATTTGGCGTAAACCAAATAGGTTACATTGGGAAATACCAACCCAATGGGTTGGATTTTGCATTGGGCATATGGCCCAAAGGTTTGGACAACCATTTCATGAAAAAGACGTGATTTTTTGAAAGGGTGCCAAATTTCCTCATATTTTCGTCTATGCTCCCTGTCTCACTTGCACGTCTTTCAATGCAAGTTTATGAAAAAATCGTGATAGTGTTAAGCTCTCTCTTATATATCTAAATATATAATTCTTTTTTCATTTTGATCTAGTTAAGGTTTTGATCCATGGCTTCTATTGTAAATGCCTCCATTTTTGGTCAAAAACCAACATGTTCTAGTTTTAGGATAGATTTTTACTCGTTCATCGAAACTTGAAACAAATTAAATTTTTTGAAACTGACTCCATTCTACACATGATGAAAAAAAAACAATTTTCGATTAGTTTTCAAAAAATATAGGGGGGAGCACGCTCAAATTTCAATTTTTTATGATGTGTCCACTTTGAAAATTCATAAAATATTATATATTCATTAAAAAAATTATCCGAAATAAGGAGGATAAACTACATGGTGTTAGATAATTTCTCACCATTGGAAATTTTGAAATTCTAAAAAAAATTTAATCAAAAAGTGGGGAGCCCTCAGGCGCTATGCTATTTTTTTTAATAAAAACAGGACCTGTTTTGTCCCCCCCTTTTTGAGACCCTTAATCTTTATTATTTTTTAAAAAAATTAGTAGCTTAGAAACTAGACTCGGAGCACTTCAAATTTTGTTCTTGATGCATCTTGAAATTTTGAGTGTAACTATCATTTTCTCGTGCAAATCAGATTTTGCTGATTTAAAAAAAAAAGGTGGCATCTTAAGAGCCAAAATCGTGTCACAGATCCATGCACTTACCCTATATGCATTTAATAATATATTTAGGGTTCAAAATCTATTTTCTATATTGATTTCATCTATTTCTATGATGAATTGGATCTATATCGACTTTATAATGACTATAATAATTTTATTTATGTGTGTTAACATGTTACATGTGGAAGAAATTTCAGTAGACAATGGTTCATAAGGCTCCCATGTGATGTAATATGGTGGAATACCCATCAAAAAGGACCCATTTTCCTTCTATCTTTTTAACTTGTCAATTTGTAAATTTCTTTTAAGAATTATGTCATGATACCTTTTTATTTATTTTTTATATTGACACATTTAATAAAATCTAACTCAAAGAACGTCAATACAACCAAGATGACAAATATGATCAAATAGAATATTACAAAGGTCATAAAAAAAGTCTAAACATCACTTCAAACTAGAAGTTAGAGAAAAAATAGTTATGACCAATACAAAATTACATCAATCTAATGCCATAGAACATGAGATAAATTCATAACCATAAAAAATAAACAACACCAATTTACACCACTTAATCACTAGGTTTTCTAACCTTCATCTTCTCCTTAACTTCAATGATTTCAATAATCTTCTTAGTCAAATCCTAAACCATACTTTTCTGGCACTCATAGTCCACCACTAAGAGAAAGTAGATAAATGAATATATTCAAAGATCAAATTTAGAGATATTAGATCCAAATAGTCCCATCACCATCATTTGAAATTTCACCAAGTGCACAAAATTATTCACTCCTTGAGCATTAGCATCACCCTTAGCACCGGCCTTTCCCTTCTCCTTAGACTTCAAATGATCTTCAACCAATTGCTAGATTTCCTCTTCAAACTTGTTAATTTTCTCACAAACTTGCAAAAGGATAAGAAACACTATGAATTTGCATAAGTTAGTAACAATTATAAACTCACCTTGAAAAACATGTTTATTTATGCTAATCCAAGTAAACCATAAGTGGACAACACTATCCAAATATTATAAATCAAATTAGAAGAGGTAACATCAAAATCAACAATAAAAACCAAACAAGATACCTCACCAAAAAATATCTTTAACCCCTAACAAATAAGACCATAAAGGAATAAAACAACCCCAAACAATCTTAGATAAAAATTATCCCAAGAAAAGTGAACAATATTTTCCCTCTCCCCACAAACTAGATAGAGACTATAATCAACAAATAAGACATTCCCAACAAAAAAACATCTTACACAACAGAAACCATCTTGTTTTTTTTTTTGAGCTCAAGAAGGTTAGACCAAACATAATTGAGCTTAGTAAACCACTTAGATTTTGAATCATTCACCCCACAAAGGGAATTGAAATGACAATGAAAGTTTTCCACATTAGAAAGCATCTATTGCATGTTCTTTATGGTTAGATAAATCAATTTACTTCCACAAATCCATGAAAATTTGTTCCACAAGCTTGCATCATAATTAATGTTTAAAGTGTTGGTGATCTAAACTGTAGACCCCAAATCGCTAAGATTTGATAATTTCTCCCAAGTGCTAGAGGTTTCAAACTTGGAAAGATTACCACAAAAATGTATTTAGGTTGATAAAATTAGAACCAATTATTGAGGTGGGTAAGACCTCTTATGGATTTGCAAGACCAAGAGGGTTTCCCCAAGGTGCTGGATTAGTTAATGAAATTATGATTGAACAATTCCTTACACAAATTATACCCACTAAAGAGTGTATCCCAATTTTGGTGTCACAATATGCATATGTGCTAGTTTAGATATGCAAGGCTTATCACCTTACTAAAAAGATGATATGTCATATATGTGTTTGAGATTATGTTTTATGATAACCTCTTATACTATTATATACATTCATACATGGAAATTGGAACAAACACACAAATAAAACTAAAAAGATGTGTAAATTAATGTATTTTGAGTGTGTTGAGGATGGGGGGGGCCGGGGGGAAATTATCTAGTCATAGATTGATGCCTTCACCCATTGGGCAACAAAGTGTTTGAATTTAATCAAATATGTAACAAATAAAATCAAGGAAATTCCTTAATCAAGACACCACAAAAGACCACCATTCAAAATGCACAAGAAAGTTGGGATCTACACATACATTCAAAAAAATAATAAATGGTTGCAAAATATTAAGTGTGTCTACTTAGTAATCCATGAACATACTTATACACTTCCTTTATTATACTAAAAATATACCTTATGAAGGATTTACAATGATTTTATAGACTTTTGACTAACCAACTAAACAACATATATTTAGAAATGTATACCATACACAGGGAGACACTTAAATACAAATTATTTTTCCTTTAAACATTCAATATTCAAGGTTTACAAGATGATATTAAAATATTTGGATAAATCCATGTCATTGCAATACAAAAATGCACTACCCAAAATTAAAATTTGAAACCCTAGGGCTTCCTATGAGTAGTTTCATTTGTTGGTTATGTAACTTCTTTTTTGTCTTCAAAGTGTTATCCTCTAATCTTAGGATATCCTTTGATCTTGTGATATCTATTGTGCCTTCGCACTCACACCCCATTTTATCTTTGACAAAACAAAGACCCCCTTTTTGTTCTTTTCACGTATCATCGTTTTCCCGTCTTTCTTTCTCTCTTCCTTTTTTATTCCCTTTTTTCTTCCTTTCTCTTCCCTTTTTTCTTTCCTTGTTTTATTTTCAATTGAGTGTCTTGTTGGGATTCAGGAGATCGAGCTTATCAATATTTGAATACCCAGCACCTCGGGCCCGATCCTCGACCCTTACTTCGACTTTCAGTTGTTTATTGTTTTGTCGCCCTGTCGAGCGTCGGGTCTTCAACTTATCGGATGCTTGATCCTCGAGGCCCGTGCGGAGATGTCTTGTCACCTCAAGCCCCATGCATATCTCTTCATTCGTTCAAATTTATTACGTTGAAACATGATTTAAATGCACCATTTTAATGCAACTAATGAAGTCGTCGGGGATGTTAACATGGGTTTTTGATATACATTTTTTCATTTTCCTTTTGAGTACTTGTGCACTTGAGCTCTGCAACCTAGTGTGATACCTCCATTACTGGTCCAATTATTATTTTGTGTTCATGCTTGTGTGTGCCTGTTGTGCTCGCGCTTTAATGTTTGGTTTGTGTTTGCTTGCTCATGGGTGTTCATTCTTTCGTCGCCCATTCCTGTTTCATCTTGTTCGTGTTATGTTTGCGGCTGTGTTCTTTTCTTTCCTCCTTCACACGCAATTCCTAGGCTGTATTCAAAATTTTACAAAGTTTTACCTTTTAAAAATTGGATTCCTGGATGCGTGTATGTGGTTTTGGCTTTCATTTTGCTTGCGTTCAGTTGGTCTGGTTTTGAGCATTCTTTTACTTCTTTCTTTGGTCTTTGTTCTTTGTTTTTTCTTTTTTCCTTTATCATTTTCCCTCTCCGCTAGATCGATCATTTCTCTAATTCGTTGATCGAGGACGTTTATGACATCATCGATCGTGCACTAGGCGTTGGGCTTATCGAGGTTTTATTTTTTACTTAACATTGTTGGTCAACCCTTTTCGAGCGTCAACTATCAGACATATCGCTTACTCATTAAGCTGGTTTGATAACAAGCAACATGACAACTATCCGACGCCCGATCTCTAATCCTTTACCAAAATCACAAAGTTTAGTTAAATGCCATAATGAACAAATGAAGAGTCGAATCTTCGACCCTAAGGATTTGAAACAAACACTTAACAAAGTCCTTTTAAACCACTTTTCGATCTTCGACCTTTGGGCATACCACCTACGAACTTTCTTAATAGAGGTAGAAAGGTAAGGGGTGTCCTCGACACTTGATTCCCGATAACTCAGATGAAACACTTAGTGGGAATTCTTGGTTTTAAAAACCTTTTTTGACCATCGGACATCGGGCATACCTTTGACAACCTTCCTTATTGAGGTAGGATGTATTGGTAAGCCTCAAACCTCGACATATGAAATCATAAGAACCTTCCTTATTGAGGTAGGATGTATTGGTAAGCCTCAAACCTCGACATATGAAATCATAAGCAAAAATTTCCTGTGCCTTAACCAAAATGAGCCTTTTTTTGACAAGCGTACTTTTAAAGAGATATAATGATGATCGGATTTTCGACATCGGGAAGTTGAGTTAATAAATTCTAAAATCTTAAAACAAAAGGTAGAAGGTGAGTCTGACTCCTTTCTGATAGTTGCAATGAATTTTGGACATCGATAATTAGACTTGCTTCTTAAGTATTTCAAAACATTTCAAACATGAGGGTGATCCCACAATAGTGGTTTACAATTTTTGGACAAACTGAACACTGCAATTATTATTTTTAACTAAATCTTCATATTCGGGAACCTATAGCGGCTAAACCGTGAGGAATTTGAAGATGATGCAAACTAGAGTCTCATCACATTTTGTCTGTAGATTCTAATTTTTTTTTTTTCAAAATTTTTGGAATCAGATTGCACTTTTTTTCCATCTCCCACGAAAACTGGTTTTTTTCATAAAACAACATTTTTAAAAAGTGACGCTCACCATATACAACATAACTTTTTTTGTATGAAGGATAAAATTCTAATTTTTTCGAATTTAGATTTGTAACTATGATATCTAGCACTTTCATTTGGTCTCATAGTTTTTTATTGAATATTTTTTCTTTAATCAAGTTTCAAAGTCAAACCAATTGCAATTCAGACATAGGCGGACTGCATACAACATAACTTTTTTTTGTATGAATTGAATTTTTTTTTTTTAATGGATCAAGGACATCAATACCCAACCTCAATGTATTTTTAAAAAAAATATTTTGATAACCTATTTTTTTCCACATGTGCAAAACAAAGAGCTTGATTTTCGGTGAAAAACCTATGTTTAATAAAACTAAAAAAACACATACATAATAAAACCAAAACATATTAAAATTATATTCATTGGATAACTCGTTCTAAGGACTACCTGATTCTAGTTGAGTTTGTAAAGATTCTTCCATTTTCATCCTCAACCTGAGCTCCGAAGTGCCAAAATTTAGGATTTTTTTGTGTCTCAGATGGGGGATTAGGGATAAGGGGGTTCGTTCGAATCCATAGGGGTTTGAGCGAACCCCTTCAAAGAGGTTCGCTCAAACCCTTTTCCCATGCATTGTAATGTTTTTTTTGGCGGCCAAATTTCAAAGGGGTTCGGTCGAACCCTAGTTCAAGCAAACCCCTTTTTGGTTCAGTCGAACAAGAAGGTTCGTACGAACCCCTAAAATCACTTTTTTTGCCTTGGGATTATTTTTTGTGAGTTTTCCTTCCTCATTTGAGTTGTAAACCACTATTGTGGCTTCACCCATGAGATAAGGGTTATACTTGACTCCTGACCCCCGAGAACAATGCAATCAAGTCATCAAAAATTGGTATTCATTGTTTCAGCTTAACGATAACGTTTCTACAGATCAAAAGGTAAGGAGTATCCCTGATACCTGACCTTCAAAAGACCAAAGATAACATTTCTTTGATTATCATTTTAAATAGTGTTTTAACTTTCATCTTCAAGGGATTGTTTGATATTATTTAACAACATATAAACATTATTTAAGTGACAATTTTCATCATTTGAAATATTAGTTAAGTTAGAGTAATCAAAACATAATATACATGAATATGTTATTTTCCACTTAGTAAAATATAGTGAAGAAATATCATCTATAGGATGAAAAATCTTCCCTATATTTAAGCTTCAAGTTGACATTGAGGTGATGTTTGATCATGTATCAAAGTAATAGTCATCTAGACCTTCTTCCACTTGTGTCTTTTGTACTTGCAATCTCAAAAGGTGTTATAGGTATATGATGTGATTGGTTATCCCAATGTAATGGAATAAAAGTGACTAAAATTTGATTGTTTCACTTCTAGTGATTTCCTTTTCTACTATTCATGAATTCCTTCAATAACTAGATTCATTACTTCTTGTTGTATGATCATTAAATTAAATTGATTCAACTACTCTTTACATTTATTTTTAAAGTTAGTAATATCAACAAATTAAACTAAATAATTTTCAACAACCTCATGATTACAAGCAATCAAAATATTACTTAGTTGACAACCATTTTCTTATTTGTTCACATTTTTAATTTGATTATTTAATATATTTAATTCACTTTCAAACCTTCTCTCATTGTTAGAAACCAACATGTCCTTATTTTAGTCATGTTTATTGCTATCCAATGACTGACATTAAGGAATTTATCCTTCTAAACAACCATCAAATAATTCATACTTGCATTCAATTTTGTGTGCATGTGTATTTTGACCAATAAATTGGAAAATTTCACCTTTACCATTATGTACTTCATCTTTACAACTTTATAGGTAAAAAATGAAGTAAAATGGTTGTTATTTAACTTCATCATACTTATACTCAAGAGATGGTATAGCTATTGTATCTTTTGGACAATGTACATCACTGATGCTACACCTTCTTGGTCTAGAATTTCTTCATTTTATTGACCAAAATTTGGTATTTATATTTTTGAGTATTGACTTAGTCCTTTCAAATCCAAATTCAACCTTGTCATAAAATTTAAATAACCAATTTATCCATGTTCAATAGTAGCATGCACCTTGCTCTCTCTTGATGAGGTAAAATGAAACAAATTTTGTGGATATATCTATTCATTTAATATTTCCTAAAAATAAGGATTATTTGTTTGGAAGTTTCCCTCAAAATAAGATTCATTATGATTTTTTAGAGAACTAACTTATCTCAAATTAGTAATTTTGCGCCAATTTTTAAATTTTTGATAACTGAAGTTGAAATTCTTAGATAAAATCCACTACATGAGAGGAAACCATGAAGTGAAGTAGACGATAATGATTTTTTATTTTTAATCTCACATTAATCAACAATTTCAACTACCTGCCACATGTGGCTTGGTGAGTTTGGAAGGAACAAAATAACCATGTGTGCCATCAATTGGAGCTTCCTCCTTCAAGGCTTGCTTTCAAGATTTGTGAGGCTATAAAGGAAAATTTTCTTTCTGAATGTTTGGTGCTTCCTACCTCGAGTCCTAAGGCTATTGTTTCCAATTATGATTTGATGGTGGGGAATTGATGGAACCTCTCTTGTGATATTTATATTATGGTGAAGAAAATAGAGGCTTCTAGGGAGGGGATTTAGTGGATAGATCCCTCTTAGGGTTGGTTCAAAGTTAGCTTTGATGGTATTGCTAAGGGGGATCCAAGACCTGTTGGTTGTGGGGGAGAGTTACATGATGAGAATGGTAGGTTTTTATCTGCGATGGTGCTCCCTTTGGGAACCTAGACAAACCACTTTCAAGAGGCAACAACAACTTATCATGGCCTTTTACTCACTAAAGAAGCTGGGGTTACTAGGCTCTGGTTAGAAGGGGACTCCCTGAATATCATAAATTATCTCCTTAAGCTAAGCCCACCATCATGGTCTATTTCTCATTTAACTAATGATGCTCTTTCTATCATTGATTCTTTTTTTGAGGTGAAAATTACTCACATTTTTTGGGAGGCTAACTCTCTTACTGATGGGTTCACCACTTTGGGAGTGATGGCTCGTAATTATTGGCACACTTATGACGCCATACCATTTAACCTTCAGTGTATCTCTAATAATGATAAAAATTTATGTCATGGTAGTGGAAATATGGGGAGATAAGTTATTTTATTTCCTCTTCGGTTGGTTTTTGAAATTTGAGTTCAATGCTTGCTTGTTTACTAATTATTTTTTTGTTGATTATGAGATCATGGGTTGGGAGTTAAGGACTAGAGGTAATTGGATTTTCAGGCTCACACAGATTGTGGGTGATATTTGCATTTTCTTTTGGATTGTTCATCTAACCCTTTCTGTGTAGAAGAACAAAGTGCTGGTTGTGAGTAGGTTGTTTCTATCCACTATGGGAGGCACTTAGTGCAGAGTGGATTTTCTTTCTTGTGAAAAATTCCATGTGAATGAATCCATCTAGGAGTACTTGGAGAAGGGTGGTGTTTTTCCCTATTTGCAGAGGCTTCATGGTTCTAATTCGGAGGTGACAAAGGCTTTTGTGAATGGTTGGGACAACAAAGTTCTGTGTTTCTAGGGTGTTGAGGTCAACATCACTGAGGACTTCATTGCTGAGATTACTAGTTTTCCAACTAAGGGCATGAAGTTTTATAGGGATCAAGTTGTGGCTAAGATTTCCTTAGAAAATTCTTTCAAAGGCATAGAGAAGCAAAAGCTTAGGTGCATTGAAAGTGGAGGGTATGCTCAAAAATCTATAAAACTGCTCTAGCATGACGTTGCCCTTGTGATTATGAAATTATTCATGTTGGAAGGAAGGTAATCTATTATTTATGGATATCACTTCATGATACTAAATCATTTCCATCACAACAATCTAGTTTCATTCCCCTATTATTTTCTTGTTTCTATGGAAACTAGTATTGATGATCACAGAAAGAACCCCAAGAAGGCTATTCTTCATCAAGGCCTTATGAAACTTATAAATGACCACATTAAAATGAAGTTGTTACCTATAATTCCTAAGCTCTCTTCTACTTGAAAAAAGGATGGCAGTAATTATGGTTATGAAACTGGTGAGTCAGCAAAAGAGTGGTACGATGAATATGAGGAAGAAGATTCTGAAGATGATGAGTTATCGGAGGATGAGGGAAAGTCTAAGGATGATTATGAGGACTCTAAGTCTTGGTCCAAGGGTTACAAGACATATTTTTAAATGAAGGAGGTTGTTGCTCCTTTTGTGAAAAATAATTTGAAGGGGAAACAAAGGGGCCCTAAGAAAGAGAAGTGTGCTCTTAAGCAAGGGGTGATGAGTTGAATGGTATGGAGGAGAGCCCCATTCCTTCTGCTAAATGGTTTCAAGGGGATGTATAGGAGGGAAATGAGAAGGAAATGGAGGTTAATTAGTAGGATGGTGAGGGCCTTGTGAATTATAAGGTGGTTGTTACTATCCATGATGATTTCGAGTCACCTGTTGGTAATAACGATGAGCAAGTAAAGCAGACTGAAGATAAGGCTGGGCAACTTGATATATTGGTTGATTTGGTCGATATCCTTGAAAAAAATTAGGTGAAAGTGGAGGTTATTAAGGTTGAAGAATCCCTTGTCGAGGAGGATTTTAAGGGAAAAGGTGGGCACGATCAAAAGGAACCCAACGGGAGTCTTGATGTTCATGCTGTTGCATTGATCAATTAGCTGGAGATCAATATGGACCTCTTTTGCAAAATGGCAGAGGACAACACTTGAAACCTGCTCTCCCTTGTGAAATGGCTCTTTTTGGAAGCAAAGGACCTTAATACCAGGCTTAAAGAATGGTAGGATGTCTATGTGGCTTTGGTGAACTACAATCAAAGGGAATGGTTGGTGAGAGATAAGGTCAAGACTATGAACGTGATCCTCGATAAGGTTGTTGTGGATGCTAACAAACTTGGTAAAACTCATGAGGAAAGGCCGACCTCTCTGGAAAATGTTTTTCATAGGATTAATGAGGAGCGGTTAGTGGATATGGAGGAGAGAATTAACAAGATCAAGAGTGACTTGCATACTGTGGTTAGTATCAGTAATTAGTCCCTGAAGACTAGTGCATAGGGCTTGTCATTTTTGAATGATAAAGCCACAAATTGGATGGGTATGCCCTTGGATTTGGGCAGTCATGAGGAGGCCATTGCTGATGTAAACGATATTAGCTTGGAGGAGAAAAATGTGGATGCTAGCCAATGCATGGAGAAGAATGTAGATGTTGGAACCTACGTACGTACAAGGAGCAAGACTAAGAAAAGGGCAAAAATTTCCTTCCAAGAACTTAAGGATGTGGTAGAGATGCATGATGGGGTCATCTCTAGTAATATGGATTCTGCCAAGGTGCTCGATAATATGTTGTAGCTTTTTCCTATTGTTTTTGTTTAGTTCAGCCTTTTGTGCTGATTTTTTGTTGTTGGGTTGCTAATGGGTTGTCTAGCTTGATCTTGTATCAGCATTGTCGACTTTTTTGGGCTGTTGGAGTTCATGTTTCTCTCTTTTTAGCAGCTTTCCTTCGATGTAATGGGTTTTAGGGCCCCTTCAAAACCTGATTTTCCTAACCAAAAAAAAATTCAACTACCTAAAAATGCACAAGGATTGGACTTCTATAGCTGAAGGCACTTAGAAACTAGTTACAATCAAATGGTTGAGATTTACTGTCAATCAATGGTTAAGATTCAATTTGATAGAATATTCTAGCATATAGCATATTTCCAACACATGACATATTTGAATTTCCTTCACATAGGTCATTTGGATGTAGCTACAAGATCTAGAATTTTTATTGCATTTACATTATTCTTCTTCGTCAAGCTTCAACCGACCTTTCTCTATCATCAATAACCTCCCTTTATGTTGCCAATGCATTTTTGTAATTTGAAACAAGGGTTTTGATTATACCTAGAAGAATACAACCATTTTTTTAATTTATCCTCAAATTTTATATATTTTAAATTAATATCTTATTATTATCAACCATCATTCTATTATTAAAGGTATTTTATATGATTGAAAAGTTTCAAACTAGGATGTAGATAGTATAAGCATTTATTTGGTCAAAGTATTCAAATGTTTCTTACATGTGAATGTGGAAATTGGTAGATCATCAAGAATTAGATATAAGAAAATGTGAATGCTCACTTGCAACACTTAGTTCTACATGGAAAATTTGATAGGTTTGTAATTCAAGACATTATATTTCCATTGTACATAATGATAAAGAGAGAGTTTCTTCTAGATCAACTGTGTGCTATTTTTTGCATCAACGTTTCGAATCACACTCCATGATCCATCATTAGGATGAAAGAGAGTTGTGGGAGTAAAAATGACTGATTGCAGATCAAGATAGAATAAATAGAGGTGGGGGGAAGGAAAGAGAAAAAATAAAATTAATAAGAATAAAGAACATAAGAAGGAAAATGATGAGAAACAAGAACTAATAAAATAATCTACCAACTGTGAAATAAATGATATATTAAAATTTATAAAAAAGAAGAAATCTTGTTAATGGAAAGGAAAATTTTCATAATAATTAAAAATGAAAAGATTTAAGAATCTAAAGAAAATAAATCTATAAATCTAATATGAAGATTGACTATATAAAGATAAAAAAAGGAATTTAATCACACCTTATATAAAGAAAGATATATTGCTTAGTTTATAAATAAAGGAATAAAAATGGTTTTTATGAATATTATGACAACATTAATAAAGTACATAAGTCTTTATAAAGGTTTACGTTAAAATTAATGAGAGACCAATCAAATAAATAAAAAGATACAATAAATCATAATAGAGATAATAAAGGAAGAAAAGAGAAGTATAATTAAAATTATCAATAAGAGATCTAATATATGAAAAGAGTTAGAGGATATTAAAAAAAGAAATCTGAAACTTTAATGAAAATTAAAATAAAATATAAAGATAAATAAATAAATTTAATCACATATATGAAGATATAAATAAATATGCATATAATAAAAATATAACAAGATAAATATAAAGATAAAAATATATGAAATATATTAAAAAATAGATATATAAGGAAAAAGAAAGATATAAAAGGATAAACAAATAAAGATAAAAATGAAGAAAATAAAAATATAAAAAACCTTAAAATCAATAATGTATTACTTTATATATAACACACACATATAGAGAGAGAGAAGTAAAATAAGAAATATATGAAGAAATATATTTCTTAATAATTTAATGTATATCAAAGAATATAAAAAATTATCATAAAGTCAAAAATAATACCATATAGGAAAGAAATCAAAAGTATAAAAAATAAAAAAAGAAGATGAGCAAAGGATGCAAATTCAGCAGGTCATGGGCGACGGAAGCAGAGACGGTGGTTTCACACAAGGACATCCTGCTCAAAGCCAGACAAGAACCATGGATGGATCGAAAGGGCAAGAAGGTCTCCGACGCATGGCAGAAGCAAGTGCAAAATCAAGCGAGGAAGCCTGTGATGGGAAATGGTGGGCATCGATCAAAGGATGACTGACACCCCAAACCCTTTGGGATTGGTGTTAATGCTTTTTCAATTAATAGGCGAAAGGTGGATGCCCCGGAGCAACAGGCGAATCAAAACCCGGTGATGTGACAGCGCAAGTCTATCAAGCGCCCCCCAAAACAAAGGAAAACAAAAAAAATATGGGAAGATATAGGAGACTGGCAAATCCCTGAGTATTTGAACCAAACCTTAGAAATAAACATCTCAGAGGTAGTCAAAAGTGATGTAAAGATCCTAGAGGATCTGGCTCTCATCGGGAGAATCGTAGGGAACAACCTCCCAAGGTGCAACATCTGGGACTAGATTCTACAATCTTGGGTTGTTGTATCCACAATCACCTTTCTCCCGAAAGGCTTCTTCATGGTGGATTTCTAAAACCACCAAAGCAGGTTTGAGGTCTTATCCCACCCAATCTGGAGAATAGGATGCCACTTGATCTACACTAAGAAGTGGACACTGAATTTCAAACCAAAGTGTATGGCCCCCGCCAAGGAGGAATACTGGATTCGGCTTTATAATCTCCCATTGGAGTATTGGACGGTCGACTACCTTTAGAAGATCAGATCAAAGCTTGGAGTTGTTCTAGAATTGGATGCAGGTGGAGGAGATGTTGCATACTTTGTGCGGATGAAACTAATCTCCATCCGACCTTTACCAAAGATCTTGCATCTAAAGTCGAGCCATGGCATCTAGGAACAACCAATTTAACTAGAGCAACACAAATTCTTCTTTGTTAACTGCAGCAACAAGGAACACTTTGACCACACTTGCCCTATATGCCCTCCAAAGAAGGTGATGATGGAAAACTCAGCCGCACGATCCCAGCCCCAGGGACACACAAGCAAAGATACTACAAATCATGGAAGTGGCAATGCAATGGAGGACACCCTGAAACAAGGGAAAGATCAAAACACAGAGGCCTTGGTGGCATTGGAGAAACAAATGCTGAGTAATACTGTTGGAAGGAAAATGGATGACAAAGAATTGAAGATCCCTGCCCTAGTTGTGGACCATTATTAGCTAAGGTTTAATCCCACAATGACTAGCCAAAATGTTGGAAAGGACCCCGCCCAAACATTGTCTACTCTGGAGCTGGAGGAAGGGGAGATAGACGTGGCTGAGGAAGAACATCAATTGGATGAAGGAGCTCCCAACGCCCTGACAAGGCCTTCTGACCAGAAGGGGGAGGATGATGTCAAAGAAGGGGATTTTGAAGACACTCTGATTCACAATGTCATGGAGGAGGGGCTTGACTCCTCTACCAAATCAACAGATGATGAAGGCTTAATTGGTGATGGGATCGGGATCTCTGAACCAAGACACATTAGCCAAAATTCCCTCCAGGACCTAAGGATGAGCACTGGAAAAAAGGTTGGAAGAAAAACCTTCAAGCAAAAGAGGGAAGAAGCGGAAAAGTAGCAAGGGCTACCAAACATAAAGGAATATCTACTTAGATCCAAGGGGGGAATTTCCTCCCTTGGGAATCAATGAAGGCTACCATTTGGAATATAAGGGGCTTAAATGCCCCTGAAAAATGACACTGGCTTCAACATGAACTAGAACTTCTAAAAACAGACATATTGTTGTTATAGGAAACAAAACTAGGTAGGAAA
This sequence comes from Sequoiadendron giganteum, assembly GCA_007115665.2. NCBI lineage: Eukaryota > Viridiplantae > Streptophyta > Pinopsida > Cupressales > Cupressaceae > Sequoiadendron > Sequoiadendron giganteum. The sequence goes on along the minus strand of CM021107.1, from coordinate 81,436,264 downwards.
GAGGCTGAAGGACTCATCTCTAGGTGTAGAAGATGGAAAGGTATCGACTCAGAGGCTGTAGGTAGCTCCGGTGGACTAATGATACTATGGAACTCGATGGTGGTTGACATCACATTGATTAGCCAAGTCCCTAATTTTATCCATTGTGAGGTGAAGATGCACAATTGCAACCTTTATTTATCCCTTTTCAATGTATATGGTCCTACAAGATCAGATGCCAAAGTCAGACTTTGGGAAGCGATCTCTACCGAGATAGCTAGGCTCCAGGATAAAAAAATCATCCTATGTGGTGACTTCAATGCCATCCTTTTCTCTAATGAGAAAGGAGGTGGTGCTACTCATGAGACTCAGACAATGACAGATTTCAAGAGCTTCATGACACATAATGGCTTGGTAGATATCATTAAAAATAATGAATGGTTCACTTGGTCAAACAAGAGGATGAGTGTAGCACAGATCTCTAAAAGACTCGATAGATTCCTTATCTTAGGAAACTGGCTAGCTTCAAATACTATCTGGGAAGCTTCGGTGATACCCATGTTAGGATCTGATCACTACCTTGTGACTTTGAATCTCCAATCAGATAAGCACCCAACAAAATGCAACTTCAATTTTGAACGAATATGGCTCAAAAATGAAGGGCTCATACTAGCGATAAGAAATTGGTGGACTCAGGAATATTCTGGCCATGGGATGAAGAGCTTCTTGTTTGTCTCTAAACTGGGGCCAATAAAGGAAAACATCAAACGATGGAATAAAATGGTGTTCGGGGACATATTTCAAAAGAAACTGGAACTGGAGGCAAAGTTGGAAACCCTAAATCAACGAGTCATTGATCAAGGTATGAAATCCGTAGAGCATCAGGAGGAAAAGGAACTAATGACTAAGCTCACAAAAATCCTAGCTAGAGAGGAGATCTTTTGGTGCTCCAAATCCAGAGAACTTTGTCTAACAGAAGGTGACTCTAACACCCACTTCTTCCATAGCTCAGCTAAAGGAAAGAGGATAAAAAATCACATTGACAACATCAGGTCTATCGATGGCACCTCACTCACTAATGAGTCGTATATCCAAGGGGAATGGGTCCACTACTTTAAGCACTTGTTGGCCTTTGAAGATGAACCCGACATGTTTGACATTTATGATATTCTCGTGGTCATACCAAGTGTGGTTACACGTGACATGAATGCATACCTTATGTCACCATTTACAAAGGAAGAGGTGCGAAAGGTTGTCTTTGAAATGCACCCAGACAAGTCACCGGGCCCTGATGGCTTCCACACACTCTTTTATCAGCGTTGTTGGGAGTTCATCGGTGATGAGGTGAGGGAGTTTGTGGAAGATTATAGGAAGAAGAAAAGAATGTTGAAACAACTGAACTACACCCAGATCACCTTAATCAGGAAAAAAAGACATGTTAACCACCTTTGTTGATGTTCGCCCCATCGCACTATGTAACACCTTATACAAGATTATTTCAAAAATAATGGCTAACGGGCTTAAGAATTTTCTAGGCAAGTTGGTATGTCGAGAATAGAATGGCTTCGTCTGTAGGAGAGAGATTGATGAAGGAATCATTATAGCGAATGAGGTGATCCACTCTACACAAACACGGAAAATTAAGGCTATGTTGATAAAGCTCAACATCATAAAGGCTTATGATAGAGTAAGCTAGTGATTGCTGATGAAAATCTTGCAAGCATATGGGTTTGCAAATGATTGGCTTGATTGGGTATATGGGTGCATCTACACAGTTAGATATTCTATAATTATCAACTGTTCTCCTTATGGGTACTTTGAGAGTACTCGAGGGCTAAGACAAGGTGACCCACTTTCTCCTTTCCTCTTCGTTCTAATGGTGGATGCCCTAAGTTGCTTAATAAGCCAGAGAAGAACCCTCAATAGATTGAAAGGCATCAAGGTTGTAGAAAACTTCATACCCCTAATGCACAAAAGATTTGTGGATGACACCATGTTGTTTAGTGAATCAAGTATGGAAGAAGCTCAGGAAATCAAGATGATCCTATCCCTATACGCAGCTAAGTCGGGACAAAAGATCAACAATGATAAATTCATAATCATCTTCTTCAACACCTATCCACAAGTTCAACACTGCATCACTAACTTACTTGGTTTTTGCACAAGTGAGCTGCCATGCACCTACTTAGGAGTACCAATCTTCCAAGGAGCCACAAAGGCAAAGCATTAGAAAGGAGTGATCGAAGCTTTCCAAAAGAAGGCCGCAAGCTGGATGGGAAAGTGGCTCACTCTATCCAGTAGAATCACAATGCTTAAATCCATTATCGCGGCGATCCTGATATATACAATGACCACACTACAACTTCCCAAGTCAACGAAGATGAGCTTAAACAAAACCATGAAAAATTTCCTGTGGGAAGGATCTAATGAGTCCCATCGGATACCTTTGTTGAGCTAGGAAAAAGTCAAAGAAAACAAATCGAAGGGTGGGGTAGCTATTAATAATATCGACTTGTAGAATATTGCTCTTGGTGCTAAGCTAGTCTGGAAACTCTACACCACCCCTAATGCATTATGGTGCATAATATTAAGAGCTAAATATTTAGATTCGAACGAGCCTGAATGGATCTTGACAGTGGAAAATTCACGCTCAAGCTCACATGTCTGGAAGTTTACAGGGTCATGCAAACTAGTTATTACTAATCACCTAACATGGCGAATTGGAAATGGAACTACGACCAAATTCTAGACAAACTCATGGAACGGGTACCGCCCATTGGATGAAATAGAATCATTGGCAGAACTCAACAACCATAGACCTGGAACTAAAAATTGGGTTATCTCAGATGTCATCATCAAACTTCCAAATAGTGATTACAATTGGAACTGGTTAATGATAGAGGATGGGAATGCCAGTATGCTGGCCAACTTGGATCTAAGAACAAAATTGGGAAATAAAAGGCTCCAAATCTCCCAACTAGAGGATAAAATAATATGGTGCAGAACTAGATTTGGTAGATATTCCGTCAAGATTGGATACCAACTCCTAAACGAGCTAAGAGAAAGCAATGACTGGCCGGTGAAGCTATGCTGGGACAAAGCTACCCTCCCTAAAGCTGGGGCCTTCACATGGACGACCTTGCACAAACGAATTCTCACAGGTGATCACCTTCATGTGGTCGGGATACCTGGCCCAAGCAGATGCCCCATGTGTAAAGAAAACAAAGAGAATGCAAACCACCTACTCCTTAATTGTTTGGTTGCATCACGCTGTTGGGATTGGCTTATGGGGAAGCTTGGTTGGCAAAGTGCCAAACAAGATGACATACTACCATTCTTCAAAAGCTAGCCATGCCCATCTGTAAACTCATACTGGAAAGATATCTAGGTCATTGCACCCTTGATGGTCCTTTTGAAAATTTGGAGGGAACGCAACTGACGCGTCTTCTAAGGGATTCAACAGACCATAGAGGAACTAATGACTTGTATTGAACAAGGGATAACAAAGGTACTTAATTCTAGGGCCCTGCATCAACCCAATGATCCATACTCATGCAAGGATGACACCATAATGAGAGCTTGGAGCGAGCTAAAAATTCCAAAACATTATGTGAACCCTATCACATGGAGTAATGGAAAACATACAGAGGCTAGGTGGCTTTGCCCCCCAACTGGACGACTAAAAATGAACTTCGATGGCACAAGTCAGGGAAATATTGGGAATTCTAGCATAGGATGTGTTGTCAGAGACTCCGATGGCAATTTGGTGTGGGGCATGTAAAAAAAAATACAGGAGGGATCAAACATCGAAGCTGAGTTCACAACTATTGAAGCAGGGCTCAAAATGTGCATAGCAAAGAATTGTTTGGAGGTTGAGATAGAAGGCGATTCTCTAATCTGTGTTAACGCTATCAAATCCAATTTTTTGCACAGTTGGAAATTGGACTACTAGCTATCTTTGATCTAGGAGCACCTCAAACGTTTGGAATTATACTCAATCAAGCATATCTACCACGAAGCCAACATGATCGCAGACTACTTGGCAAATGTTGCCATCGATGGGCTAGAAAATGAACTAGTCTCTGATAATGCCTCTTCTTGGGAGGATCTAGACAGGCTGATACAGAGGGACAAGAGCAAGAATCACAATGTAGTCAATCAAATGTAACTTTGGATTTTTTCAATAAAATGGGAGCTACCCCCCTGGTAGCACTATTTGATTAAAAATAAAAAGTTAAAAAATAATACCATATAGACACCAGTATGAAAAGATTTAAAAAAAAAATGATTAAAAAGATATAAAAGGATATGAATAAAGATATAAATATTGATATAAAAGATATCAAAGATATCAAAGGATTATCCTAGGGGTTCTGCTATCTGGAATTTCATTTCTTCCTCTCGTTCAATTATCCTTCCTCACCTCTCTTGGTTAATTTATAATGGTCAGAAAGCTAAGTTATGGGAGGATGTTTGGAATGGATATCCTACTCTTTCCCATTTGAGAGATTGGGGTCCTTTGATACCTTTTCTTAAAAATCAGTGGGGCTCAAAAGTGGCAGATTATTTTTATGTGGACCTCTCCCAAATGTTACCAAAAGTCAAGTGGAAATCAATTGATTCCATCCCTTTTCTCGCTCATCTCAAATTATCCTTTAAAGAGGAAATGGAAAAAAGAATCATAGTTTACATGGAAAAGGAGGATGTCCTAATTTGGACCAAGTCAAAAACAAGAAATTGCTCAGTGAGGGATGGATATAAGTCTCTCTTGTCTTCCATCTCTAAATCTAAGCTCCCCTCTTCCCTTTTTTGGAATGATGCATGCCTACTGAAGGCCGAGGCTTTTTCTTGGGTTGTGCTTCATGATAGAGCCCTCATGGGGGCAAGATTAGAAAGATTGGGTATCACTATAGCCTTCCCTTGTGTACTTTGTGGTTACTTTTTAGAATCAACAAACCATCTTTTCTTGCATTGCCCCTTTGCTTCACAGTGTTGGTATTGGTTATTTCAGAAGTTGGGTTGGCAATCGGTTATTCGGCCTTCGTTGTCCATTCAATTCAAATCTTGGCCCTAGTGCTTTCGTTCATCTTTTTTCTCTTGTCTATGGGTGGTTTCCCCTTCCTTGCTTCTCTGGAACATATGGATTGAAAGAAATAATAGAATCTTTAGAGGTATTTCTACCTCTTTGGAAGCTATAATTTTCAAGATTGAGAAAGCAATTTATGAAGTAGCTAAAACCCATATCATTAAACAAATTAACAACTTGAAAATATTTTCAATTTGGGATAGCTTCATCATAAACTCTTGGCCTTCTCTTAAATCTTTGCCATTTCATGGCTCAATTACAAATAAGGTTGATAAAATCAAAGCAATAAATGAAGCTAAATGGATTCCCCCCCTCTGAATTACTGCAAGCTAAACTACAATGGGGCTTCTAGAGGTAACCTTGGAAAATCTGGCATCGGGATTGTTATAAAAAACTCAGATTAAATTTTTTTGAAGGCAGCTTGTAAAATTATTCCTTCGGGGACTAATAATAAAGCTAAACTGGAAACCCTAAGCCTTGGCTTGGATTTGGCTCAAACTTTGGGAATTATGGATATTGTGATAGAAGGTGATTCCATGGTCATTTTCAATGCAATCATTAATATAAAGTCTCACGTTTGGCAGTTGCAGTACTATTACCCGCCAATTATTCCATCAATTTTTAAAATTCTGTTATTGATGTATCTTTAGTGATGTCGCGGTCCTCCCAATTTACCCGACCTTGTCGCGGAGTTCGTTAGTTTCAAAATTTCTTGACCAACCAAATTACTTATACCTCTGTCGTGCCATGGATTTATTTGGTCATTTCATGAAGTCAACTTATCGAGATTTCTTGGAACCTTTGAACCTCCGACTTCTGGTTTGGAGTTTTCATTTTTCAACGATAGGAAGAACTGACTGGAGACACACTTCCCTATATTTTAGTTCATTTAATCCACCGTACAATGTCTTTAAGGAATGTCTTCTCAAATGCCTTGAAACGCCAATTCGAGGTTTAAACGTAATCTTTTGGATCTTTTGAAAGGATGGCTCTTGAATGAAAAGTTGGTGGAGAAGATATGGTAATGGATTTGCACATTTTTCCTTAATAAATAAATGCCTTTCTCCACCATCACCTTCTAGTGAGCTTATGAATGAAGCAAAGGTGGTATTATTTTAATTCCAAGTTTTCTTCAACATGGTGCTTCCTGGCGAAGTTGCAGAATGGGAAAACGAGCTAGTTCCAATCGTGCAGCCGAATTTGATGTGGCCCAAGGAGGAACAAGTCGACATTATCTCTGAGCTACATTCACTAGCATGGAAGGAGAAGACCAGCTACGCCAAATATCACAGGGTAATCTTTGTTTTAGATAAAGAAGAGGAGCAAGCTGAATTTAATAATTTGGTTATAGTAATGTTAATGGAGCTATTTAGAGTCCCAACTCCTTTGGCGGTTTAGTGATTTGGTTTCTTTATGCGATTGCCAGTGAAAATGGTTTCTTCCAAAAGAGACTGCATCTTTATTTTACATGCATGGAAATTTTGTAATTATGAGCAATAAACGAAATTTTGGGGCGTAACGAAACTGTGCCCGTTTCTTGGTGAATTATTTCTACATCAGTCATTTTCAATGACCATTATGAACAGTTACTTCAGAATATAAAAAGGAAAATAAAACTTAAAAGAGTGAGGGGGTATAAGCTTAGTCTTCTAGAAACTCAGTTGAATTGTACAGAAAGCTTGAGTCTGTGAACTCTTATTTTGGCATTGAAAATATTAAGGGAATATTTCCAAGTCTTTGAATTTGTAAATTTTTTTATTTGATTATATGAACTTTGTTCCATGATGATTAATTTTCAATGTTCTTCTATTTAATTGGTCTTTGTATGCATTTAATTCTGAAGCTTTGAATTTGTTTTAAATCATCTGTTGAAAGAATTCATTGTTCTCCCTCCTTGAACATTATCGGTGGATGTGGAATGAACAGACTTTATGTTATTGTCTTTTCTGTTAAATCATCTTTCACACCTACTTCCATGTCTATGGGTATGTGTTTGATACCTTCCTTGCTTTCTGGTCAAAAGCATACTTTGTGTTTTATTTATTGCACATCTTCTGAAAGTAGTTGTGCCTTGTAAAATAAGCAGAGAGCACTTACGATTACCATCGCAAGTGACTCAACTGTTGGCCAGGCTGTCACTCGTGTGGGCCTAGGAGTATTAATTAAAGTGACAAATATGTGAACCAACAAGTACCTTATGGAAAAATTTCTTATTCAATTATCTTTCTTTAGCAATTACATAGTGTTTCATTGCTATAGAGAGGCAAACCATGTGGCAGACTTTCTTGCTAACAAGGAAACTGATAATCAATGGATTTTCAAGGAATTCTTAGAGAATGAAATCCCATCTTTAACAAAGTTACCACCTAGGTGATCCCTATTGGAAATTTAAAAATTGCTTTAATCTTTGAATTTATAGTATGGAAATGATAGTTTGCATGATTTTTACTTTCCACTGCTTATCATTATTTGTTGCGTTTGGTGGAAGTACTTCTATCTCCAGGTGTTCTTTGGTAATACTTTTCTTTAGCAACGATATCGCATCACCACTAATCTAAATCATTATCTTCTCTGGCTTTAGGCCCATCTTAATCAACATCATTATTTTGGTCTGCATTTATTAGATTTGCATATTTAATCATTGGGATATATGTGTAGTATGTAAGTTTATCTCACAAGTTTTGTAATCATTTCTTGATATGATGCTAACTTCTCCTACACTGGTCTCTATGCATATAAGATCGAATATCTCCTCCCAGTTTTAAATAAAGGTTATCAATTTATTATTAACCTATTATCATATATAATTGTGTAGTTCTTTCGCATGTTTATTGCTTGACATATCCTCTGCAAAGCCAACTGTGTAGTTTTTTGCAATCATTATTTTCTTACGAGGGCTTTCTTATGATTTTTTTCACTTCTATGTGATCGATGGCATATCTTTGAAATGTGAGCCGACAACATTGTTTTTATTATTCTTAGTTATTTAAAGCCGAAATGGATTTCCATTTCTGGTGGTGTATTGGGACTTCTACAATGCTTTCTCCTTGCTATTATGTCTCTCTAGTTTGGTGCCGATTGGTATAGAGTTTCTCTCCTCCCAAAAGGGAAAGAATTCAGTGACCCTCATCCATATGACAATGAAAAATTGGGTAAAGTCTTTTGCTTGGATGATGCATATACTTTTTTGGCTTGCAAAAAGGTGGTGGGTTCCCACTGGTTGCGGGATAATAGTAACGCCACCTTCCATGAAGTGCTCTCTCATTTTATTACTATTTTCATGGACATTCTTCTGGACCCTGAGTTGGTTATGGTCCTTGCTTCAAAATTTTCTCAACCAAGTTTGCTTTCTGACTTGGATCTTCACCAAGCTTTGGACAATTATCATTTTGATTCAGATCTTTTCCTATTGGGGGCTTTATTTCTCACAATGATCTAATTACTAATGGTTTTTGTGGAGAATTTTTGTTTATTCTCAGGTCTGGCATCACTTGTGATGATTTTGATAGGATTGTTTTGGATTGCAACGAATTGCATGAAAAGGTTTCACCAGAAATCCTAACAGTTGGAGTTGATATTTTCCTTTCTTTTCACTTCTTGTTTGACATCACAACAAGATCAAAGTTCTTTGAGAAAGCTTATGCCTTCATAAAAAAAAATGAAGAAGCTTTTAATGTGTATAATCCTTTGCCTCCATCTTATTATGAGGCTAGCTCTTCTTCCATGGTGGAAGACTTTTAGAAAGGCTTTTTTTTTCTCATTTTGCTGTCATGAGCTCTGCATACTTGTCTAGCTTGTGCTAAATCGGGGGTCGATGGGTGGCTACAATATCTCTTTTTTGGGTTTTATGTATCTGGATGAGATTTATAGTATGCAAAACTTATGTTTGTTCTAAAACTGGGCTCTCTTGTAGACAGGATTGAGTTTTATAAGTGACAATGTAATCTATTTTTCATTATAATAAAATTTCAGTGGCTTAGCCACTTTTATGGAAAAAAAAAGATAAAAATGAAGACAAAAATAGGGATAATTTGTTTTAAATAACTTAAAACCAATATTTTCAATATATATTCTAAAAAATAAATCTTATTAAATAAGAGTATATATATATATACTTAGTACAGATCAAGATAGATAAAAAAATATGAAAAAAATCAAAAAGTCAAAAATATTACTAGATATAGACACGAAGATAAATAAAAAGTATATAGAGATATTTAATCAAGTGTGTAAAGATATATATATAATATATATATATCTTTGTGAGAATATCTCTTGTTTGATTAAATATCTTTATATATATCTTTAAAAAACTATATAAAGATATATTCACTAACTCATTTGACTGCAGAATCCAACAAAAAATTTCGACGAAAGATGTAAAATGAGATGATCGTCGGGTACTTGTGATATTTATTGTGTAATTTTCAATTTTTTTAAATTTTATCCCCAACGTTCGTCGAAATTTCGACGAACTTGAATTTTCGTCAAACCTAGCTAAATGGCACCATAATTTTGAATTTAATTAACATACTCTAAAACCTAACGAAACCAGGTTGTAGCTCGTCAAATTGGAGAAGTGAAAGGTCAATACTAGCGCCGAGGAAGAGTTTGGAGGAGTGAAAAAAAGGTCAATACCAGTGTCGAGGAAAAGTTTGGAGTTAAAACAAGGTCAATACTAGCGCCGATGAAGAGTTTGGAGGAGTGAAAACAAAGTCAATACCAACGTCGAGGAAGAGTATGGAGGAGTGAAAACAAGGTCAATACCAGCATCGAGGATGAGGTTGAGGGCACTCAAGGAAAATCGATGACTAGGGACAATGAGTACTGTAAGTTTGGCACCCCCATTCTCTTTAACCTACAATTTCTATGCCTAGCATGGAATTACACTTACATAACATAAACTCAAACAAATGGAAGTTTATAGGGGCAAAGGAGCCCAAGTATATGCTAGGCTAAGCTAGATCTAATGAATGGAAATAGAGGCATACAATTCTTCTTTAATACCTCCACCACAAACATATGCAAGGAAAGGTCTCCTCCCTTCTTGGTAGTGATAACCTTCTCCACACACAACCCTTAAAAATTATGAATAGAGGAATATAATCTTTGAAGAACTCAAAGTTGATTCTCTCCTACCTGATGCAATATTTAGTCATTTTATCCTTACAAACATTTATAGTGATTACTAGAGGCACATAGACCAATTCTTCATAATAGAAGAATTTGATCATACTTTTCCAATGATGGCATTATGAGAAAACCTTAGGTTAAATGAAGAACTTTCATTTGAAGGTGATGTCGTCATGACCTTTGCATGAAGAATCTTCATTCAAAAATGATGCCATGTCAAGACTTTCAAATGAAGGTATTTTTATTTTAAATATTTCATGTCCAAAATGCTTTATAAAAGGAACCTTTGCATGAAGGACCTTCAAATGAAGACCTTAATTCAAAGGTCATTCATTAGAAGATCCTTCATATGAAGGTTCCTTTAATGCCATCCCATTATAGCTCTTCGAGTTGTTATAGATATTTTTGTTTCAAAGTAGAGATTGGACCATCAAATAGTGTCACCATGACTCTACCAAGATATCCATCAAATTGATAAACCTTGACTTAACAACCACAAATTCACAAGAAAAATGCCCCTGTCAGCCCTAGGACATCAATTCAATGCCAAGTTTCTTGCTTTAACATACCCCTAAATGAAATGAACCTCTACCATACCATGTTGCACACCAATCCACCGAGTTACAGTTCCAAGATAGTGGGTGGATTGGTGGATGCCATTTCTATTTAGCCCTCAAACCCTTACACAGGCAAAACAAGGTAGTCCCTGTATTTGATTGTTTTCTCCCACAAAACAGTGATATAACACTTCAAAACAAATGAAAATGAAAGGGAACACATATATTTATCTACAACAATGATCTCAGAGCATTTCAAGCTTGTACGAATCCATACAACATAAAAGAACTTAATAAAAATAGTGAAAACACAAAAAATTGCTTCAAGAACGTGGTATTTGATATGAAATTTTGGTATCAAATCCTCCAACAATTGCAACAATTGAAATGGGATGGGAATACAATATGAGAGAAGTGGGATAAGAAATGCATCGTTTGAAGCATCAAACCAATATGCAAAGATGAAAGAAAGTGTTAACCCCTTAAATTGAAATAGTTTCTTTTAACTTTAAGTTTGTTGGGTAGCCAATTCTTTTAAGTTATCAAACCCCACCATCATACATAATCAAAATGTTGTTGTTTCAAATAACTATGGACACTAAATTTTACTATTTGAAGATGTTGAAACCTTTTTCATAGAGAATTAGAACATTGATGCAACCACTCATCCTACCTTAAAACATACCAAAAGTCTCCTAGCAATTAGACATAGGAAGATTTAAGATGACTTAAAAATTTTTTATTGTCAAAGCATAAACTTATGATGACTTAATCAGACTTAGTACACACTCCCTCCCTATTAACCACTTAGACATATGGAAATTAAATGTAAATTTTCTGTTATTTTTAGTCATGTAGGTGTCCAATAAACCACTTGGTGGTGTTTCCCTTCAAGTTTATTTACTTCAATGAAGAGAAAAAATCCTTTGATTACAATTGGAGAATACATTTGAGGCCTTGGTTGTGTAATTGGTGGACCATAGTCACATTTAACACTTGTTACAAAGTTTGGGAGTTAAAACATTAAGTAGATTTGATTTGTGATGGACACATTTGGATGGTAGTAACAATAACTTAAAATCTATCAAGACTTGATTACCTTATAACCTGTCAAATTCTAGTGATGAAATGATAGATTAATCATAATGTCACATTGGGATCACATCACCATGAAATAAATTCATCCAACATCCTTATGAGTGCAGGTACCACCAAATAGATATTTGTCAGTTGTCTTCCCCAAGTGAGGGAAATTCAGGAAGAGAAGAGGAAAGTGAGACATGTAGTAGGTCTAAAACAGGGAGATCAACTAGAGGTCAAAAGATTAGAAGAAAATTACGTAAACACATGGAATTTTTTCTTGATGAAAGGGGGTCATGTTCTTATGATTATGAGAGCATAGGCGACATCGAGGTGCCCTTGAGGTACAAACATATATGGAAACAATGGGTACCCAAGGAACTTCCTCCAATAAACACTGATTTTTGTGTCAACGAGAGGATATATCTCATAGCACCATCATCATTACATGGTTTGGGCCTATTTTGCATGGACGACATAAAGGTCTGTTACGACAAAGTTACTGAATTGATGGAGTATGTCAGAACCTATTACAGTTACAAAGATTGGATGCAGTTGGTTCGATATACATGAAGTATGTGTAGGTATGCACTGTCAACAAATTATATACAACCAAATATAAGGATCAAAATAAAGGAGTGGCTAGGTACATTGACAGAAGGCCAAAAGCATCAGGGAATATTGCAGGGTTTATAAATAGTACATGACCTGGGTCAACAAATAAGCAACCCAATTGCATATTCGAGGTGCGTGAAATGAAACCGTGTATTCATATGTGTGATAAAATCAATAACTGTAGGGGAAGAGTTGCTAATCGATTACAATTTGAATCGCTTAGATACAAACATAGTTACTATGGGGGTGTTATGTACTATATACCATTTTACCCAACCTCCAATTAATGACTCTAATATACCATTTTATTATTATGTTTTTTTTGTAAGTCTATTGGTTTCATTTCCGTAATGTTTTTTATATTTAATTTTTGTCATAGCGAGACATTGATCATACGGGGAAGGCTGTAGCCCAGAGCACAGATCGCAATGCATCTTCAGGCGCTTCTATCTGACAGGTTTACCTCATTGTAATTGTACAAATTAGATACGAGCAAAATGTTTTATTATTATGTTTTTTTCATGAGTTTATTGGGTTAATTTTGATAATGTTTTTAATATTCTTGTTGCAGTCGGCTAATCAGGGAAAGACACCAGTAGTAGAGGAGAGCATCCATATGGAGGTGCAGTCACTATATGCGATGATGACATCACATTTTTCGCAAACCCTGTGGATATGATGAGGAAGGCCCAAAAAAAATGCAATGAAGAAATCCTTAAGTTGGTATTCATAGTGCCTCAAACAAATGAGATAAGAGAAAAGGGTTAAAATATTGATTGAGAGAGCACAAAAATTGCAAGTAAGCTGTCATGAAATCTTTAATTATAACATAAGTTCATTCATGGTTTTATATTTTGTACTCTTTTATGTCATGAACTAAAATATGTGTTATTTTAACAGGATTATTTGCATCCTCATGATGCTGCTGGTCATGATAAGGGTATTGCAAGTGTTGCCCGGGGAGTAGGGGTTGGTACAAGTGTCAATCTTGATATTCCTGCACATACATCACATCATCCGACCCCATTATTTGTGCCTATATTGTTGACTGAAATGTCGACAACACATACCATGCAGGCATCTGGTAGTGCACCCTCTGGCAGTGAACACATGCTAGAACATGCATCAGGACATGTACCTGGGGATGCAGAGGCCACTAGTACTGGTGATGTTTTAGCAACATTTCTTGGATCTTCCCATATTACTAGTATGCGAACATTGGCGGTCACATTTGTGGTGACCGAGGATTTTGTTCCCATAAAGATAGAGAAGGTCTCAGGTACTTTAAAATGTTTTAGTTATTATTATATATAATCCAATTGAAATTTACTTATTGATCACTCTTTTTAGACTAATGATCCCATGATCATTTTGCAAGAAATGATGTTTTTTATAAACATCTAAGTGATATTACATTGGAGCTCTTCGGGCCCACCATACATACATAGTGGAAGGACCTGGTGTCGGATGGAAAGGAGAAGGCTGAAAAGAAAAAAGGAAAATACCACTGAACCAAGGAAGGTATGTGATACTATCAACAATGTAATTATATACTGATTACTCTTTCTTTTTACATAATCTAATGTATTTCAAATTTTTCATAGGCTTCTCGACACATCGAAGGCAACAAAGGCAAGACTAGAAAAACACGGACATGATCACAAACTTGGCTTTGGTGGTTATATGAAATTAGCTGCATGAATTGTAAGTATCAATAAATGAAATATTGCATCCAAATAATAAATTGTAAATAATTTTGGTTTTATCACACCATAGAAGCAAAATTCATGATATTATGCAAAAATGTAGGGCTCTGAATTCAACAGAGTGCCCACAAAAGAGGACCTGAATATTGCCTTCCAGCAAGGCTATGGAGCCCTGGTTGAACGTCTAAGAATTTCGACTCGGCAAAAACAATTTTCCACTGCATCCGACACACAGGTAAATAAACTCAATAAAGTTTATTTAAAATTGAATACTTGTGCAATCTATTCAATATTAATTTCCAACATAAAGTAATTATGTGCCTATTTGTTTTAAACAGACAAGCAATGATAATATTGCACATGACATTGGAATGCATCTTGGTGAGGGTGGAGCACAACCTACAGATGAAGGTCATGGTGTGCATCCCGATATTAGATGTATTCATGTGCTATACAAAACACAGTATGGATTAATACAATTAAACATCTTTAATTGCATTTGGTGTATTAATTAATGTAACCTTTCGTGTTTCAACTTTAGAGCTGTAGAGTGTGATCAACATGTTGAGCATGATCAGGCTAGAAAAGATCAGGAACATGATGTGGCCCCGTTAGGTAAAGATGACCACTCTAATGTTCTTTTGAACATATTTAATTGCAATTGGTGTATTAATTAATGCAACCTTTTGTGTTTCAACTCCAGATCAGGATTTAGAGGGTGTTCAACATGTTGACCATGAGGCTATAAAACAAGATCAAGAACATGATGTGGCCCCATCAGGTAAACAACACCACTCTAATGTTCTTTTAATTAATGAAATACTTGTAACAATAATAATAAAACATATCAATTTAACATTTATTTTCTATTGCAACATACCCCCCCTTGTAGCGGCATCCACTTCATGAGTACATGACTAGGCATATATTAAGATCATGAGCAGAGCTCAGAAAAAATCAAGGGGGGACAAATGATTTAGAAAACGATACTCCACTTCAACTTTTTTTAGCTGCAAAAAAGAAAAAGAAAAAAAGTGATTGTAATCATATTATGACAACCATATTTTTGATAATATGTAAAAACTGAAAGAGTGAATGCTATATGTTAATGAATGAATGTGAATATGTTAATGAATGAATGTTATATTTTAATGAATTAATATTATATGTTAATGAATGAATATTATATGTTATTAATGGATGAATGAATGAATGTTATATGTTATTAATGGATGGATGAATGAATGTTATATGTTATTAATGCAGGATGAATGAATGAATGTTATATGTTATTAATGGATGAATGAATGATTAATGTTATATGATCGGGTATGGGGAATTGAGAGTGATGTGAGAGGGGGAGACAGGGGCCAAATGAACTTCCACCTTCACGTGGTTGGCCATGTTAAGTAGAGAATATTAAACTATTTTTGAAACAAAGAGAAGCTCAATAAGGTAATGCACTTTTCAATATAATAAATGCATCGTTTGAAGCATCAAACCAATATGCAAAGATGAAAGAAAGTGCTAACTTTTCACTATGACCATTGTGTTGTGTGTGGATTTGGTTTCAAAGCTCTATTTCTTTTGTTTTTTAGTGGTGACATAACTCTAAAATTTGACTTTTGTGCATAACAGGTTAGTGGAAAATTTGATAGCTCTGAAGGGTTTAGAGGCTCGATTGAGATAGATACATAGATATTTGGATCTTGTTGTTGATGGGAGGCTTCCACTTAACCATGAAATTTTGTACCATTTGTAAGTATGCAAAAATTTCTCTACTTACATTCATTCAACTTACTGTAATATAATATCTGACAAAAATCCTCTTTTCATTATACTTAGATGGATTTTCATGCCCTGTTCCAAAGCACATATTTTAGAATAGGCAAGAAGGATGCTGACAAGGGTTAAGGAATTTGGCTTTACACCTGCCAATTACATAGTTTACTTCATTCATCCAACATATTTCCAATGCGTTTCACAATTTTTGGAATCATATCCTATAATTATAGAACTAGTAAAATTAAAATATGTAAGTTTCAAATATGGCATTACATATCTTTCTATGAATTTTTGAAAGAAAATATCAAAATGGAGAAGTATTAACAAAATAATCTGCATAATTTCTAAGAGATCAGGGAATTTTTTTGCAGAGTTATCTTGAATATATTTAAGACAAAAGTAACTTATAGAGATTGAAGCAGAATATCGGTAGTCTAAAATCACTAGTCAACACATCTTAGTAGTATCTCAATTCAAGAGAACTAGGTCCACTATCCACTACCCAATAAAACAAATAAAATCAATTCGTAAGATTATTCTGTTCTAATAGGGTTGACTGGTTGCTTGTTTCTTTTTGATTGTCAGGAAGTCATCAATATACACTTGGTTTTCTCGCCTTCTCTTGCCTCGTGGCCAGAGAGTTTCTACAGAAGGCATCAAAGTAACCTTCAAGATTGACAATGACAATGAGTACAAGGTCAGTATAACTTAATGTTAATTGGTATGATTTTATTTGTTCAAGACCAATTTAGATTCATTTTCTGCTCACACTACTTTTATTTACATTTATGTTTTGCTAATATCCATTTTCCTTTACATTCATATTCTTCTATACATATTGTGTTTACAATAATTTTTTTCTTAATTTAATCTAGGGGAGAGGACCCAGTACCTGAGCATGTTTCAATAGTTGTGATAGTAGTGGTTTATATAACTTGCCCAACCCTAATTATTTGATTCTTCTTACTGATCCAATTAATAGCTCAACAAAATGGGATAAAAATGAATAGAATTGGTTGTTCATTAATAATTATCAACCATTTGGAGCGTGCGATAATCACAAAAATACTTCAAAGTAAAAGATGTTCATTAATTTTCAATTTGTAGCAACCTCTGGGTGAACACAAACAAATATTGAACCACAAAGAACAAATGCAACTTAGATCGGTGCCTTATTTCCATTAGAGGAGTCAAATTCACAAATACCTAAGGGTTCACAACAGATGCAACCCGTAGAGTATAAGATATTTGATAATATTCCCTTGATATCGTGATCGTTAACCATCTTGCAACTCTTGATCACATGATAGCGGGAAACCATAAATCTTGATCTTCAACAAACTTTCTCGTGCGAATGGTTGACAACTTTGACTTTAAATGTCGAGCACCTTTTCTGTTCAGATTAAAACATTTCCGCCGATTTTAAGCATGTGCATTTTAGATCCGCTTTAGCAGCTCACCAGTTAATATATTAAGGTCGGCTTAATATATTAAAACATTCATAATGTTCCTTCGGCCTCTCTAAATGTGACAGATGGCGCATTCTAGTGATATCGCGATAGAGTATTGAATGATTGCGATATCATGGGAAGGCACCATATGTCACATTCGGAGAGGTCGAAGGAACATTATGAATGTTTTAATATATTAAGCCGACCTTAATATATTAACTGGCGAGCTACTAAAGTGGATCTAAAATGCACATGCTTAAAATTGACGGAGATGTTTTAATCTAAATAGAAAAGGTGTTTGACATTTAAAGTCAAAGTTGTCAACTGTCCGCACGAGTAAGTTTGTTGAAGATCAAGATCTATGGTTGCCCGCTATCACGTGATCAAGAGTTGCAAGATGGTTAACAATCACGATATCAAAGGAATGTTGACATGTGGATGATTTTTTTTTTAAAACTTCATTGTTTTGTCGAACTTTCGACGAACCTTCAAAAAATTTCGACGAATTTGCAATACGTTCGATGAAACTTTCGTAGTAATGACTTGCCTATTTCGTCGCAAGTTCGACGAACTTCTGTTGTTGATTCAACACTTTGGCAAAGGCATGCCACTTGTGTTCTGGCTACGGTTCATCACTAGATCGACAAAATGTCTGTTGATATTCTGACGAACACTAGGGCCCTTTTCCGTGGCGGCAACTGATGAAGTTGTGTCATGATTTCGACGTTTTAAAGCTAGTCAGGAAAGCGACAAAAAATTAGCAACGAAAATTATTTTAGTGGTTCGTCGATATGCCGACAATATATTGTTGATATTCCAACAAGCGTTTGTCGGAAATTGGAGTCAAATACAGTATTGATTTTTTTATATATCTTTAAAAAGTATACAAATATCAAAAAATCAAAAATATTACTATATAGACATGAGGATAAATAAAAAATATATAAAGATATTTAATCACAATGTGTGTAAAGATATATATAAAGAAATATATCTTTGTGAGAATATCTCTTTTTTGATTGAATATCTTTGTAATTCTTTTATCAATTTGTGGGAAGTAAGGTTTCAACATGATATTTATAGCGAAATGTAGCACAATTGAATAAATTCAAGAAAAAATGGTCAAAATAGATATTATAAAATATCTTGATGGACTTTGAAGTTTAAAAAAAATATTATGTAGTAAATAAAGAATCATTTGAATATTTTCATATCTCTATCTTCCCTACAATTCTATATGACTTGTGATTACAACATATGCACGTGTATTTAGACCACTGAACAACTACTACTTAGCCTTGTGCCATGTATGGGAAAGCATGTGCCACTTAAAAATATCAATAAGTTGCACAAGGAACCTTTATAACACATATTTGATTATTAGTCCCGCCTATTTATAGGCGGAAACTTATGTTTTAGGTTGTGCACCTACCATATTAATTGGTGCTTTGGGAAGCACACGGGGAGATAAATGCTTTGCTAAAGCAAAGTCTACGATTTTTCATATTTTTTATTGCAAAAAAAAAGACATTTATCGCTGCCACTGTTGGTCCGTGCCTATTTTGCTGAGGTTTTTGGTTTTTCAGCAATAATTTTCCAAAGCCCGTCCAATGAAAGGTGAGAGGGCAATGTATTAACCATGTTAGGCTAATGTTTTGTCTATTTTTCTGCAAGGGCCACATGGATTTGCGCTGGGTGCCTGCAGTTAAGTGAAAGTTTTGATTTTCGTTAAACAGGGTGCGTGGCATGGGCACGTGGCTGCATATTGCTTTCACATTTTGCAAGCAGGCATTCTTCATGGCGTTAGGTGGCATTCTTCCTGTTAGGTGTCTTTGTTCATGGCATGTATGGTTTCTGATTCATTCTGCAGATGTCCGGACGAAAGCTGTCTCTAAAGCCTGCTTGCCCACGGGAGAAACGAGAGTGTAGTGTTCATGTGCCTTGGCTTGGACTTGCAGCGAGGGTTTTGAAGAAGTTTCAGTGTTCTTCTCCGAGGTAGCGAGCATTTGACGTAAAGTATTACATTAATTTCTTCCTGTTCAAGGTTGTTTTGCAACTATTTTATTGTATTGTCTCGGATAATGGAAGGAACAGCCAAAGCCATGAGACCAGATTTCTTTGATGCATTTTCTCCAACAGTTTACTACTTTATCAATGTTGTTTCAAGCATCCATAGCTTGGTCGAAAGCATTTGTTTTAGGCTTTTGGCGATGGCAGCAAGGCATTGAGATGTTTGATAAAATGCTTTGGCGGAGATGTATGGAGAGTGTGGTGGCATAGACAAAGCAATGAACTGTTTGGGAAAATGTCTCAAGCAAATCTGGTCTAG
The DNA here is from genome assembly GCA_007115665.2 of Sequoiadendron giganteum. Taxonomy (NCBI): domain Eukaryota; kingdom Viridiplantae; phylum Streptophyta; class Pinopsida; order Cupressales; family Cupressaceae; genus Sequoiadendron; species Sequoiadendron giganteum. The sequence continues at coordinate 81,416,543 of CM021107.1, read as the reverse complement.
CTGATATTCTTTTTTGGTGTTTTCACTAAGCTGCTTTTTGCTATTATTTTGGTCATTGGTAACCACCCCAGCAGGGATATAAATGGCTTAGCCTAATGTTTTGCAGATTGTGATTTTTGGGATCTAATTTTCACTGGTTTTCCCTTTTTTCTAATTGACTGATCATATTTTCCTAGGGTTTCATACCGAGCTAAGTATACTATGCATTTTTTTCTTCTTGGCTAATTTATTAATAGGTTCATTCTATATGCCATTCACTGTTTGACGTGGTCTCATGCTATGCCAAGATTGCAGGATATGAACAAAATGTTTCTTTTTTCCACAACTTTTCATTGCATTTTGCTTGCCTTTGCCAAAATGGGGGCTTTCAAATGTGAATGCAATACAATTTTTTTTGTGTTGAGCTTCAAATCTTTAAAAATTTGAATATTGTTACCATCTATTTGAGTCTTCTTCATCTTCTCTACTTGACCTTAGTTGTTTGGTAGAACAATGTTATGCGGTCAGAAAGCAATCTGCTATAGCATAGGGCCCTGAGACACAAACATATGGACTCTTCAGACAGAAAAAGGAATACTCTGAGTCATGAAAAAGGCTCCTCAACATGAATTTGCCCTCTGTAATTTGAATCAAATCTACCTTTCGTATGCTGGTTTAATTACTTCATGATGTGATTAAAACAGTTATAAAATACTGATTCATGAGTAGAATAGTTATTGATTCTATAATTATTTTCTTATAATTAGAAGTTTGTGTAAATCAAATTTGCTCAAATTTTCATATAGATAACATTGTGGGAGTTAATGATCAGTTGAATTAAGAGACTTCCACACGGTAAGAAGTGTAACTTGGAGTTAGATAATATCGATACAAAGTCATCGATTTTCTTTCGTCTGTTGCCTGTAATTTGTACTGGGTGTCGATATAAATCCATGGGCATTAGCAGCCATCGCAGGCTCAATCACCTCTATCTGAGTTGCATGTTCCTTACCATACAAAATATTATTTCTAATCACACTAGTTGTGTTACACATAAATACTTGCACCAAATTGCATCAATGAAATGTGGTCTCGGGCTTACAATGGGTGCTAGATATGCTCACTATGTGTTTGTTGAAAAGGCTTTAGAAATTTCCAAAAAACAAGTGTAACAGGTATAATAAAATTAGTTAACTTCATCTACACATAGGTGCTAGCAGAGAAGTCGCTACATACCTTTCTCTCTTTTAGCCAAATTGATGCTTATGACTACAACTAAAACAGGAATCGATGAGTTACTGCTAAATCTTTGTGGCATAGTGAAAATACCCTAAACTCTTTAGCAATATTGTCACACTAGTCAAATTAACCACATCATATTGGCAAAACAATAAAAAAAAGGGGGTTGCTACAGGCTCAATTTCCCTGATACAAATTCTAATCTGCTTTTTATGTCAAACTCTGCATTTGCTATCAACCATAGAAATGGAAGGAGACATGGAAGGGCTCGATTATCAACAATATGGATTTGCAGAATGAAAAGTAAGTGTTTACATAGTCTGCGGTCTCTTTAAATAGGTAATCAGTTCTGAATTACTGTTTCTTAGATTGCCAGCCAGCACATTTTGCTGCTTATTTTTGTGGAGACTAATGTTTTCGGTTCGCTAGAAGCAAATAATTTGCTCCTAATGTTTTGGGGACTATGTACATGTCTTCATAATGGATTTGGAATTTTGGAGTCTGTTTCAGGTTCCTGGTAGTATGGAGGCATGTATCAACGACAACACCAGGATGCAGCTACAAGTGTTTTAGATGTCCATTCATATACTGTCCATTGAATGCCAGTTGTTTATCCACTTTCCACTTGTCTCTACCATAAACGGCTCTAGCAGCTTCTAAAGAAATCATTAATGAAATACATTTTTCTCGTAGTTTTCTGAGATTTCAAGAGTGATCCAAAATCCCAAATGCCCTCTGTATGAAAGATTCAAGGATCTCAGTGCACATGCATCAAAACTATTTTTGCAACAGAGCTGGCCCTGAGACAAAAACTTTAGTTGCTAACGATGGGCATGACAATATAGGTAACGCATGCTATTGTGGCGTACACAAATAGTATGCCATAATATTCCACTTTATATTCATATTCAAAACAGGTCTTTCAGAATTTGGGTTTTCTGATAGAAAACAATCCAGCCAGGGTTAATATTCACGCTCTTGGCCTTTTTTTCCTAAATCTCTTGTGGAAAGATAAGCTACGCAAGGCAGAAAGTGGTAGACAGAAGCTTCGAGAAGCCATAAATATCCTAGAGAATGTAGTTCGGAAGGGTCAAGAAGAAATAGGTATTTTGTAAAAAGGTTTGTAGGCTCTTCTAACCCTAATTTTTTTGTCTTTGTTGTTGGAACGGTTGATATCTCAGTTGTGAATTGAAGCAAGTACACTGTGCTCCGTTTTGGAATTAAATGACAGCATATTTTTAATACATTTTGCTGAATAGTGCTCGTGTTATGTTCCTAACTCAACGTCTATTCTTCTGTAAACCCCCACATTCAGTTCCACTTGGCTGATTGCTGTGTCGGTTCCCCTTCAACAATTTGGCATGCCCATAGAATTTGCCTCAAATAAAGTCTATGAATTAGAGCTTTGAACGCTGCAAATTCAAAGTGATCATCCAAAACAATCTGCAATCCTTAGGTGTTCTTTTCTAAGAAATCCTCGAATCCTTGATGTCTAAAGTTTCTCTTGGACTCTCAACCATGCATTGGACTCTTTCCAGAGAATTAATTTGTAACCCTCTTAAGGAATCATTGCCTTACACAAATAAATTCAACTTTGCAGGAGAAAATTGTGATATCTACACTACAAATTGAAACGAATGTAGAAAATAGGAAAGCTCTATGCCTTTGTGAGGTGGTAAACTCAATATGTGCTGGCGTTGATGTACATCTTTGTGAGATTGCACAGTAGATAATTTTCCTTATATTTTCACCCATTTACCTCTGCATACTTTGGACATTTGGATGCTGGAGACTTGGGCACATGAATGGAGCATGCCCCAGAGGATTGTCAATGCAAATTTCAGCTGCATTTAATCTGTTTAAGCTACTTTTATAGCCATTCCCAAAATTCAAAAAAAAATTTAGTTCCTGATACCCGCCTCCCTGCATCCACTGTCCCATAAACTTTAAGAAACACTAAAAAAACCCGAACAAAATTTTTCGACAGCAAAGCATAATGCATAGTTGTCAAGATATTTTTGTTGTATTAAGAGCCATATAATGCAATTACTTTATAGCTGGCAAATATTGGAATTTTTTTTACTATTCAATGTTTGTTTATTTCTATCCTATTAATGTGTTAGTACTTGGCTTTTTGTTAGATTGCAAATGCCATTCTATAATTTATTAAGTTAGCAACAACAGGCAAGAAGTATTAACATTATGAATCCAAGATTCACATTTAATTTTGTATTCTTATGTCTATTTCCATGTTTAGACAGCTGTAAACACAGTTTAATGCTATAAAAATATGCACTTTTAGAATGCACTGTTGTTGTATAATTCAGATGGCAGAAATATATTGCATGGTATATGCCCAGCATGTGCAATTTCTGAGGTAAGATGGAGTTTCATCCTTCTACTGCTGCCAAATGTTAAGAACAATTATACCATTATTCTTGAATCTCAAATGAGTACTGGATTCTTAATGGAACTTTGTTGTTACCATATTAACATCTATTATCTTTGACTGGTCTAAGTCATTTTCTCATAATGCTTTAATATTGCTTTGAATTTATTTTCATGAAGATTGGAATTTTTGTGGAAAGTGTAAGAAGAGAGCAATATCCTTTAATGATTATTTTTGAAAAGGTGAAGGGAAAGCTTCATTTGAGAGAAAAAAAATTGAATCGAGTTAGAATAAATTAACTAGAATTCTGACCAATTTGAAAAGTTTTCATCACTTGGACACCGTATTAAGCTCATGTTCTTAGCTTCAAAAACACCAGTAAGCCGTGCCTTGGGAATAGAAGAGGCTGTGACTGGTCATTGTGCTAAAAAGGTAAGGATTTATGCTTAGTATTCATACAGAGTGGTACTATTTCTGATGAAAATAGATTATGCGTTAAACATTTATTAATTTTCCTTTGTTATTAATGCAGGGAAAGGTTCCTCTTATATCACAAGGTGGGCTGCAACAACTGCACGTCTTCATTTTTGTCTTGGCCCTTTATCATGTCTTGTTAGTCCCTGTCTTTATACAGGCAGAGACTAATGTTTTCCACTCCACTTTTTTGTATTAATCTTGTAATTTACTTCTACATTGAAGCCCTATAGGTAGTTCAGATGTCAAATATATTTTCTTCTAATTATTTATAAGGTGTAATAAACTATTACAGAAGCCATGGTGCAGAAAGTTATTAGAGTTAGGTGGACCTGGATTTCTGCTGTGCATAGCATATCTTGATTCTGGAAATCGTATATTACTTTGAATCAATAGATTAAATAAACAGATGTTTTCTTACAGTTATTGGTGTTGGCACAAATTTCTCTTAGTCACAGCATTTCTGCTACTAGCTTTTGTTGTTGCCTGCTTTGTACTTCGCATACATATTAATGAGACAACACTTCTTTCAAGTCCACTTTTGATCACTGTTTTCCCTACAAACAGACCTGCTCAAGGCAGGGACTCCAGCTCACGCAGAGCGCTTGTTTATATTAGCTAACACATGGATACCTTCCCTTTGAATTTCATTAAATGCACTCCAAGCTCTTTGTATACAATTTGTAATAAGAAAATGAAATAAAAGTCATCGCGAGTATGTTGGTTGATTCAGATGAGGAATATGAAAGAGTGAGGGTGAAGTGGAACTAGCTTCTATATGCATTGAATGAAACCAACTCCCTACTCTAGATAGTTTGGCGATACATTATATGGTTGGGCTAATTTTTCTTTGAATGTTTGAAAAAATATCTAAGCAAAGCTTCATGATGAATATTGCTAAGAATTTTCTACAAAGTTTTGAAATGATTTCTCTATAATATTTGGAATGATATGCTATTATTCACTTATTTTCTCCATAATCGGTATTATTCTAGAATCAAACAATGATACAACTAACATCCACCAAATATTGCCTTGTAATGCAAATGATAAAGTTTCACAATTCACTGGATGTTGGAATAGTCGCTAGGATTGGATATTTAAAATGTTCAATTGGAGTATTTACTTTTGAATGAAATTTTTGTATGATGGTACTTTTGTAACCTTATGAAAATTTTCATTAAAGGGAAGGTAATGTAACAAAAAATTTCATATGTAACATGCACTTCCACATGTAAACTCCATGAACTCAAAGAGACTCTTCTTTATTACCTTTTGTGAGAAATCAACCTTCAAGTGCAACAAGATATGTGGAATTGAATGTTTAATTCCAATGTTTCATTCAATATGAGAGTTCTACATAGAAGTTTCATAAATATTCTTTGGATAAATATATTTGAAGTGAAGTTCAATGCATTGTTCAGATGAATGTCAATTTTTTTCAAAGATGATGTCTTCTCAATCTCTTTAATGTTAAAATGTTTTGTTGGGAAGTTGAGGGAAACAAGACATTTTTTTGACAAGGTAGTATTGTTCAAGTGAACATTAAATATTTCTAAAGCATAAATATAAAGCACTTTAAGACCTTTTTATGCCTCATGGAGTTGAAATGTCCAAAAAAGCATTCAAGTGGAGCAACAAAATGTGTAGTTGAAATGATGAACTATGCAACTTGATTTCTTCTTTTTGATTTAACATTTTTGCAAACTCCCAAATGGGACTTGGGGTGATTTTGAACATTCTATTGAGGAGAGATGAAATATCATAATGCAAATAAAACACCTTTCCTAATTCATTTTTGCAAACTCCCAAATGGGACTTGGGGTGATTTTGAACCTTCTATTGAGGAGAGATGAAATCTCATAATGCAAATCAAACGCCTTTCCTAATTTGGCCAAATAGAAAAATAAGAGAATTGATGACATTGAAAATTAGCCTAAAATGAAAAAGAGGGTCCAAGTACTTTATTATGAGAAAAATAGAGTGTGTTGTGAAAAGGTAGAAAACTCCACTAAAATCCAAATTATAAATTTGTTTGAATTACCCTTTTTCTACTTGAGAGAAATATCTTGTTATATGCATCTTATCATTCCGGTATTTACTGTCTTATTATTTTTTAATTTAACCAATTGCAAAATAGTTGAAAATTATGGTTTTAAAGAATTTCTTTTATATCTAACAACTTCATCAATTTAATTTATGAAAAATAGATTACTGAGCAATAAATTTATATTATATGATTTTCTTTTCTATAGACTTTAAATTGGAATACTAGCTTTTGGGTTAATTTTTTAATATAGTTAGAAGAGAATGATTTATAGAATATTTATATTTAAAATTATATTGTTGAAGAAGAATACATAACAATAAAAAATAGTACATCTTGAAAATTATTTAAGATCTATAATATTATAAGATATATGTTTTTGCTAACATTTAGAGCAATCAAATTTAAATCTAAATAATTTAAAATATAATAAAAGTATAGTTAATTTGAAATATCATAAAAGTATTTTTTTATTAAATTTATATTATTTTTTGAAATTGTTGCTAATGAGATTATGAGTATAATTTATTATTTCTTTGACTAAAAATCACTCATTGATAGATATTTATATCTAATCCTCTCATCTCATATAATACACTAAAAAATTTTTAATAAATGACAAAATTGACAAATATATCAATTATACAAAATCAATCAAATTACAAACCTTTAATTATTTATTATAATTTTAATTAATTATCTATTAAAAACAATATATTATTCACCGCCCCCCTTCCACCTCCCCAACAAACAAACAAAAAAAATTCCATTCATTTGATGTGATTTGTATAGTGCAAAATTGTTTATTGTCTTATATTTAACTAATGCCAAATTTATGAATAAAATATACTTGCATCAAATAATAGGTTATATATCTCTACTCCTCATGGTAATATTTAAAGTTAGGTTAGATTGCAGTCGCTGCATTGGAATAGTTTTAAAAAACAAAATAAGGCCAGTTTTTGGAAAAAAATTAATAGGTTTTGTCTCGTTATTTATTTACTTTAATTTTATTAATAATATTAGTTTTAAGGTAAGGATGTGATGTTTAAAGTTAATGCACAAATTTATATCAATTTTTTAATTTTTATGTATGAAACAATTTTAGATACAAGTTCTAAAAGAAGATTGAGTTAAAGAAAACTAGTAGCTTTTGTCAAGAAAAGAGATAATATATTGCATGTCTAGACTCTCTAGAGATAAAATTAATATATTTTTATTTTTTTAAATAATTTGGTAAGATTGTAGATCAATAAAATATTTGTATATGTAATATTCAGATTAATAAATAAATAAAATAATGAAATTTGAATTAATTTAAATATATGAGTAAATAAATTAAAATTTGATAATGAAGGACGTGTTCTCTTAGTTCTATTAATGATATGGAATATACTATAGTAGACTGTGTTTTGCAATTCATCTCAATGATCAATAATTAGATCTATCGAGAGTAACTATTTTATATTCAAGTTCAAAATTGCACTTGCAACCTTGATCCTCAAATTTGTAGCCTTGATGCTAAGGATGGGTCTCTAAGCTTGAAGTTATGGTCTTGACCTTGGGATATTTCCTCTTTAGAAATATGTTTTCCTATATATATCTAGACATGGTGGTGCTTAAAAGTACTAGTAGATCTCACTTCTAAGTGGGAAAATCTATATTTTGTCTTGGTTATAGTTAGGGTCTATTAGAATGATTCAACACAATTTGAAATGATCATAGACTTGCTAAAAAAAATATAAATATTTTTCTAACTATCCTTATGAATGTAGATTTTGATGTCACACTCTCTAATCTTTTTTAAATGTTGTTTAAATGATCATGCGATTTGTCTTCTAGATGATTCCTTGATGATAAATGACCCAAGATTTTATCCTTTTTACAACACCCTAGTGTTCAAATTTAAATATTTCACACTTAAGTTAGTGGTTTAAATTGAGTTGATTGGGACAACAACTAAAAATGATTTTGGAAAGTGAGGATCAATCCTACATGTGTAGGCCTAAATCAAGTTTAGGGTTTAAATGTAGGATTAAACTAAGATTGGAAGTTATAAAGTTAAGGGTCAAAACTAGAAATTTAGGGAAGATGGAATTATTTTCAACTCAAGTTGGAATAAATACCAACTTTCAAACAAAAATAGACCATTTGGGTAAGTGCATGGAAATAGAGGATAAAAGGGGGGTCAAAAGTGACCACCTTTTTCTTGAAATCAACTAAACTTGAACTTGGATTAGTAATTCAAGATATGTGCACGCAAAATTTAATGATATAATAACAACTAGAGTTGTAGTACTCCAAATCTAGTTTTAAACTACTAAGGATTTTTAAAATGGTTAAGGTTAAAAAGGTGAAATATTAAATGCACACAAAAGTGTTCATACTTTATCACTAAAATATAACACAATGTTTGGCATGCATCCTTGATGCAGGAGCATCCAAGGTGTAAGGGCAATCCTATGTCACCAAAAATATTTTAATTTTTCTTTGTTTGATTTCAATAAGGGCTTAGGTGTTAGAAAATAGTATTTTCATGTGCAACATTGTAAATTCCCATTGAGTGAAAATGTAATGTAAATTTTTGTGGGAAAATAGCCCCGATAACTAGGTAAATGTAACTTGTGCAAGAATATGCCCTTTGGGTGTCCTACTTTTGGAGGAGGACAAAAGAGGTCTTGCATGCATGCACATGTGTCATGAAAAGTCTTAAAGTGGGATGCAATGGAATCTTGCATGTCTTTTCATGCAAAGTTGTTACTAATAGGTGCAAGGAATCTATAAGAGGTGTACGATGTCATAACCCACCAAACTTGATTGGCCAAGTGTCTAGGCACTCGAGAGAAGGTTAACATGCATTGGATTTCATTTCTATCTAGCAGATTTATAACTCCCAAAGTTGGGTGTGGGTTTTTGAAGGTGGTTCCAGAAGGTTGTTATGTGAAACCATGGGTTGTATTATCTTAGCACATTCTCTATTTATTCATGCCTTTTCATTTTTGAGTGGGGGCTTGGAGAAGTGAAGTTTGCATACCTAGATGTTGTCGAAATTATGCCAGATTGTTGAAGACATATTTGTTGCAAGTGTTGCATGTAGAATTGAAGAGGATCCCATGAGCTTCATTTTGATGTAAATCATTTGCATATTTGAATGAAATAAAGTTGTAGACTTCTCTTTCATTTTCAGTTCTTTATATGTATTTGCATCCTTCTTGCATAGTATATTTTATGTGTTTGTGATCAGATTTGAAAGGGAGAGTCCCCATTTCATCAATCCTCTATATTTTTTTGTTGAATTATATATTTTAAAAAATTTCCTCGTAGGTTATAAATTCAATTAATAATTTGCTCCAATTGGCACTGATATCACCTCTAGTTTAGTTCTGAATTCTTTCTCGACTTATCCTTTGTCTCTTTCTATAATGAAGTCAGGCTTGGTTGGTGAATCTACTTTGAAATCTATCCTTTCTCTGAATTGTATGCAACATTCTCTAGGTGATGATTTTTACATTAGTTCTTTCAATTTGTTTAACCTTATTCACCTATTTTTCAAACATCTTACAAATGCTTCTCATCATCCTATCCTTGTGGCATTGAACCTTATGTTCTTGCTAAATCTAGTGAGAATTGCAATGGATGATCTATTTTTATTTCTTTGGTTTTTTATTTAACTTGGGAGTATTCATGTTCTCATAACTTTTGTTTCTATGTTTATAATTGGATCTATGTACTCACTATATGGGATGTTCTATATTTTTTCTATGAGCATTTTATGGTCCTTTTGTAATACTTTTCATAGAAATCTTAATATATAGTGGCTCCAGGCCACCTTTGATGGATAAAAAAAACTATTGGTAGAAATATAATAAATATTAGATATTACAAGTGTATTTTTTAAATCAAAATTTTGGTAGTTTTTTGAATTAGATGCACCTTGAAAATTTGCATCACTAATTATAAATGTCACATAATCTATGCATAAATAACTAAAAATATTTTTCTTGAATGTATATAAAATGAAGCATAGAAAAATCCAATATAATTTTTTAAAATTTGGATAAGAAAATAAAAATTTATAAAAAAAACTAATATATATGTGTTTGAGGAATATTAAGACATTAGTTAAAAAAACCTTAACTTATTCAAAATATTAAAATAAATTATATGGATATAAAGCTAATAAGTAGCTCATCATTTTGGTGGTGGTTTCATCAATTTTTTTATAAAATAAATAGATCTAATTATATTGCATATGCTTTGGTAAACTATGATTTAGGCCATCTCTCCCTCTTTCCCTCTTTCCCTCTTTCCCTCTCTATAATTATCTATCACTCCCCCCTCTCTTTCTATCTCTATCTATTCATCCCTTTCTATATCTCCATGCCTCCCACCCTCTATCTCTAGCTCTCCTTATATCTCTACATCTCTATCTACTCCCCTCTATTTATCTTTCCCTATCCAACCTACTCCCCCCCTCTATCTATATATCTTCATATATATTTCTATCTCTATCTTAATCTCTCTTCCCCTCTATATATTTCCTTCCCTCCCCCCTCTCCCCTCTCCCCTCTTCTCTCCCCGTATCCCTCTCTTCCCCTCTTCCTCTTTATCTCTCTCTCTCTCTCCTTCCCTCTCTCCCTCTCCCTTTCTCCCATTCCCTCTATATCTCCTCTATCTCTTCCTCTATTAATATTTCCATGTATTTCATCCTCTCTCTATCTCCCCCTCTCTTTGTCTATTATTTCCTACCTTTATCTCTCTCTTTCTCTCTGTCTATTCTGTAATCTCTTGTGCTCTCTTTCTTTTGTCCATATTTATCTCTCCTTCTATCTCTATCTCTTCCTCTGTCTATCTTTTCTTCTCTCTATCCCTCCCTTTCTTTATATCTATATCTCTCCATCTCTATATCTCCCTCACTCCACCTCTCTCCATCTCTCTAGACTCTATCTCTCCCTTTCTCTTTCTCCCTCTCCCTCTCTCTCCATGTATATATACCTCTCTATCTCCTTATCCCTATCCTTCTCCCTCTACCTCACTCTTTATCTCTCTCCCTCCCTCTCTCCCCTCTCTATACCAATATCTCTCTAGAACTATCTCCCTCCCTCTCTCTCATTCTATCCATATCTCCCCCTTTCCCTCTCTATCTATATCTATCCATTTAACTACCCATCTCCCTTTCTCTATCTCTTTATATATATCTCCTCCCTTTATCTCCTCCCTCTTTATCTATAGATCATATAGAACTAAGTTCTCATCATTATGTATAGTAGAACCTTTAAAAAATGTGTTATAAAGTGGGGAAGGTGCTGACTTAAGTTTATTTACCCATTATTCCTAATTTATAGGTGGTTTCACATGTATAATTTTTCTTTGTAAATCTTTCTTTGGGACCCAAGTAGATTAAGTTCCTATAGAAGTTAATATATGTTTTTCTTTATCATTTGTAAACCTTTACTCTTTTCATTTTTACTTGACAAAAGTAATTTATTTTTCATAAGGATATTCTTAAGGAAAAAAATATCAAACCATTTATGAAAAATATTGTTTTAAAATTTATGGCGCTTAAGGCCTTGCTTTGTCAAGTTCTTTAAAATAGGAATGTGCATAAGTAACTTTAAATTTTTATCAATATAGGCTCACTTGGTCTTATAAATTAATGATTATTTTCTCAATTTTTCTTACACATATCATTTGATACACTAAAATAATATATAATATTTCTTTATACTTCTCTATCCAATGTCTACTAAGTAAAAATCATATCTCTTCAAAGAAGAATTAACGTGACATAAAATTTGTACAATTTTCAAACAAACTATAAATACAAAATAATGCATCCTATAATTTCATCCAATAATCATTTATCATTTTTATGAGACTAGAATATGCATAATCTTGTTGTTGAATATGATTATTAAGCAAGAATTCCTCCATGAAAACATTAAATTGATAGGTAGGAAAAGGATTAACATAGATTTTTAAAATTCTAATTAGGGGGAGCCACTAAATGATTCATCCATCATGCACTCTTGTTACTTGTATTATATTTATATCAATCAAATTTTACACTTATATTTGAGACTAATACAAAGTTATATAGTATACCCTTGAACTCTAAAGTTGACAAAAACATGTTTATCATATCCCTTAGTAAACCACCTAGATTGATCCAATTGTCTAATGAGAGGATAAGAAATCATATTATCACCAGTTAAATTTTGAGTTGCTTCCACTCAATGTTTCTATAAATATATCCTTATCTTTCTAACTCTCCTTTATCCCTATATATGTCTCTATATATCTCTCCCTCACTGCCCCCCTCACTCCCTCTGATGCAAGAGCATCCATGGTTGACAGGCTATCTCGCATAAACAAAAAGGAGTTAAATTTGAATTTTCTTTTTTAATTTTTGTTGTGAGTTGAATTTCATGTTTTGTCTTGTGAAATTCAAATTTTGGAGTGCATTTGGGATGTTATGGCATGTTGAAATTTGAGTTTGAAATTTGGAGTTAATTTGGAGAAAGCAAGATAGGTGGAGATAATGGAGAATATATTTTAAAAGCAAAAATCTTGAAAAGGTAAGTGGGGGTGTGGGTTTCTTGGAGACATCCAATCAGATTTGTAACTCCAAATTTGAAATTACATAACTCCTAAAAAATAGGGAATCAGGAGTTGGGCTCTTGGTTTGGGAAAAATAGATTTTTGCTTTATTCTTGAAAGCGAGAATATCTTTAAAGCACTATCTTCCAAATTTGCCAGGTCTGGAGGTTTGTGTAGTTATTTTATTCATTTTTATTGATGAATTTTAATTTAATTGGCTTCTCCTAGAGATGGGCATTGATTTTCTTGAGTGTGGGTTGGAATGCAAGAAAATTGAAACTAAATGAATTTACATTTCATTTCATTTGACGACAACTTGTGTTAACCAAAAGTGATTTCATTTTTGAAACAAGTTTTTCTAGAATACAGAGGAAAAAGAGAAGAGAGGGAATATCATACCTCCAGGAAGGGGTTTTATGAAGGTGTTGCACATTGGAGCTTGTTGACAGAGGAATAAACAACATCAACAATTGCAAATTGAAGGGTGGAGATTGAGAGTAATTGTTGTTGGAGGTCCTAGAGAAAAGCTTTATTACAAAGCTTTTATTTATTGATGGAAAATAATTTTTGCTGTGTTTACCAATAGTTTTGTAAGGGCTTGCTACAGCCCATTATCCTTTCTAGATTGATTTTAATTCATTGCAAGTTTAATAAAATTTGAGATAGTTGGTTGCAAGTTGCAAATGAGAGCTTCATTCTTGTTGCAAGTAATATATTTTATTTGTGAAGGGTGTTTATTTTTTAGTATTGTATAAGATTTTAAAATTAATTTCCATTGAAGAATTTATTTTAATTAGCCCCATACATTAGTGGTATTAGAGCAACAAGATCTTGAGTGTGTAACAAACCGTTGAAGAGAGGCAGTTGCACTAGGATTAAGCTTGTGGGTATTGGAGAAATGTATGCAAGAGGAGCCCATAATGGTAGAGGAAGATGATGTAATTTTACAAGAGATGATGATTTTAGAGCCTTGAGAAGGCAGGTTGAAACTTTACAAAATGAGATAAGGAGACTATTTGCAAGAATGAGAGACCTAGGAAGTGATGATGAAGATGAAAGCATAGACACTACTAGTTTGGATACTGGGCAAAGAGATGAAATTGCAGCCATTGCAAATGACCCACTGTTGAAAGCTTTAAAAAAATGGGAAAGAGACCAAAAATGGAGGTGCCTACATTTAATGGAAGTCTGAATCCAGAGGAATTGGTAGGTTAGCTTAATGAAATGGAAGAGTATTTTGAATTTGAAGAGATAGAGGATCCTGATAAAGTGAGATTTTCCAAGGCAAGGTTGAAAGGTATGGTGGAGAGAATTCCAATTAGAAAGGGTAAGAAGAGGAAAAGAGAAAATTACAATATGGGATAAAATGGTAGAGAAAATGAGAAGGCAATTCATTCTAGTATACTATGAGCTAGAATTGCTTAAAAATATGCAAAGCTTGAAGCAAGGAAGCAAGACAGTAAAGGAGTACACATAAGAGTTTCACATAATAATTATTAGAACTGGACATTCTAATGCAACCAAGGACAAGGTTTCAAGATACCTTGATGGTTTGAGGTCAAGTATACAAGAGGAGATGGCACTTGTCAGAGTTGTGACAATGGAAGATGCTTGTCAAATAGAATTGAAGATAGAAGAAAGGATGAAAAAGAGGTTTGAGAATAAAAAAAAGGAAAGGATAGAGCTTATTTGTAGAAAAAAGAGGATGAACAAAGGATTAGATACATTAAGGATAACAAGGATGAAAGATATGAAATCTCAAGCAAGTCTCATGATCAAAATTTTAGAGGAAGAGGAAGATCGGGCAGTGGATTTGAAAGAGAAAATTACAAAATAACTTGTTTTAAGTGTGGGAAAGAGGGTCATAGAGCATATGATTGTCCTCATGAAGAGGAAATACCAAGAAGAATGGCAAAAAATTAGAATAGAGTAGAAAATGTGAATAGAGAAGATGCACACTCAACACATTCCAAAGAAGCGAAAGATGGTGAAACTTTGATGGCGAGGAGAACCCTCTTGAATGAATATGACAAATCAATTCAAAGGAGATGCTTTTTTAGGACAATATGAAAGTGTGAAGGAAAAGCATGTAATGCCATTATTGATAGTGGAAGCACAGACAACCTCGTGTTTGATGAAATGGTAAGAAAATTGCAGCTAGGAAGGAAGAAGCACCTGGATCCATATCAGATAGCATGGGTACAAGATGACAAGAAGCTCTTGATCAACGAACAATGCGAGGTAAAATTTAAGATAGGTGACTATTATGATGAAGTTTTATGTGATATTATCCCAATTAATGCTTGTCATATTCTTCTAGGAAGACCTTGGCAATTTGACAGGAAGGCGGTGCATGATGGTTAGGACAACACATACACATTGACAAAGGATGAGGTGAAACATAAATTGAAGCCATTGGAAGAAGAAATGGGTAAGGTTTGCAGAAATACAAGGTCTTGCTTGGTTGATGAAAGAAATTTTTTAGATGATATGAAGCATGAGTATGTTGGATTTAACACTAATAGTGATGAAGATGAGAAAGATGATTTGGTAATGCAATTGGAAGCAATCAAAAGAGAGTGGAATGAGAAAATTTTAGCTTACACAAAGGTTGCAGCGAAAGGTAATGAGGTAATTTTTGATTTTTATGGTTTTTATGATGAGAATAAGGATGTAGTTACAATAGTAGATTATTTGGAGATAGGTGGGAGTGATGAGCAAGATGTGAATGTGAAGTTGGAGTTTATTGATGGTTCCTTGTTTGAGAATGATGAAGGTGAAGATTCCCTGATAGAAGAACTTGATTAATTGTTGCAGAAGCTGGATGATGAGTCACAATATTATTATTCTAACATTGTTTTGGGTGTAGAAAATCAGTTTGCAGTAGTAGGGTGTCTTTCTAAAGTCACCAACAGAGTGACAAATTGCATTGGGGACAAGGTAAAAGAAGAAGAAGAAGGTATAGTAGCAAGAAAGGTAATACGAGACACATGTTGTGTTGAAGAAGAAGATATGAATACCATTGATTTGTTTCATTTTGATAAAGAAAATTGGTGGGAGGTAGATTTTGTTAATTTGTATTTCATGGGGATGAGAAAGGAGGAAAGATGAAAGGGAATACTAATGTGAAGGTGCAGGATGAGAGGAACAAAAAATTTCCAGTGAAAAAGTAGCAGAGGTGGATCTAAGATAGACATAGAGTATACAAATGTTTATGAGTTTCACTCATGAAACATTTCTTTTCCACCATGGGTGTCTGATGCAAGAGCATCCATGGTTGACAGGCTATCCCGCATCAACAAAAAGGAGTTAAATTTGAATTTTATTTTGTATTTTTTGTTGTAAGTTGAATTTCATGTTTTGTATTGTGAAATTCCAATTTTGGAGTGAATTTGGGATGCTATGGCATGTTGAAATTTGAGTTTGAAATTTGGAGTTAATTTGGAGAAAGCAAGATAGGTGGAGATAATGGAGAATATATTTTAAAAGCAAAAATCTTGAAAAGGCAAGTGGGGGCATGGGTTTCTTGGACCTCCAATCAGATTTGTAACTCCAAATTTGAAATTCCATAACCCCTAAAAAATAGGGAATCAGGAGGTGGGTGCCTAGTTTTTAAAACATATTTTTTCTTTATTCTTGAAAGCAAGAATATCTTTAAAGTGCTATCTTTCGAATTTGCCAAGTTTGGAGGTTTGTGTAGTTATTTTATTCATCTTTATTTATGAATTTTAATTTCATTGACTACTCCTAGAGATGGGCATTGATTTTCCTGATTGTGGGTTGGAATGCAAGAAAATTGAAACTAAATGAATTTACATTGCATTTAATTTGACGACAGTTTGTGTTAAGGAAAATTGATTTCATTTTTTAGACAAGTTTTTCTAGAATACAGAGGAAAAAGAGAAGAGAGGGCATAGCATACCTCTAGGAAGTTGTTTTCTAATGATGTTGTTGTAGATTAGAGGTTGTTGATAGAGGCATAAACATCATTGAAAGTTGCAAATTGAAGGGTGGAGATTGTAGAGAGTAATTGTTGTCGTAGGTGCTGGAGAGAAGATTCGTTACAAAGCTTTGATTTGCTAATGGAAAATCATTTTTGTTGTGTTTACCAGTATTTTTTTAAGGGATTTTTTGAGTCCATAATTCTTTTTGGATTGACTGTAATTCATTGCAAGTTTAATAAAATTTGAGATAGCTGGTTGCAAGTTGCAAACGAGAGATCATTCCTGTTGCAAGTAATCTATTTTATCTGTGAAGGGTATTTATTTTTCAGTATTGTGTGAGCTTTTAAAATTAATTTCCGTTGAAGAATTTATTTTAATTAGCCTCATAAATTACACTCCCTCCCTCTATCCCCTCATCTCTATCTTTCTTTATATCTCTATATATCCATACATATCTCTACCTCTCTATCTTTCACCCTCTTTCTCTATCTCTCTATCTCTCTCTGTTTGTCCCCATCCCTCTCTCTCTAACAAACCCTTCTATTTTTATCTCTCCTATCTTTATTGTATCTCCATATTTATCTCTCCTTCTCTCTAAAACTATCTCTCCTCCTCTTCCCCACTCTCTCTTTATCTCTCCATATCTCCCTCTATGTATGTATTTCTCCCTCCCCCCTCTCCCTCTCTATCTCTCTTTATTTCTATATCTATATTTATCTCTCCATTTATCTCTTTATCTCTCTATTCCCCCTCTCTCTCACCCCTCTCCCTATCTATTTTTCTCTCCCCTCTTTCTCTCTATCTCTATCTCTACCTCTACCTCTACCTCTATATCTCTCTATCTCTCCCTCTATCTTTCTATATTTTCCTCCATATTTTTTGATCTCTTTTTATTTATATCTCCCTCCCTCTCTTTCTCTCCCTTTATCTATGTACCTCTCCCTCTTTTCCACTCCCTCTCTCTATATATCAATATCTCTCCCTCTCCCTCTATCTAGATCTATCTCCCTGCCTCCCTCCCTCTATATCTCTATCTCTCCTTCCCTCCCTTCACTTTATCTCTCAATATACCCCTTCTTCTCTATCTCCATCTTCCTCTCTATCTATTTCTCTCCCTCTTCATCTCTCTATATATTTCTCTCTCTAAATTTATATATCACTCCCTCTTTCTAACTCTCTTTGTATCTCCTTTTCTCCCATTCTTTCTCTCTACTTTCTCTTTATCCCTCTCCCTCTTTCTATCCCTCCCTCTCTATCTCTCCCTTTCTCTCTATATCTCTGTCTATCTCTATATATCTCCACCTCTGCATCTCCATCTCTATCTCTCCCTCTCACTCTCTCTATATCTATCTATATATCTCTATCATCTCTCTAAATCTCTCCCTCCCCTCTCTATCTCTATATCTCCCCCTCCCCATCTCTATCTCTCCCTCTCAATCTATCTATCTCTCCCCCACTCTATCTCTGCACCCCCCCTCTTCTCTTTCTATCCTTTTCTCTATCTATCTCCTTATCTTTCCTTCTCCATCCCTTTATTTTTATCTCTTCTCCTATCTCCCTCTCTCTATCTATATATCTCCCACTCTCTTTGTATCTCCCTCTATATATCTCTATAGCTATTTATCTCTCCCTCTCCTTCTCCCTCTCTCTCTCTCTATATATAATATATATATCCCTCTCTATATCTATCATTATATATCTCCCCCTCTCTTTATCTCTTTTCATATCTCTCCCTTATCTCAATCTCTCTCTATCTCTCCCCCCTCTCTCTTTTTGTATCTCCCCTTATATATATCTCTATATCTCTCTCCCTCTATCTCTCTATTTCTCCATCCCTCCCCCTCTCTCTATCTCTCCCCTTCTCTCTCTATCTCTCTCTCTTCTTGTCTCTAACCCTAACTCTCTTTATCTTTATCTCTCTCCCTCTCCCCTCTCTCTCTATCTTTATCTCTTCATCTCTCTCTATGTGTGTTTATGTCTCCCTCTCCCTCTCTATCTATATTTATCTCTCCATATCTCTCGCTATGTCTCTGTGTCTCCATCTCCCTCTCTCTTTCTATACTAGGTGAGTGCAAGATCATGATCAGACAAATAGTGGTGATGCGAAAAATGTGATTTTAGTTAGAAAAACTTGTGAAAACAATCTTTGAATTTTTACTTGGGTTGGGTAAAAAGGTCATTTTTCTATGGTAAACATCAAAGTGAAATAGGTATCCATTATTAATGAATATTTACTTTTTAAAAAGTAGATATTTGATACAAATAGATATCCATTATTAAAATCCAAAAAATAGATATTTGATCCAAATGAATATCTATTTTTTGCACATAACAGATATATGTTTATAATGGATATCTGTTATATTACATAACATAACATAACATATATTGTTGCATTGTAAATTTTCACCTATGAAAATTTCACACTAAAATTTTCTCCCTCTTATGTGCTTGGACCTAATTGTGTTCCTAATTTTCTAAATTATGCATTTCATGGACCATTCAATCATTTACCAAGGAATCAAATATATAAAATCAAAGTAGACATACAATATTTTTCCTGTAATATTTAACACCCTAAAAAATAGGTCATAGAAAAGGGAACCCTTAACAAAATGATGATGAGAAAATTTACGACAAAAGAAATCAAGGCTGCAACCTTCCAACTTCATCTGGATAAAGCACCTGGATCAGATGGGTTCCCTGCTCCGTTTTTCAAAAATGTTGGAGCACCATGGGTAGTGAAGTGGTAGTTTCCAATAGAGGACTTAAGGAGCTTGGTTCAGTGGTCCTAAGGGAGATGAATAATACCTTCATTTCTTTGATTCCTATAAGGAGAATCTATCCTCATTAGATGAGTCATACCCATAGCCCTTTGCAACACTTTGTACAATTAAGGTGAAAGAAGCAACAAACGGATTGAAAAAATTCTACCAGAGATAATTTATGAGCAATTAGGGTTCGTACTTGGGAAGCCAATTTTGGAGGGGGTCATCATTGTCCAGGAAGCCATCCATTCTATTCAAAGAACCAAAAAGCAGAGTATGCTTGTAACACCCCTCTATTTTTCTCTTATGTTTAAACTATAATGTTTTGTTATTTTTTGATCATTAACGTTAGAGCGATGTGGATTATATGCTGTCATGTGATGTTTATCTATTTCGATGTTATCATTTGACATGCCTTTGATTAGCGTAATGATGGTTTGTTATAACATGGTTATTGCACATGAGTATTTTATTTATGTTGGAATTATCAGTTTGTGATAAGTGTATTGGTGAAGGGGATGGAATTGCATCACTCAGTACGAGCACCCTGTGATTCTATGACTTCCTCTTCATGGTGTATTTTATGATGTTGTTTATATACATGTGCTATTGATGCCTTGTTTACAGGTTTGTAGGTGTAATAGTAGATTAAAATATGGAATAAAGAGATATCTGCAACTAGAATAAACGATGTTAATCCTAATCTAAATAATAATCTAAAATCAAACAACAAAGAACGAGGAAATAAACATAATAGACTAAAAAAATTAATGGAAATCTCTCACCGAATATGCATTCACTCCTTTGAATTATCTTGATTGCTCTTCTTCATTTTGCCTTTTCAGTATTCTTGCCCTCAGATTTCTGTGTTTGAATGCAAGCATAACTTCATCGAATGTCTAAGCAAAATATCGAAGATAAGTTTCTTCTCAAAAGTGTATGATTTCGGGAGGAGGAATAATGATAATGACAGGCCATTTTATAGATTTTGGGTTTTCGAACGATCGGCTAAGATTGAAAGAGAGATCGACGGATGAGATTGATGAATGCCATGTGATGTGAGTTCTGTCTCAGATAGAATGTGAGTTAGAACATGAGTTAGAACATGAGATCAGGAAAGACTGAAGATAGAGACTAAGTTAGATCGTGAGTTAGAACACGAGTTCAAGATCTTAATCTTCAAAAATAGAAGAAATAGACTTTGTATGCAAAAGACAAAGTTAGAACTCGAAGAATAATGTATTCGAATGCAAATAGAAGTTAGAACTAGGTAATCGACTAGTTGTGACAGAGAGTCTTCTCGCAGAGATAAACTGGTGTTGAATTCAAAGATAACTAGAGAACTAAAAATAGATCTCGAGTCCGAAGGTGAGTGAATGACTTAGATAATTGAATGACAGAAGAATGTGACATAAATAATTAAATATGAATTAAATGTTAATTTAATTCAACATTCAAAAATAAGAGACTTTAATTAAATAAATAAATAAATTTATTTAATTTGACTGTTGAAAAGGATAATATAAATAATTAAATAATAAATATTTAATTATAGATAAAGGGGGTTGAATGAATAACTAAATAAAGATATTTAATTATAGTTGGAAAAGTATGATAAAGGGATAATTATTTAATTGATAGATAAAGGGGGAAGAATTAATTAGTTCACAACATAATTAAATAAATATGATTTATTTAATTAATCAAGTTGAATAAAGGTTATTTATGAATTAATGAATTAATTAAAAAGGGGTATTTAATTAATAGAGAAAATATGTGTTAGAAAGGTTAATTAAATAATAAACATTATTTAATCAAGACGACAGACTATAGAAAATTATGTCAAATGTGTACTCGTAGGCCTAGACCAATTTTTGGTATCTACAGTTTGCCCCTCTTTGATACAATGTTGGTACGGCGTTGTGTCAAAGAAAATATGCCCCGATCCTACCCCAACATGAAACAGGTTAAGGTATGCCCCCTCAAGAAAATCGACAAATTTTTGAAAGTTTCAAAAAAATCCGGAAATATTCCCGATAACTCAATTTGATAGTCAGAAATGCTATGGAGTTGACGAAAATGATTTTGGAGTTGATACAGACGAATACATGTCGTTTGAAGTTGAAAGGTTAAACAGTGAATAGACTAGGGCTGAAGAATGGCCATTCAAACCCTACCTATAAATAGGAATTATGTCTAAACCTAATTCATTTGCACCCGGAGGAGTTAGAAAAAGAGGAGATTTTCTCTGACTAGCTGATGAAAATGGCACCCATTCCATATGTTGCGCATCAAGGATATTGGATCCAGACGTTCAGGAGGTCAACCGACGTAGGACCACCGGTATGTACCCAAAAATGAACTCTTGAAATTTATTTTTGCATGTAGTTTTAGGCGTTGAAATGTCAATAAGAAAATGCGGTCTGTCGTGAATGACGCATATGCCATCGTATTCGTCGCATTTGACTATGAAACGACGCATGTGCGAAAACACGCCTAGGATAGGTTAGGAATTTTAGGGAATGATTGCATATGAAATATAATGCACCGCATATGTATGTATGGAATGCATCTACATTAGGAATAGTCGCATGTAGGGTAGTGAATCACATATGCATCGGTGAAATGCATATGTAGTAGATAGGTAGGCTGTAGAAAATGCACCGCATGTGGTTTAGTGCAACGCATGTGCAGTAGGGTGAACATGGGTGTGGAAGAAATGCAATGCATGTAAGATTCTGTGCAATGCATTTGCAAAAATGCACCGCATCTGTTAAAGTGAGCCGCATTTGACTGGTAAAATTTTTGAAAAAAAATTCTAAGAAAAACTTGAAAATTCTTGACATCATGGTTTAAATGCAGGTGGTTTTAGATCCTATATATATGTGGGAGTCACATCCAGACACATTCGATCTGAGAGATCGTTTGACCAGTGCAGAGATACAACTATTATGGAGACTTGGTCTACATCACTGTTTGTCGATGCCCACTATTCGGGCGAATAGGGGGATGTTGACAACATTATGTGAGCGATGGCACTTTGAGACATCATCGTTTCATTTGCCGACTGGGGAGGCCACTATCACATTGGAGGATGTGTACAAGATATTGAGATTGCCGATTAGAGGAGATCGAGTTATGTATGATACCTAGCGCGGATTGAACGAGTTGGTGAGGTTCTATCAGGTAGATGATATCAGTAGGCTTGACATCGAGCACTATGAGATCAGATGGCCAGTGTTAGCAGATAGATACGATAGGATTGATTATATATTGTGTACATTGATTGGGGGGATAGTTCTTCCAGATAGACAAGGTCATGGCTTTCTAGTTGGATGGGGTGCTATGTTGGTTGGTATGCTAGAGAGTGAGACTAGGTATGCATGGGGTCCATGTCTACTTGGGATGTTATACTTTCATCTATATGACATTGCTTATAGAGACGCATAGTCACTTAGCTATGGGACCACTTTACTGATGGTATGGGCTTGGGAGAGGATAGCCATTTTTTATCCTCCAGTTATAGTAGAGCGACAAGAGAGATTCCCGTATGTGTTCTAGTATACAGGAAACATTACTCAGACACATGTGGGAGACACAGGGTTTTGGATACATGCATTAGATATTCTTGATCAGTTTACATGGAGACCGTACATGGATTGTGAGGAGTGGGTGGATGAGGAGGTACATTTGGTATTATGAAAATAGACATAATATCTTATTGGGAGGACTATTTCTAGTGTACATATTATTGAGTGACACTTGCCAGACAGAGTTCTAAGACAGTTCGGCGAGGTTCAGGATGAGCCTCGGAGTAGAGCAGAGTTTGCTCGTTCGTCTAGAGAGATTCCATATTGGGGGCCTATGATTCTAGTAGCTACTGCTGAGGCAGAGATACATGCATTACAGCTAGTACAGTGGGGTTGGAGAGATGGATCAGTAGACCTAGGTACGACAGCTACATATGATGCATGGTGGGTAGAGCATCGGCCTGTTCCTTACACAGATCTGGATCAACTGACACCTATTGAGAGACAAGGAATAGGACCTAGAGGACGTCGGAGAGGTGGAGGTGCTAGAGTTGGGAGAGTTGGTGGGAGAGATGGTGATGGTAGAGGTGGACGTTCACCTATCCGAGAGGCAATAGCAGACAATGTACCGATGTTGGACATCGGAGGTGGAGTGGATGTACAGGTTGGGGATGAGCATGCTGTAGAGGATGTAGTTGTAGAGGACTGTGCAGAGGTGGATATTGGAGCAGAGGATGCTGCAGAGGATGTGGACATGGATATGGCTATAGACCCTCTAGGTATTTTGGTAGGATATGGAGAGGATGATATTGAGGATGATGTTGAGGAGGATGTTGAGGCACCGATGGAGGAGCAGGAGAGAGAGCTCAGGGATCGGATTGTGGAGGGGAGACGGAAGGAGGATGCTCGTAGGGATGGTGATAGGGAGGCTTTGGAGGAGAGACTCAAACTTATGACAACAGAGTTTGATGCTATGAGATTAGAGAGAGATAGTTCCTACGTAGAGAGAGACAATGTTTGTGCAGAGAGGGACAATGCTCTTATGGAGAGGGACCAGGCCATAGCTCGGAGACAGGAGATAGAGCAATAGTTCAGAGAGGTTAGACACCTTTGCAGTGGATCCTCATCTGATGGCATGGTATGAGATTTAGTTAGATCGGTGGAGAGAGCCACCTATTATAGGGACTTATATGAGGCAGTTGTGCTAGCAGAGAGATGAGCTCCTAGCTTTTCAGAGGTGTGCAGTTAGAGGTCACAGAGTAGGGGTCAGAGGACACAGAGTATTGAGGGTGTGGTAGGACCATCGAGGACAGGTTTGTATGAGAGGCCTTCTACCTCGTAGAGAGCACCTTCGAGGATTTTCCCACCACCTTCACCACGTGACAGCTGTGGCAATGGGACACAATGACAGGGTTACATATGTATACATTGTATTTTGATCAGAGAGCCTGTGAGCTAGTGTTTTATTTATGGATACATTTTGATATTGTACTGTGACACAATATTTTGAGTGATATATATATATATATGATTTTGGCGGCTTCCACATGATATGCAGTTCTATTTTATGATGGTGCATTGTTTCTACATGATTATGTTTCCTAGATGATGTATGTATATGTGTTATGAATGAATGTTTCTATATGTTATGAGTTATGAATTTTATAATGATGTTATGGATGTCTTAATTTACTTATGATAATGGATGCAATGTTCTATATGATGCTTATTTATATGTGATGGTGATATGTACATGCAATGTTTACATTATTTATGCTATGATGATGAAATGCCTATTATGTCATGATTTCGAATGTATGCAATGAAAAATGTTAACGCCATGTAACTATATGAAATGCTTATAGAATGTATGTAAATGCAAATGTTTTAATGTGTTTGTGTTGTGTCACAAGACTTTATCATTATGTCAAAGAAGAGAAATGTTAGGATGAAATGAATTCAAAATGTTAGTAAGAAATAATTAAGGTTGATTGATTGAGAAAAACATATAATCTTCGATATATTGCCAAATACGCTATGCTTGCTTGTTATCATCATTGGGCGGGACATAACACAAATGGATAGTATACACTATGATATGAGTGAGATAGACCATAGTGTACAAAGTCATCCATCTGCAAAGAACAAAGAGTCATAGACAAGGAGTTTCTTAACTCATACTAAGGATAGTATTGCCCCAGTCATTTTGTCGAGACAAACCATAGACAACAGACAAATAAAATACGGGACATGAGATGTCATTGCTCCTCTAAATCCTTGACAAGACATCCTTGAGGAAACTAGTAACATGACTCAAAAACCAATGTTTAAAAAGACAGTTGACAGACAATAGTCAAAGAAAAAGAGTCGTGAGACATCCTTGCTTCTCTAAATCCTTCAAGGGACATCCTTGAGAAAGCTAGTAACCAAACTTAATTCACCAATCGATAGAAAGATAAGAGAAAATAAGATATAAAGTCATAAAGCCAAATAAAAGTATTCACCAAAACTTGATCTTGTAGAACTGTTTGATGTTTGATGTTTGACATAGCGTAATGTGAGAGAATGACACATACCGCATAAGACATTGAGTCTGGTTTCAACTTGGTGACTTCTGTATAAGGCATGACAAAGCCTAGTTTCAGAAAGACATGTGTCGTATAAGACGTTGGAGCCTGATGATGTTGAAGTGACAAGCCACATGAGACTATGACAATTTGATGACATATGTTGACAAGAAAGACATAGGTTGATCGTTTTGATAATGTGTATGATATTGACTTGATTGACAATTTGAGATGTTTGTCCTTGTTGTTGCATGACTTGTTTTGATTCCTTGACTGATAAAAGTGTGTGCGTATTGACAATGTATGACATGAGATGATACCTTCAAAGGACTTGACTCAGTACGGATGATATGCAACATGTGTGATAATGAATTGTGAATGAACCCTATTGGAATGACCTAGTGTGGTCTTGAGAGCTCATCATATGATTCGCCTTGCCTATGTTGTACATGCAGAGACCTCGTAGTTTGACACGACCAATGACTTTGAATGTACAAAGAGTCATGATTTTAATGTGTGTGATACACGACAAACCTAGACTGACAGGCCTAATGCCTCGGGGACACATCAATTAATGACCTTGCCTACGTCCCAGTCGCAAAGGCAACGTAGTTCGACTATGACTGATTGAACATGACTAACTTGACATGATTGACTTGACATGATTGACTTGACATCACTGATGCTATTTTTGGGATTTTTTGATGAATTTTGATTTTTTTGGATTTTTTAAGTTTTCTACTATCTTTTTGGGATTTTTCAGGACATTTTCAATGGTGTGACGTTATGTACAAGGTGTTAGGGCATAGAACAAGGATTTTCCCCTAGTCAGGAATAAGACTTGGAAGATGGAGTGGGTAATGTGACAGAATGGATGCTAGATGTCAATCATTCCAAGCAATGGATAAGACAACCATTTATTATGAGAGATGGTGAAAAAGTCTGATTGGAATGATGGTAGACGAAAGAGCGAGTTTGAATACACATGGTGCCTATTAGCCAAGTTTTCACCATGGTACTTATCCATAGCACCACCGAAGTGGTTTTCACTATTGGATGGATTATTTCTCTTTACTTTTTTATTTTATCAAATTTTTTTGGTGTTACAAAGACGCCTGTTTGCCAGGTTTTCATCAAGGTAACCATTTTTTTGTTTTTTCATTTTTTTGCATTTTCTAGATTAAGCATAGAACCTCTTTAGATGAAGACTTTTGATAGGTGACAAAAGCTGCTCTCCTTCAGGAGTAGAGAGTTGGTACGCTCCTGACCGAAAAGCTTCCGTGACAATATAAGGCCCTAACTAGTTAGGTTCAAACTTACCTAGTTTTTCTCGTTCAACTTGATTCTTAGGATTCTCCATTAAAACCAGGTCACCAATGTCAAAATGTCTATTGAGGACCTTCCTATTGTAGCTACGACGAAGATGATTATGATATGCTTGCAAATTATCTAGCGCTTTCTGTCTTCATTCATCCAGTAATTCTAGCTCTTGTAACCTAGATACACGGTATTCTTCATTGTCAATGTGACCCTTCAAGGATACCCTTAGGGAAGGTATTTCAACCTCAATAGGTAAGATAGCTTCAGATCCAAATATGAGGGAATATGGAGTGGCACCAGTGGGAGTACAGATGCTTGTGCGGTAAGCCCATAAGGCAGGATTAAGTTGTAGGTGCCAATCACGACCAACATCATTGACAGTCTTCTTAAGGATTCTAACAATGGTTTTATTAGATGCCTCAGCTTGGCCATTACCTTGTGGGTAATATGGGGTGGAGAAATGGTGTTTGATATGGAATTATTCACATAAATAGCATACTTCTTGGTTCTTGAATGGGTGGTCATTTTCTGTGATTATGGATTGGGGTACACCATACCGACAAATGATATAGTTTAGGATAAACTTCGATATTTGTGTGCCGGTGATGTAGGTCATGGGAATAGCTTCAATCCATTTGGTGAAGTATTCAGTGGCAGTAATGATGAATTTATGGCCGTTGGATGATGGAGGGTGTATCTTACCTATGAGGTCAAGTCCCCATTAGGCAAAGGGCCATGGTGATGTAATCAGATGTAGCTCCATTGCTGGTGCTCTTATCAAATCTCCATGTATTTGACATTGTCTACATTTCTTTACAAAGATGTATGAGTCTTTCTCCATTGTAGGTCAATAATAACCTAGTCTCATAATCTTATGGGCTAAAGTAGGACCACTCGAATGAGATCCGCATATACCCTCATGTACCGCTCACAAAGTTGTTTGTGCTTCTTCAGCATCGAGACATCTCATTAGGGTGTTATCTAAGGTACGTCTATATAGGGTTTCTCCGATGATGGTGTACTTAGCTGACTTTCGGATGAAGGTTCGATGTTGGTTATTAGACAAGTCTAGAGGTAAGGTTTGGTCAGTGAGATAGTCGAATATGTATTTATACCAAGGGGATGTAGGACCAACAATGGTACACACCATCGCAATATTGGGGACATCATAGGTGGGGACCAACAGTTGTTCTACCAGAAAATCAAACTTAGGCATGTTACTCGAAATATCCAACAAGGAACCCATGGTTGCCATAGCATCTGCAGCTCTATTTTGGATACGTGGTATTTGTTGAAAATTAATGTCATTGAAATACTATTTGAAACTATCATGCATATGCTTGTAAGGAGCAAGCTTCTCATCCTTAGTCTCATAATCATCATTTACCTGCCGGATTACCAGTTGAGAGTCACCAAAAACATGTAGGCTCTTAATTTTCCACTGAGCTGCCATTTTTAACCCTGTCACTAAAGCTTCATACTTTTCTATATTGTTGGTACAAGGGAAAGCAATCTTGAATGATTTGGGAATGGTATCACCTTGAGCTGTAAAAAATAGGATACCGTCTCCTGAACCACGATTTGTATGTGACCCATCAAAGTACAGTTTCCAATCGGTTTTAATGTCAATGTTGAAGAGAAATTCATCAAGAAAATCTACCACTAAAGGATGGTCTGCCTTCATAGGTGCATCGGCTAACTGATCTACAATTACCTATCCTTTTATAGCCTTCCTCTTGACATACTGAATGTCATACTCACTAAGTATCATAACCCATTTAGCCAATTGACCTGTTAATGTTGCCTTACTTAAGAGATACTTGAGTGGATCAATCTTTGCAATTAACATTGTTTGTCGATTGAGCATATAGTGATGAATTTTTTGGGTAGCAAAGAGTACCGCAAGATAAGCACATTCTATGTTGCTGTAATTCAATTCATAGCCCACTAAGGTACGACTGATATAATAGACTACTCTCTCATGACCTTGATCATCATGTTGTGCGAGAAGAGCCCCTAATTCCGACCAAGTTTCTGAAATGTATAGTATCAATGGTTTCCCCTCTGTAGGTGGCATTAAGACTGGTGGAGTAAGAAAATAGTCCTTGATTTTCTGGAAGGCTTCATGACATTTAGGTGTCCACACAAATGGCACTCCTTTCTTGAGTAGGTGTTGAAATGGGTGTATTTTATCTGCCAGTTGTACTATGAAATGCCTAATGGACTGTAATCTTCCCTGTAGGGTTCTAAGTTGAGCAATGCTAACTGGAGGAGGCATTTCTATGATAGCTCTTACCTTCTCTAGATCTACTTCAATGCCTCTTCGAGAGATGATATACCCTAATAGTTTCCCTGATTTCACTCCAAAGACACACTTCTTCGGATTTAGCCTGATGTTGTAATTCTCTAGCCTCTGGAATATCTTGTCTAGAACCTTTAAGTGATCTTCCCTTGTTTTTGATTTAGCTATAATTTCATCTACATAATCTTCCATGAGAGTGTGTACAAATTCATGGAAAATTGTAGTCATTTCCTGTTGATAGGTAGCTCCTGCGTTCTTAAGCCCAAAAGGCATAACGTTCCAACAGTATGTGCCTCATGGACACATGAAAGCCGTCTTGTGTTGGTCTTTAGGTGCGATTTTAATTTGGTTATATCTAGAGAAACCATCCATAAGGGATAGCATCTCGTATCCTGCTATAAGATCTACTATCATGTCTATATTCGGCAAAGGGAAGTCATCCTTAAGACATGCCTTGTTGATGTCTCTAAAGTCTGTGCAGATGTGAATGCCCCCAGTTGGTATAATCACTGGTACAAGATCTGATATCCAGTCTATATAGTCTATCGTCCTTATGAATCCTACATCCAAGAGTTTCTTAAGTTTTTCCTTGACCAATAGAGAAATTTGTGGATGCATTTTCCTTAACTTCTGTTTGACTGGCTTAATACTTGGCTGTAGTGGTAAATGGTGCAATATTAGGTCTGGATCCAACCCAAGCATGTCAGCATATGACCATGCAAAGTTTATCTGTCTCTTTTGGAACAAGTCCTTAAACTCAAGTTTTTCTATCTCTATTAAAGAAGCTACAAAATATACAATCCAAGGATTCTCTTTTGTACCTATGTTGACTTCCACAGACTCTTCTACTAGCATCGGTGACTTTTCCTATTCAACGGGGAGAATATTTAAACCTCTATCCTTGGGTGCCTCTGAGAGGTTTTCACCCTCGGATACGTCCTTTATCTTGACTCTTTCTTCATCCATAGGCGCCTTTCAGTTTTCACCTAGGGACTCATCATTTTAATTTTCATCGTCTTTGTTCTTTATATTCTGATTTTTGCGACTAGAGGTGTAAATAGACTCCCCAAAATATGCTTTATCGTCCAAGTCTATGGTAAAAATTGCTTTATGATCCCCTCTTGGTATGCGTTCTCTAAGTCCCATGAACTCAACAATTGCTTCGTCATTCTCGAATGTATCTATGATGGGTGTACCTTGTTGATCCCAGTCGATAAGTTCGGGATATATAAGGGGCATGTCATCATCAAAGTTTTTAAAGGTAGCTACTGACAAGGTGAGAATAGAATGGTTGACATGGTCGTAGAAGTTTTGGACTAACTCCTTCTTATTCTTCTTCCTAGGGGTAGGTATACTCTAATGTGGGACTATAGTAAGGGTGGAATCGTCAGAAGATGGTTTATCAGATGCCCAATATGCATGATCAAGGGTTTCCCAATAATAGTTCTTTTTCCATTCTTCTTTGGACAAGTGTTTCCTATGACGGGGACTAGATGGTTTTGGTACAGGTTTTATCTTTAGGTCCAATTCTCCAAATAGAGCATCTATGTTCATGGTACTGGTAGATGAAAGGGAATCCCATTCACAATCGCTTGAGTTAGGGGATTCATCGTAAACTAGCGGTTTGTTGTAAAGTGGGGGAAGTGGTTCATGAGATATCTCGATGTCCGCGCAAGCACTCACTTCTTTTTGAAATGGTTACAAAGTACCAAAAAACCCAATTCTAAGCGGTTGACACCCTAGCCCTAGGTATTTCGGTCGTGGGTAGACAATGATCGGTTTCGTCCTTCCATTTTGATATAGTCCTAACCCACTATGCCCATCATAACCTTCATTTTGCATTATCTTAAAGTCTTTTCCATATTGGTCCTTAGCTATTTGAATAGACGGTGAGGGGTATTCATTGTCTTCTCGGTACAACCAAGAGTTAATATCACCTTGATCCACAATTTCTTCACTTAACTCTCCCCATTTGGTCAATGTCATTGTAGGGGGAACATAAAATGTGACCACTAACTATTTTCTATCTGCCATGGGTAAGCCATATGCCTTAGGTGGAACCAGTTGACTGACACAGTATGATGCCTTTATATGATATTCGCCACAACCCTTGTCTTGGATCTCAATCTTAGGAGTAGTTGATGGAGGTTTGAATGGAATGGACTTAGTAAGACGTGATGGGTCAACATATAGGGATAAAGTGGATGATGAAGCTTCTTGGTTAACTGGTACCTGTCGTTGTGGAATTTCCCTTAGGCTTGTATAGTACTAAAAAGGATCTGGATCACCATCAATTGTGATCTCGATGCCATTATAAGCGAATTTAAGGCATTGGTGATATGTTGAAGGTACAACTTTCATTGCGTGTATCCAAGGTCTACCTAACAACAAGTTGTACGGAAGGGTGAGATCCAAGACTTAGAAGTTGGTGTTCATGATTGTTGGGCCAATTCTGATAGGGAGTGTGACAACTCCTTTGGATGATCTTTCCTCATCATCGTAAGCCTTGATGACTATACTCTTAGAGGTATCTACGCAGTCTTCTGAGAATCCTAATGCCTTAACCAATTTTAGGGTACACAAGTTCAAACCTGCTCCTCCATCTACCAAGACTCGTCAGACTTTAGTTTGATGGACTAAGACTTCAAGATGTAAGGGGTCATTATGATCGGATTTTTCAATTGAGTAATCTTGTTGCGAAAATGTGGCATGATGCGAGTTGGTCAAATATCCCACAATTTCTTCGAAATGATTAACATCTAAGTCTGTAGGGACAGTTGTGTTCTATAGAGCTTTGTCAACAATGGCTCGATGCTTAGGTGACAAAGTCAACAATTCCAAGATAGATATTTGCACGGGGGTTTTACTCAATTGATCAAGAAGGTTGTACTTAAACTTGGAAGTTTGCGTAGGTGGCTCGGAAGAAGGACCTACAATAGTAATCTTAGTTTTGCGTGTGTTCACATTATATTCTGGATGCTTCTTAATGATGATGGTATTGACATTCTCATTTGCGGCTCGGAGGTGATTTATGATCGTTCCTTTACCATAGTCATACTTGGTATTGGCATAACTGGCTGATGGATTATTCTTGGGTCTTGAATTGGAGGCTTTTCCTTTTGTGTGGTCATGTAATGGGTCCGTGAAGACCTTATGATTACTGTTCTTGGTATTTTTTTGCCCACCGACCTCTATGGTTCTGTTTTCAACAAAGTCGTATAATATTCTTGAGTTGGCGACATTGTTGTAGGTTGTGTCCTTTCGTTCGATGATAGTCACAGAAAGAGCTATCATCCCACCATGAAGGTTTGAACTATCCAAGGTCATACTCTCTTGGTTCCAAAGGTTTGATGAGATTATGTTTAATCAACTCTTTGAAAATAGTTACGATTGGTTGTCCCAAAGGTGTAAATTCACGTGTAGGAAATCTTCATTGAGGTCTTTGTTGTTGTGAATTTTGGACATAGTTGGCTATTTGATCTAGACTATTCATCATGTCTTGATTGGAATTGTAACCTCTAAGCATGATAACTGGTCCCGTGTGTATGTTTTTAGCATCAACAATGCCATCATTTGTAACATTTTTGTTTCTAGACCAGAATTTGTTTCTATTGTTTGGCGCGTTTTGATGTTAATCAACCGGATTTATGCCTGGTACCTTAATTTCTCCTTTGTCTATAAGGCCTTTCTCAAGGATGATGCCCTTTAGTACCAAGTCTGAGAATGAAGTACAATAGTGTACCCTTAAGTCACTTTGCAATTTTGGGTTGATGTTCTCTAGGAATATCGTGACCTTTTCCTTTTTTGGTATTTCAACTGAACATCTGCTAGCTAGACTTCTCCATCTCTAGAAGAAAGTGGTGAAATTTTCACTGTCTTCTTGTGTCGTGTGGCACAAGGTTGCTATTGTTACCTCATTTTCTATGTTAAAGGCAAAATGTTTGACAAACTTCTCAACTAATTCATCCCAGGATCGTATACCATATGGTAATTTAGAAAACCATTCTAGTCCTATCCCGACAAGGGTTCATGGAAATAGTCTCATCAATTATGTGGGGTCATATGATATGTCCATGCATGCTGTTGAGAATTCTCTAATGTGTTTCAAAGGATTCTTTCTCCCATTATACTTGGGAAAAATCGGTATAATGTATCCATGGGGGAAAGGTGTCATATAAAGTGCTTTGTCAAATGGACATGGACATAGGTCTTGCACTGAGATAGTTCGTTTGCCTGACATAGACATGTTTTTCATCTGTTGTTGAAGAGTTTGCATTTGGTTTTGGAGGACATCTACTTGTGTCAAGGACATGATGTTTGCATTGTTTGGGTCAATGTAGGTGTTCTGAAATGCCATGTTCTATGATGGGTTGTGATTTGGTGAAGGAATATATCCCATTAGAATGTTCTAATTTGGTATAGGGATATTCCCTGTCTGAATGGTCTAATTTGGTATAGGAATGCTTCCTGTCTGAATGGTCTGATTTGGTATAGGAATGCTTCCTGTCTGAATGGTATGATTTGGTGTAGGAATGTTTCCTGTTTGAATGATCTGATTTGGTATAGGTATATTTCCGCCAACTTTGGATCTCTTACCAATCGTGTTGGTGCCAAAGGGGTTGGAGGAAGTTTTCCCTGCAATAAATTGTAAACCTTGTGTTATGTTGAAGGGGGTTGTGTTTACAATTGATGATGTTTGAGTTGGTATGCTAGTTGGTATCGCTGCGGTAATTTGGGGAATAGAAACACTTGACGTGACAGTTTGTGTTGGTTGAATCAGTGGTGTTTGCAAAGTACGAATATCAAATCCTATGGGTAGTTTGGCACCTTTTGCTAGCAACTTTGCTAGATATCGCTGGGGATCATTTTCCAAACACTCATCCATAAAGGATGCAAATTCAGGATCTTGTATTGCTGCGTGTATGTCTTCAATGTAAATTTGTCTGTGTGTCTCTAGTGATGTGTTTTTCAAGCAAAGGTTTGTGTGGTCTTTTACTTCTCAATGGTTGATTTTCGAATGGATTGATGAATTCGTTGGGGGCTAACATTTCTTTTTGTTTCTTTCGAAACCTTGTTTCGACGATGAAAAAGTTGCTCAAAATGAGGTTATGCAGACTATGCCTAAAAACTGATATGTCCTATTTCTATGTTTTTGGATTTTCTGACAATAAATGATGTTGCTAAAGTGATTTCTAAAAAGACGTATACTAAGATGACATATGGTAGGATAGACAATATGCAAAATCTCGAGTAGACTATGATGATAAATGAGTCTAAGATGGGTATAACCTACCACCTATGGAATAAATGCATGCAATGATTTTATTTGACCAAGGAACCTGATTGTAGGACAAGGACAGTTGACAAGGTGAATTTTTCAAACTAGACTATTGAGCTAAAAAGATCCACTAAATGGGACTAAAGTGACAAGGTTCAATGATTGTGACAAATTGGGACATGAACTTATCCAATGACGAGGACAACTATCTATTCTATGATATGCAATTTTCTAGGAAGTATCTATATGCATGCAACTTAGGACGACTAAGACATTGAATGTGACTAAGACATATATGACACCTAATGATGCAATGTTTTTCAACAAAATTTACCAGTTTCTATCTAAGGTTGATCTTCAAAAACAAAAGCTAAAAATGACAGTAATGTTTTAGACTTAGTTTGTGGTTTTGGAAGTTTTCTATTGACAGTTAAATGTGGTTCACCAAACAGTTGTGGTTCAATTTCTGACATATGCGGTTTACCAATGTGCATGCGGTGATTTGACTAAAACCTTGTTTTGGACATTGACAGAGTTTGGACTTTTGACAGATGTGGTCTAGTTTTTGACAGATGCGGTTTGTGAATATGCATGTGGGTTTTCTGGTAGATGTGGCATCTTCTATGACACATGTGGTTTACGAATACACATGCGGTTTTAATTCTGGACTCTGTAAACCTAGATTTTTTGACAAACACTTGTGGCTCGAAAATTGACAGATGCGGTTTGCATGCACACATGCAACTCAAAATATGACAATTGCGGCTCGTAATATCCAGACTGAATAATAAATGTTTTGATAGACATATGCGGTTTTTACCCTAACAGATGCAACTCTAGATGACAGATGTGGCATTTAAACTAACAATTGTGACTCAATTTTTTGACAGTCGAAGTTTTTCCCGAAAGTTTGTTTTGACTGACTCCGTTTTGATCAAGATTTTGGTGAAAACAACAGAAAAAAAACACATCAATCAATGTATTTTTAGTTTTGTGATGATAGGACTGTTAAGACTCGAAAAACATTTACAACCTAGGATTTTTGGACAATACTTGTTGAGTTCTTACTTGGATTTCTCTAGCTACGCATATTTATGGTGAATGACTAGTAGCTTGACCCCACTAGCTCCCCTCCATGACACTCACTTATACGGGGCAGCCAAGCTACTGTATCCATGAAACTCCCATGGCATACATTTCATTTCCACACATAAACCGTAAGAATGTAAGATGACTTCAAAAGGCCGACCATGTTGTGCCAACAAGTAGGTAGGATTTTGGTAACTCTACAACAAGGTGTTTAATAAGGGAATTCCATTCATGGGGCACTATCCAATGTCGACGAGAGTCCATTTCTGTCCATCTCATTGGAATAGTGAGTGTGATTTCTGGGCTTTCCCCAGAAATCCATTTTTATATACCAAGTGGAAGTCACTTGGCTTTAGCATGTTACCGACCTGAGTTGTCTTGGGGTGAGTACTTTTTCCCACCAAGACAGGCCCAAGTTCTAGAATCAGTAACTATTTCTCTTACACCCAATATTGCATGACTGCGCAAGGGGAGAGGATACTTCGGTAAACTGAATCGTAAGGGTGACAAATATGTGCAACGCACTAGACAAAGAAGACAGTGATTATTTTTAATCCAAATGAAAATTATCTATCTACCAAACAAAAAGTTCTTTTTAATCCACATGATAATTATATATCTACCAAACAAAAGCTTGCTAAATAAATAAACACAAAGGCATTAGGTCCTGCATGCAAATTTATCAGTAGTTCATTGTTTTTGTCTTCGGCTTTCGTCCTATAGAAAATATTGTCTTTGGTTTTTAAATGTCTTCTATGTTTCATCCTGCAAACACTACGTTATTCCACCTTAACACAGCTGAAACAAACATTAGCGAAAATCAAAACAACCCAAACAGCGAAAATGAAAATATGGATGTACGAAAATCAATAAAAGAAAAAGTGAAAAAGATTTACCAGCTAAATGCGGCTTTTGGAGACATAGATGCGGTTCGAGAATTGTTGATAGGTGGATGCGGCTTGTGACTTTATAGATGCGGTTTGTTATGACAGATGCGTCTCTGTTTTTAGCAAATGCGGCTTGCGGATATAGATGTGTCATTTTTCTAAACAAATGTGGGGCACCGTACGGAAACCTGCAAAAAAATAAGAAGAGAAAAATGGAAAAACGAAAAGATGAAAAGATGTGCAAATTTTGAAGCATGTTCACGTCGGGTTCACCAAATGTAATAGTAGATTAAAATATGGAATAAAGAGATATCTACAACTATAATAAATGATGTTAATCCTAATCTAAATAATAATATAAAATCAGACAACAAAGAACGAGGAAATAAACATAATAAACTAAAAAAATATCTCTCACCGAATATGCGTTCACTCCTTCGAATTATCTTGATTGCTCTTCTCCATTTTGCCTTTTCAGTATTCTTGCCCTCCGATTTCTGTGTTTGAATGCAAGCATAACTTTGTCGAATGTCTAAGCAAAATATCAAAGATAAGTTTCTTCTCAAAAGTGTATGATTTCGGGAGGAGGAATAATGATAATGACAGGCCATTTTATAGATTTTGGGTTTTCGAACGATCAGCTCAGATTGAAAGAGAGATTGACGGATGAGATTGATGAATGCCATGCAATGTGAGTTCTGTCTTAGATAGAACGTGAGTTAGAACATGAGTCAGAACACGAGTTCAGGAAAGACTGAAGATAGAGACTAAGTTAGAATGTGAGTTAGAACACGAGTTCAAGATCTTAATCTTCAAAAATAGAAGAAATAGACTTTGTACGCAAAAGACAAAGTTAGAACTCGAAGAATAATGCATTCGAATGCAAACAGAAGTTAGAACTAGGTAATCGACTAGTTGTGACAAAGAGTCTTCTTGCAGAGATAAACTGGTGTTGAATTCAAAGATAACTAGAGAACTAAAAATAGATCTCGAGTCCGAAGGTGAGTGAATGACTTAGATAATTGAATGACAGAAGAATGTGACATAAATAATTAAATACGAATTAAATGTTAATTTAATTCAACATTCAAAAATAAGAGACTTTAATTAAATAAATAAATAAATTTATTTAATTTGACTGTTGAAAAGGATAATATAAATAATTAAATAATAAATATTTAATTATAGATAAAGGGGGTTGAATGAATAATTAAATAAAGATATTTAATTATAGTTGGAAAAGTATGATAAAGGGATAATTATTTAATTGATAGATAAAGGGGGAAGAATTAATTAGTTCACAACATAATTAAATAAATATGATTTATTTAATTAATCAAGTTGAATAAAGGTTATTTATGAATTAATGAATTAATTAAAAAGGGGTATTTAATTAATAGAGAAAATATGTGTTAGAAAGGTTAATTAAATAATAAACATTATTTAATCAAGACGACGGACTATAGAAAATTATGTCGAATGTGTACTCGTAGGCCTAGACCAATTTTTGGTATCTATAGTAGGTAAATGCCATCAACTACACCTGACTTCACAGGTTTGAGCGTGTCGACCCAACAGTTATGTTGATTGGGAGATAGTAACTAGGATACTTGTGTCAGGTCTACACGCTAGTCTCAGTGTGTCATCGGGTTTAGTTAGTTGTGCTTGTTTAATGTTTTTATTATTGTTTCGAATTATCATGGTAAAATGCTTTAAAAGAGAGTTTAGTGAATTTAATTATTAAAAGTTGATTATTAGATTATTCTTATTTTAAATGTTAGAGGTTTTTGAATTAATAAATTAATTAATTTAATTTAATTAATAAAAATATTAATACTTGGATAATTTTATTTATTGATTAATTAAATTAGTTAAATAGTTTATATTTGATAGGGAAATGTTTTAATTATTAAAATATTTAATTTTGAATATTAGAGGATTTTATGCCAAGAGGGTTGTCGGAGATATTTTGTAAATTCCAACAAGTGTGAGAAGAAATTAATGAGTTAGTTGGGGAAAATTAATTCATGGGAGATAATTTTGCCTTTGAGTGAGGAAGTGGAAAGCTTCTTCACAACATAAGCAAGGGATATTTTGGGGGTTGGGAATTGGTTGGAAAAGAAATTCTTGCTGTGATCTGGATAATTTTTGGGAAGAATCTGCTGTAGAAATTATTTTTGTATTCTTGCATCTTTAGGAAATTTGTTTTGGAATTTCTTGTTGTGTTGGGATTGCTCTTGTGATTGAGAACTCATACTACTTTGGAGGAAGCCATTGCTTTTCTGGAATAATTGCTTGGAGTTGTGGAGGAGGCACTGCATCAAATCTTCAAATACTTAAGTGTTGGATTACAAGTTCATTCTCTTGTTTTTGTTAAGTTTTTAATTGAAAAGTTTCTAGATTACATCCTCTCTATAAAAAAAGATTGTTTGGTGCAAACGAAATTGTATTGTCGTAAATAAGTTCTTTGTTGAATTCCTCGTAGAAAACCTTTGAAAGGCTTTTGTAAATACTCCTGTAAAAAAAGATTATCTTATTTTGTTTCCAATTGGATCTGTATGGCTGGGAATTGTAAATCTATGGGTAAATTATGAAATCCATCTTGTGTAAGATATCTATATATATTGCCTGTAATTATTGTCTTTTCTAAGAGTTGGGTAAATGATTCTTGTAGAAGGAAATTTGTGAAAATATATTGTCATCTGGAGCAAACCTATGTTATATATATATATAATTTATATATGATTTATGAAGTCTTTGTAAATTTTCTAATTAGAAAGGGAACCCTGTGTGGGAAATTGCTTCTCTATAAAATTAAGTATTTACCTATAAATGGTCTTTTGGGAAAAAGTTTCCCCAATTAAAATTAGGGATTAAAATTCTTTGTATATATTATATATATACATATGTGTGTGTATATATATATATATATATAATGTCATATATATATATACACATATATATATAGTATATATATATTTATTTATTTATGAGAATTCATTTTGATTTTTTAAAAATATTCTCTAATCGTCGTACGACGAATTCATGCTAAGGCTATGTTGGTGAGACAAAATTTTTTGTTGCTGGAAATGTTTTAATATTATGTTTGTGTGAAGGGGGGCATGGGGAGTGCTACACCCAGTGCTGCCCCCTTATGGGAACGACGTTGTGGAGGTAGCCTCCACAATCTCCCCTCCCTTCCACAAGGTTGCGCCATACTATGGTATGGCGGGTTCAGCCAGACTTCATGCCTTGCAAACGGATGATTAATACCGCCACCTGCCTTCAGAAATTCGTTTGTGTTTTTTTCGCTTTATTTGGACTTCGAATTTATAAAAGGCAATTTTGTTAGATATATATATTAAATTTAATAATTTATTTTCTTATTAATATATTTTAAAATGTATTTCATGTATATATGTTAGGTATATATACATAATTATAAATATTAGTATATAATTATGTATATATATATATATATATAAATATATATTTTTATTAATTCTATTTTAAAATGGGTGCATGCAAATATGCACAAGTAAAAGAAACTGGTTGAGATATCTTTTAGTGAATTTTAAAATTGCTTTTAAAAGTAATCGAGGAATTTGACTACCTGTAAATTTAGAATTTCCCCTCTCTGGATCTGAAGATGTTTTGGTTTATTTTGATTAATTTTTCTATTAGGGCAATTTTTTTTACTATAAATTTCATTGTGGAAGGGAAATGGATTTAATATATCCGAAAGTGGTGTATTTCCTTTATGATTTCCTTTCAAGTTATTTCCTTTGTTTATTTATTTGGGTAAATTGGTTTAGAATTTTTAAGTCTTCAAGTCATAATAGGGAATTGAGGGTTGTGATTAATTTTGAGTCAACCCAGTGTGTTACCCTTGGATTAGTGCAATTTTTATTATCAATGTTACCCGATTTCCACGAACGGGGATGTTTTGCCTCCTTTGCATGGAGTGTTTTTGGTTATTTGTTTCCTCCTTATTTTGGAGTGGTTATGTTCCAAGTGTTGACAGTAGGAGAGTAATTCTGGATGGGGGTCGGGATCTGGTAAGATGTGTCAGGTAACTCATGCACCTTAGTGGTGACACTTGTCCTAGGTTAGCAGTTTGTATGGTTCACTAGTGTAACTAGTTATATTACTCTGGTAGCATTGTATCCTTTGAACTAGTTAAGAACTGGTATCTGCTAAGTTCAGTTGCATGTGTTAGCCTATGTCTAGAGGTAGTAGGTTTGGCCATGTATTCTTATTACTATCTCATAGCATAGGGGGTGGGCCTTTGGGTACCACTTGGTTGGGAGGAACGTGCACCCTACACCATTGGGTCTCCTTTATCTTCAGTTCGTGATGGAAAGGTCTTTGAGTTGGAGAGCTCATGGTGGTTCTAGTAGATATGTTTCTTTATTTTAATGTATTATTTCAGTTGGAATTTGTAATTAATTTACTCCTTAATTGTATTCGAGGAGGAATCTTGTAAATTGTAATAGTTAGGTATGATCTACCTCATTCTAGAAATGAGTATTGTAATCTTACTTGTAAATTAATGTAATCTAGAACTTGATATATCTTATTCTATGTGCTGTAATTTAAATGCTTTGTATTTATGTGCTTTTAAATTTATGATTAGTAATTTAATTAAATGCTATTTATGTGAGTAATGTATATGTTATTTAGATGTAATCTTTGTCGTGTGCCTTAGAGGTTGTTGTGAAAGTGTTGTGCATCTTCCTTGTTAATAATGGACTTTAAAAAAAATAAAAATTATACGCTTCCGTAGTGTTGCAACTTCCTTTATGGTTATGAGGTGGGTCTTTCCACATGGTATCAGCGCCCCAGGTTCATACACTGGGTAGTCTAGGTACATTTGAGTCCACTATGTTATCCTTGTGTATTTTTTAGTCGAATTGTTAAGTGATCACGTGTTCATGGCTTTGATATTTAGCATGATGTACTCTGGAAAAGAGTAGTGTGGAAGAAACCTGATAAAAAGTTATGGATGGAAAGTAATAATATGTATCTCATGGGTTATGGAATTTGATGTTCCTATGGGATTATGTATGTAGTTGTACCCCCTATAAATGTAAGGAACCAATAACTGTGTCTTGTTTGAGTGTTGGGAATACCCCGTACTTGCTTTGTGTATCCACGTGATGGTGATACTTGGTACCCCTCCATGAGGAAAAAATTCACTTTTTTG
Source organism: Sequoiadendron giganteum (assembly GCA_007115665.2). NCBI lineage: Eukaryota > Viridiplantae > Streptophyta > Pinopsida > Cupressales > Cupressaceae > Sequoiadendron > Sequoiadendron giganteum. Next base: position 81,374,924 of record CM021107.1, on the reverse strand, counting down.
TGTGGGATTAACCATACCATTATGTGTTTGTGCATGTTTGTTACCTGATTGAGGGCCAAACCATGTGTGGTTGAAACTTATATATAAGAGTAACCAAAATTTAGTTTCATAGAATTATTTTTCTTTTGGTTCTCTAGTTCCTCAGTCCATGAAGGGATAGTAGCAGCCACAAAGTTCCTTGGGTGGAGTGTGCAGCGTACACATATTGTGGTGCAGAGCGTCTCAACTCAATGAATCTCAAGGAAACATACCCACTACTTTCCCTTATGATGGATCAGGATACTTGATCCATATGTGTTAACCTAATTCCCAAAGATTTGAGTACAATAACATAGGTTTGTTAGTATATGTCTGGCCATCCGTAGAGATGTTGGTCTGGAATTATTGAGTTAACCTTGTTCATATGCGAGGTGAAGCTCGGTAGCCCCATATTGATATTATTGTATTACATTATGTATGTATACCCTATCTGCACGTGTTCTGACATGATTCAATAGATACGATGCCACACCCCACTAATGTTCCAACATAGTGTTGGTGATGATGTCATGTTACACAATGCCACATGTTGAGACACGTGAAGGAAAATTATGAGATTTTATTTGATAGCCTACTTGTGTGATGAGTGTTATGCAACCTCAAACACTTGTAGAGGGATCCTCATGGTTGCTTCAACTGTGATGGTCGGATATCAAATGAGTAGATCCTAGCCATGTATACCTCTGGCTAAAGCGAGTTCTTGTGTGTGACTTCTCCATGAGGTATCATGATGTGGGGTGTGTTATACGCATGCCTACTTCTGTGGACCCACAAACACACTGCCACATGGCATATGACTAGTACGTGCCTTCTCCGGTTGGCGTATGACCATATCGAGTGACAACATGATAGTTTTGGATACACTCTAGGTCATGTAGATGACGTACTCACTCTGCACCACATGAGGGCTATTACTATAGCCAGACATTGTTTCCTCCTCCCTCATTTGGTGCCTAGTGTCTAGTCACATAGTGTTGTATAGTGCAATTTTAAAAGATTGTGACCTTTCTTTATGATTATTGATGATTTTCAGTTGATTGTGAAGGCCGACACCTTGTTTATATTTGATTGTGATGGTTTAGCCACAACTTGTTACCTTATTTGCTTATAACCCTAGTGGTTATATATTTGAATTAGTGTTGAAATTGTGCACATTTATTGCCTTATTGTTGAAATTGAACTTTTATTTTCTCTTATTTATGACTTTTGTGGCTAAACTAGTTATCTTTGTTGTTTTAATGTTAGCAATGTGTCGTAATGTGAATCCTCTCCAAGGACATATGAGGCGGACTTGATGAGTGTATATGAGGAAGTAGACAAAGGGAATGTTGAGGATGGGAGTATGTGAGGTTGTTATATAGCTAGGACCCACTACTCACCTATGTGTGATGACTATCTCTTAGAGGTTAATCACCTTATACAACAAGAGATAGGTCATTATGGCCTTGTTTGGATGGTCTCACCTTATGTGTGGCCTGACACCATCAAGCCACTAATTGTGATGTTTGGATTATTTGAGATGGAATTTAGTTCTTGGTTCATGGATTCTTGTAACATGGATTAGTATTTTGCTTTCTGGTGTTGAGATGGACCCATGTGTGGCCTTGTGTTGGGGTGTATGTGTAGTATATAAGTATAATTATGATTATGGTGCTTGATTTAAGAGTTTTTGTACGTTGATTTTTCCTTTTGGTTGTGACTCCTTTCTTGGGTGGTGTGTATAGGATGCCTAGGAGAGGTGGTCATGGAGATGATCGTCTGAGCTCTTCTTTTCTGAGTCCCCACGAGAAGAATTGTGTGGAGCGTCTGGGTCCTCAGATATGTTCTTTGCTTGAGGAGTTGCTTACCCAGTTAGGCCCTAGATAGGAGTGTGGAACACAACAACAACACTCTAAACCTAAGTGTAAGGTTTCAAAAACTCATCATGGTGGTAATGGTTCTCAATCTAGGAAGAACCAGAACTGGAGGCATATTAAATGCTTCAACTCTAAGCAGCTAGCATAGAGTATGTAGTCCACCTTTAGGAGTAGTGCATAATAGTCTAGCGTACCACCTGGAGGTAGGGGCTTTGGCAGGGGAACTGGATGTTTCACATGTGGCCAACAGGGCCACATAGCTAGATAGTGGCCTCAGAGGAACTTACCAAATTTCAGTCAGAAGTCAACAGCTACTAAGCCAGCAAGGAATGACGTAGGAAGGAATCATGGAATGAGTGCAACAGTTGATCATCGGACAAAGGATCAAGGTACAAAGGTGGAGATTACTAGTAGTGGACAGGCAACTGATTTGGGAGTTCATGGAAATCCTATGGTATAGGAGGTTGAGGAGGTGCCTTCAGTGTTGTTTCCTCTGCTTTAATTCTTGATATGTTAGGATATGTGTTTTGAGACTATGTTGGTTGTTTGTATTGATAGTTTATTTGGCTTATAGGATTATGACTATGGTTATTGTTTCTTTTATGTTGGGGTATGGAGTGGTTCAGTTTTGAAACCATTGATTATGTCTCACTTTATGGAGTTTGTACTAGGGGTATTTGCAGGCTTCCAGGAGTAAGCCCGACCCTAGGGGGGGAGAATGTAACACCCCTCTATTTTTCTCTTATGTTTAAACTATGATGTTTTGTTAATTTTTTATCGTTAACATTAGAGTGATGTGGATTAGATGTTGTGATGTGATGTTTCTCTATTTCGATGTTATCATTTGACATGCCTTTGATTCACATAATGATGGTTTGTTATAACATGGTTATTGCACATGAGTATTTTATTTATATTGGAATTTTCAGTTTGTGATAAGTGTATTGGTGAAGGGGACAAAATTGCATCACTTGCTTGTGAGTGCCTTGCAATTCTATGACTTCCTCTTCACAGTGTGTTTTATGATAATTTTTATATACATGTGCTATTGATGTCTCATTTACAGGTTTGTAGGTACATGACATCGACTCCACCTGGCTTTATAGGTTTGAGTGTGTCGACCCAACGGTTATGTTGATTGGGAGATAGTAACTATGATACTTGTGTCAAGTCTACACCCTAGTTTCAGTGTGTCATCGGGTTTATTCAATTGTGCTTGTTTAATGTGTTTATTATTGTTTCAAATTATCATGGTAAAATTCTTTAAAGAGGATTTAGTGAATTTAATTATTAAAAGTTGATTATTAGATTATTCTTATTTTAAATGTTAGAGGTTTTGAATTAATAAATAAATCAATTTAATTTAATTAATAAAAAGATTAATCCTTGGATTATTTTATTTATTTATTAATGAAATTAGTTAAATAGTTTATATTTGATTGGGAAATGTTTTAATTATTAAAATATTTTATTTTGAATATTAAAGGATTTTATGCCAAGAGGGTTGTTGGAGATATTTTGTAAATTTCAACAATTGTTAGAAGAAATTAATGAGCTAGTTGGGGAAAATTAATTCACGAGAGATAATTTTGGCTTTGAGTGAGGAAATGGAAAGCTTCTTCAGGGCAAAGGCACGAGATATTTTGGGGGTTGGGAATTGTTTGGAAAAAGAATTTTTGTTGTGATCTGGATAATTTTTAGGAAGAATTTGTTGTAGAAGTTATTTTTGTATTCTTGCATCATTAGGAAATTTGTTTTGGAATTTCTTGTTGTGTTGGGATTGCTCTTGTGATCAGGAAATCATACTACTTTAGAGGAAGCCATTGTTTTTCTGGAACAATTGCTTGGAGCTATGGAGGAGGCACTACATCAAATCTTCAAATACTCAAGCATTGGATTACAGGTTCTTTCCTTTGTTTTTGTTAAGTTTTTAATTGAAAAGTGTTTGGATTACATCCTCTCTGTAAAAAAAGATTGTTTGGTGTAAAAGAAATTATATTGTCGTAAATAAGTTTTGTGTTGAATTCGTCATAGAAAACCTCTGAAAGATTTTTGTAAATTCTCCTGTAAATTTTGTTTTTATCTTATTTTGTTTCCAATTGAATCTGTATGGCTAGGAATTGTAAATCTCTGGGTAAATCTTGAAATCCGTCTTGTGTAAGATATCTGTATATATTGCCTGTAATTATTGTCTTTTCTAGGAGTTAGGTAAATGATTCCTGTAGAAGGAAATTTGTGAAAATGTATTGTCATCTAGAGAAAACCTCTGTTATATATATATATATATATATATATATATATATATATATATAATTTATATATAATTTATATATGATTTATCAAGTCTTTGTAAATTTTCTAATTACAAAGGGAACCCTGTGTGGGAAATTGCTTCTCTGTAAAATAAAGTATTTACCTGTAGATTCTCTTTTGGGAAAAAAATTCCCAAATTAAAATTAGGGATTAAAATTCTTTGTATATATTTAATATATATACATATATGTATATATATATATTGTCAAATATACATACACACATATATATAGTATATATATTTATTTCTATATGAGAATTCATTTTGAAAATTGTTTAAATATTCTCTAATCGTCGTACGGTGAATTCATGCTAATGTTGTGTTGGTGGGATAAAAATTTTATTGTTGGAAGTGTTTTAATATTATGTTTGTGTGAATGAGGGCATGGGGAGTGCTATCCCCACCACCGCCCCCTTACGAGAGTGACACTTTGGAGGTAGCCTCCATAGCCTCCCCTCCCTTCCACAAGGATGAGCCATGCTGTGGTATGGTGGGTTCAGCCAGACTTTATGCCTTCCAAACGGATGATTAATACCATTGCCTACCTTCAAAAATTAATCCGTGTTTTTTTGCTTTATTTGGATTTCGAATTTATAAAAGGAAATTTTGTTAGATATATATATATTAAATTTAATAGTTTATTTTCTTATTAATATATTTGTAAATGTATATATGTTAGGTATATATATATTTAAATATATATTTTTATTAATTCTATTTTTAAATGGGTGCATGCAAATATGCACAAGTAAAAGAAATTGGTTGAGATATCTTTAATTGAATTTTAAAATTACTTTTAAAAATAATCGAGGAATTTGACTATCTGTAAATTTAGAATTTCCCCTCTTTGGATCTGAAGAGGTTTTGGTTTATTTTGATTAATTTTTCTATTAGGGAAATTGTTTTTACTATAAATTTCATTGTGGAAGGGAAATGGATTTAATATATCCAAAAGTAGTGTATTTCCTTTATGATTGTCTTTCAAGTTATTTCCTTTGTTTATTTATTTGGGGAAATTGGTTTAGAATTGTTAAGTCTTCCAGTCATAATAGCGAATTAGGGGGTTGTGATTTATTTTGAGTCAACCCAGTGTGTTACCTTTGGATTAGTGCAATTTTTGTTATCAATGTTACCCGATTTCCATAAACGTGGATGTTTTGCCTCCTTTGCATGGAGTGGTTTTGGTTATTTGTTTCCTCCTTATTTTGGAGTGGTTCTATTCCAAGTGTTGACAGTGGGCGAGTGATTCTGGATGGGGGCCGAGATCTGGTAAGATCTAGCGGGTAACTCATGCACCTTAGTGGTGACACTTCTCCTAGGTTAGCAGTTTGTATGGTTCTCTGGTGTAACTAGTTATATTACTCTAGTAGAATTGTATCCTTTGAGTTAGTTAAGAACTGGTATCTTCTAAGTTCAATTGCATGTGTTAGCCTATGTCTAGAGGTAGTAGGTTTGGCCATGTTTCTTGTTACTGTCTCCTAGCACGGGGGGTGGGCCTTTGGGTACCACTTGGTTGGGAGGAATGTGCACCCTACACCATTGGGTCCCCTTTATCTTCAGTTCGTGATGGCAAGGTCTTTGAGTTGGAGAGCTCGTGATGGTTCTAGTGGATATGTTCCTTTCTTTCAATGTATTATTTTAGTTGTATTTGTAACTAATTTACTCAATTGTATTCAAGGAGGAATCTTGTAAATTGTAATAGTTAGGTATAATCTACCTCATTCTGGAAATGAGAATTGTAATCTTACTTGTAAATTAATGTAATCTAGAACTTGCTATATCTTATACTATGTGTTGTAATTTAAATGCTTTGTATGTATGTGCTTTTCAATTTACGATTAGTAATTTAATTAAATGCTATTTATGTGAGTAATGTATATGTTATGGTTTTAGATGTAATCTTTGACGCATTCCTTAGAGGTTGTTGTGAAAGTGTTGTGCATATTCCTTGTTAATAATGTACTTAAAAAAAAAATTGTACATGTCTGTATTGTTGTAACTTCCTCTAGGGTTATGAGGCTGGGCTTTACACATGGTATCAGAGGCCCAGGTTCATACACTAGGTACTCTAGGTACATTTGAATCCACTATGTTATCCTTGTGTATTTGTTAGTGTAGACACATAAAAATGACCTAGACCCATAGGCTCTTCTTCTAACCCTAATTAGGACATTTTAATTATGTCCCTAACTCACTTTCAACTATTAATTAGATAATTTATAATTATTTAATTAATTCATGTCCCCTCTATTCTTCTTGATTATTAAATAATTAATTCTTATTTATTTATCTAATGCGTCACTAATTGTCTAAAGTCTTCCTATAATTAAATAAATTTCTTAATTTATTTAATTATTTTAACCCTTTATGTCTTCCTAATTAGTAAATAAATAACTTTATTTATTTATTTAATTATGTCACTAATTAAGTCCTCTTCTTCCTAAAATTAAATAAATTCTTATTTATTTAATCCATCTCCCACTATAATTAAATAATTATGTTTAATTATCTAATTATTCATTAGCCTCTTCTCTCTAAATTAAATAAATTTTATTTATTTAATTTGATCCTCTCCTAAATTTTGAATTAAATTATTATATTTAATTTAAAAGGTCCCCCTTTATCACATTCCTCTAATAATTAAATAATATCTCTATTATTTAATATCCTAGCACATGAATTTATTATTTAATTCCCCCTCTTTTATTGTGCTCATTTTAAATAAATTTATTTATTTAAAATTCCCTTCTATTGTAAATAATTTAATTTAAATTATTTACTGTCACATGACCCCACACTTTAAGAATTAAAATAGTTTTTAATTCGAAAAGTCAACATTCCCTCTTGATTTAAATAATTTTAAATAAATTATTTAATTCCCCAACGACTTCGTTTTCCGTGCCCAAAATCTTTTGTCACATGCATTGTCAGCCATTGATTTGATTCTCTAAAGAATCAATCTTGACCCTTCATTTCGAATTTGACCTAATGTTGCCCTAACCCTAATTGTGGGTTACTTTATTGAATCTCGTCCATTGATTCTAGGGCATTTACTAACTTTCAATCTTGGCCATTCACACAAAATTGTCTTTTGTATAAAAGAGCAATTTTGGTCTCATTTTGAACATCTTGCATTTTCATGTTTTGTTATCTTGCATTTCCATATTTTGACATCTCACATCTTACACTTTCATGTTTTTATCTTGCATTGTCATATTTTAGAGATTTTAGCATGTTTATCATAGCATATCAGGTTTTCATTTGATATTAGCTTAGAAATTGTAGATGTTTACTATTTGTAGTAGGGCATAGTTTGCATCTAGGTCATTTCAAATCCTTCAATATTTTCTTAGGGCTTGTCATTTCTATTGGCTTGCTCTTTACAAATCTGAGGGAAAGCAAATCATATTCAGCAAATTAAGGTGTAATGGAGGTTAGTCATGGAGGATGAAGACAATCTATAAGATTGTTCATCTATTTCCTTTGCACTCCATTACCAACTGTGGGTTTTTAGATTTTCTACATATTATAGATGCTAACCAGATTCTAGAAATTTCTCATTGTTACATTGGTGAACCCAACATCCTTTTAACACGTTTGTGTAGGTCATAGTACGGATTTTTTGTCATCTCTTTTTTGCAGGTTCGGGTACGGATTTCTCAATTTTTTTTGCAGGTGTACGAAATGACGCATTTGACAATTCCTACGATGCAAGTGACAACCCGAGCCGCATCTGACAACTACAGATCTGCATTTGCTCTGTCAACCCACATCTGCATACTCAAATGATGCATCTGCTTCCTAAAAGTTGCATCTGCTTCCCAAGCCGCATCTGTTAACCAGAAAGCTGCATCTGGTATACCAAGCCACATTTGCTCTATTGCGACGCATCTGAAGGGTATAATAATTTTTTGTTATTTTTGTTGCATTTTCCAGTTTTCTCTCTTTCTTTCTTGGATAGGTTAGAGATTTTGGGTTACTAATCTTTGTTTGCAGCTTGTGGCAAGGAGTCTAACACTTTTCTTTGTTCATTTCTTAAATTTTAGGCAAACTTGCATTTTCATTCATGGGTTAAAAAGAACACAACTTGCATATTCATGGGATAAAAAGAAAACAACTTGCATTATAACTCATTGGCTTAAAATGAACTTGCATTTTCATAGCATTGAGTTAAAATAATCTTTAGTTAGCTCACACTACAAACGGTTAAAATGAACCCCATGTCTTCTTTTTATTTCATGTTTGTGAAAAACATTTCGATTTGGGCTTAAAATGAACACCATGCGAGTGTGAGTTAGGGTATTCATGTTTTCACTTCTTGTTTTTAAACAAGGATTGATTGAACTATGAATACTCTAATTCGCTTTTGTTGAACCATAGAAATTGGGCCTGCTTTGGTGGGAAAAAGTACTCACCCCAAAGCGACTCAAATCGGAAACGTGCTAAAGCCAAGCGACGCCCAACCGGTATATAAATTTTAATGTTAAGGAAAACTTAGCATTATGAAAGTTCCTGCAAACAAGCATATGATTCTCCAGTACCCTTGTGGTGTGTCGAAACCTGCAAAATGTAACCTCTACAGACTGGGATGATAATGCCTCTCACGTGGCCTTTCGAACGGGTGCCCGAATTAAATCCTTTGTTTTAGCAAGCCAAAAACTTTCTATTCTTTGGTACAACAATGGTCATTGTGATGACACCCACACCTGCGCAGTTCTTAGTAGAGATGATCAATCTGCCATGGGAGTTTCATGGAGGTTGGAAGCTTGGTTGCCCTTAGAAGTGAGTGCACTGTAAGGGGGAGCCTGTGGGGCCAAGCTTTTGAATTCATCCGCTAAGGATATGCGGTTAGTGGGATCCAAAAGAATACTATCCATAAAGCCATAAGATTTTATAAAATGACTTCTATGTGGTTGATTTTTTTTTTACAAACACCATGTATTTGCCAATTCCTTTGAGACAAACAAACATCAAACTTGAAACAAACATTGTCAACTGAAACAAGTCTTTGCAAAATCGGCCTAAATTTTTTTTCTGCAACACATTTGAACCATTGAACTGCAACTGTTTAGTCCAGAGCTGCATTTGTTCTTCTAAGCCGCATTTGAGAAACACAGAGCCGCATCTGCTTTGTTAAGTTGCATTTGAGCAATAAAAAGCCACATCCGCTAACTTAAGTCACATATGCAAAACTTTAGACCAGTCCAAGTGTTTTTACAACACAACCGCACCTATCACCCACATTTGCGCACTTGTGTGATGCATTCAACTTACTGAACCGCATTTGATTGCCTGTGAACCACATTTGTCAGAACAAGCCGCATTTGGTGTTTACCCGCATTTTTTCCAGTGCTAAAATACTTCCAGAATTCCTTACTGCAATGCAACTGACCTCTTAGACTGTAATTGTTTATCGAAAAGCCGCATTTGCTGTTTGCCAAACTTGATGTTGAGCCGCATTTGCCTGTCTGTTAAAACATGCCAGAATTAATTCCTGCAACGCATTTGATAAGCCGCATTTGACTTTCCGAACTGCATTTGCCATAGTGAGCCACATATGCTCTGTCAAAAACTGCATTTGAAACCATGAGCCACATGTGCTCTGCCGTACCACATTTGCTAGTCTTCAAAAACAATCTGCTCACTGTCAAAATCAAAGTCAAAAATTTTCCTTTTCCAGATTCCAGCAAGTCCATCTTTTTTGTTTCTGTCAAAACCAGATACTGATTTGCTCAACTTCCCCCATTATACACATCATTCTTAGGATCATCATAGGTTTCTAATTGCATTTGACTAATTGCATTATTAATTTTACCTTAGACACTCACTTTGCAGATTTTAGGAACACACTCCTTACCATCCATTTTCAAGACTTTGTCTTCAAAAGTAGGTTATCATTGGACCCAATTACCCTTAGTCATTTAGTGAAAAATTTTGTGAATTGTTTCCCACTCAACAGTCTAGTGTGGAAACTTCACTTTGTCCTCTTTTTAGTCCTATTATGGTCCATTGATTTTCCAAACCTGAAACATTGCAAGCACTTTGTTTGGTCAAGTAGTCACCTCCTTAGATTTCTCAATAGTGAGTGCATCTTAGGCTCCATTTTAGTTGCATATCATTAGCCCCCTCATTTTAGTGTCATACCATTTGCATCCACAAATCTTTGGTCTCCTTTCAATTTCATTTGCATTTCATTCCTTATCTTCAAAAAAGCCCAAAAAACATAGTGTCATATTTAGGTCATCCTCCATCATCATCCCAAAGTTCAGTAAAACTTTTTATGGTTGAAACTAGATTACAAAAAAAGAAAAGACTCATGGATTCTTTTGGTCAAGACCCCAATGTTCCCAATTTCACCAATGACATGAATTTATTCCCTAGTAACATGAATACTCTTTCTAATGACATGGGAAATTCTACAATCAATCCCTTTAGTGAGATATGTATTCCACACAATCCCTTTGAACAATTTGTCTGTAGGGATCAAAATTTACAAGTTTTTGAAGAAGACATACAAGTTGCTGCCCAAAACCCAGAAGTGGCCTCTTTTGTGGAAGAATTAATCCTAAATGACTCATCCAGATATTTAGCCATGCTTCTTGACCAAGGAGCTAGGTTACCACAAGGATTTGACCTCAACACCATTAGAACAACATACCCTAATCACCAAACACACAATACTTCCATGGGAGCCTCTCCACAAAACACCATTAACACCATCAATACTACCTCCCTTGGTCATACTACTACCACAACCAATGCAGCTACCACAACCAATGCAGCCACCACAACCAATGCAGCTGCCATAACCAACACAACATCCATTGGAGGATCATCTACCTAAAATAATACCACATCACAATCCATCCCTCAACACACAATCACCATCCCTTCACAAACATTTGGATCAAAAATGGGGGCAACAACCTCACCCATCGTTGGAACATCATTTAATTCCATGGGTACATCAACAAACCTATTAGGAGGCCCCTCAAATGCTATGGAAACTAATTCATCAAATCCTTTTGGGAGAAATAAATGAAGAATTACCATTCAAGGACCCCAACCTACTTACTCACAGGTTAATACCAACATTCCTTTGAGACAAAACACCAACACTAATCAAGGCCATAATTTCTCATTTGGACAAGGCAATCAAGGCACCCAATCTTTTACTCCATTTGGACATCAACATACTCAAAGTCAACAAGGCCCACAAATTCAATCCAACATGGCAGGATCTCAAATCCCCACATATGCTACACAAGTGCATACACAACAACATAATCCCCATCAATACACCCATTTTCAACAACCACACAATCAAAACACTCACTTGGCTCACCAACAACACATTCAAAACCAACACATCTCATCACAACAAGTGGGCAACCACTCCATACCTCTCACTAACATGTGTGATGCTACCAAAAACCCCATTGTGGAAGCACTCACACTCCAACTTGTTGCTCTTCAAACACAAGTAGAGACCTTGCAACAGTCCAACAAAAAATCTTACATGTCACATGACTTGTGTCCATATCCATTTGACACAACATTGTATATGCCACCCTTTCCTCATGGATATGTGGTACCCCATTTTCCTAAATACAAAGGCAAGACGAACCCTATTGAACACATAAGAGAATTCACCACTAGCTGCATTGACATTGCATATGACCAAACCTATCTCATGAGACTCTTTTCAAGAAGCCTTGCAGGTCATGCATTAGAGTGGTTCTCATTATTGCCTAAAGGAATCAAAACATGGGACGAATTGGAAAACAAATTTGTTGAAAATTATGCCTATAACATTGACACAAACATTGACATTGCCTCCTTATGCAGACTTACCCAAGAGGATGTAGGAGAGACTTTCATTCCATTCTTTCAAAGATGGAGAACCTTAGCAAGTAGGTGTCCGGTAGAAATACTCAAAAAGGAGAAAGTAACCATGTTTGTACAAACTCTCCTTGGACCTCTAAGGTATGGATTACAAGTCCATTGTTGCACCACTTTTATCGATCTTGTTGAAAAAGGTGTCCAACTTGAAAAATCCTTAATCGCTAAAGGCGAATTGAAATATGGTGGCAAAACCATCAACGCAACCCAAGTAGCTCAAATGACAAAACCAAATACTGGGTTAAGAACAAGCATATCACTAATGATGGTGTGGTTGATGCCAAAACCATCAATACAATAGGTCATGTACTCATCATCAAAGGAGTACAAAATCAAAACACACCTATGACTACACCAACACCAACTGCAAATGCTATCCAAAGCAATCCTCCTCAATCTAATCAAAGCTAGTTGCATCAACTGCAGCAATTCTCAAAACGTACATACACCCCTTTGGGTGAGCCTATTGAGGTTGTCTTGAAAAAACTCCTTCATAATGATGTCATAACATTGGAAGACCCTAAACCATACGACCCTGGTCAATTCAAGCCATCATGGTGGGATGATAGCGCATTTTGTGATTTCCATTGTGCCAAAAGGCACAAAACATCCTCTTGTCATCAATTACGAAATCTGGTGCAAGACCTGATTAAGAATCACACCATCGAGCTAGGTGGTCAATCCTTCACATCTAATGCGGATCATACTATACACAAAAACCCATTGCAGGATCATGGTAAAGCTTCCTCATCTGGCACAACAAATACCAACAATCAAGCCAACCACATCCGTCTGGTCTACAATACTACCCGTCCTGCATACAGTTACCCCGATGGTACCATTATCAACAATCTTCGCACTGCTGATGAAGATGAATGTGTTAATACCATTTCCATTAAAAAAGCCCCAGAATGTAATGTGACAACGCATAAAGGCAAGGTCACTATCCCCAGTTCTTCGGCACATCAACCTAAGATCACCATACCTGGTCCATCCGCCAAAAAGTCAACACCCAAACCAGAGTTCAACATCATTGAGTAACTGAATAACACACCTGCTCAAATATCCATTCTCGAACTACTTCGTATTTCACCCACACACAAAGCCATCTTGGATAAAGTCTTACAAATGTCATCCGTCCCAACCAACATTGATGTCAACCACTTTGAGACTATGGTCAGATACCTAAATTCACCTCATCACATCACCTTTTCAGATAGTGACTACTCTTCACCTAAACCATTGCATAATGATGCCCTTCACATTGAAGTCTTTGTCCATAAACATAAGGTGAGACGAGTCCTAGTAGATGGCGGAGCAGGATTGAACATCTGTTCTCTCAAATTGGTCAAAGCTCTTGGTTTTTTTGAGGCATGTGTAGATGCTAGCAAGAGCATCGTCATCAAGGCATACGATGATGAAGAACGTGCTTCTAAAGGCGTCATTACCATTCCGCTCCGGGTAGGACCTGTCATCATAGATGCAACATGCCAGGTCCTGGATCGTGATATACACTACAACATTTTACTTGGCTGCCCATGGATTCACGCCTTAAAAGCCATTCCATCCACATACCACCAGTGCCTAAAATTCCCTTTTGATGGAACTGAGATCACCATCCCAGGAGATCCCGATCCATTCCAATATTGCACCAACCTGCGAGCCACTGCTGAGCACCAGGTACCCATCAATCGGGAGGCCTCATCTTCCACTTCATCCAAATACATTGACCCATCCACACTCACAAAATCATCCATTCCATCATCTTCTACCACACCATCTCCATCAGTCTCCATCCCAAGTAATGACTTTCAGATCCAGGACCTTGGCTGTGGAGAGTTCAAGTTGAATACAACTTATTGTATCACCACAATACCTAAGCCACCAAAATTCTATGGAAGACCATGTTTTGCAATTGATCCCAAAACAACTTTCAACATCCCACCAAAAAGTGTTTTCACATTATGGGATGATGTGGGTAATGAAGTCATCGATGACATAGCTAATTGGATCTACAGAGACCCAATAGAGTTTCCCCCACTACCGTTACATCTCTATGGCAAGGGATATGACATATACAAAGCCCAAGGTTTCGATGGTACAAGCGGCCTTGGAAAGAACAGCAATGGAAAACGAGAACCTATTTTCATGACGGCAAGACCAAGATACATAGGGTTAGGGTTTGACGAAGTTGGAACTGATGATCAACGTACTCTTGAACTTTCAAATAAGGTTGTAATGGCTACAGAAAGTGTTGAGACATGCAAAGAACCCCTCACTGAAACTGACTCCAATGAATGGGAATGGGGATCTAACAAAACAATCAGTGATTATGACATCGATGAACTATTCTTGGAACCTGGCCAACTTTCCTTTGAAGAACAATTTTTCCAAGAATATAACGTAGACCCCATTGATCGACATTATAAAAATAAGGAATGGGTACGCATTCCTTGGAACCCAGAAGAAACCAAGGTGTCGTCGGTAATACCTGAATCATCCCAACCCATTCCTGAGCCCACCCATGAACCTAAACTACCTAAGTCCACTCTCCATACTTCTAACACGCCAACCACTAGTCACGATGTTGACAATTTTAACCCATATTATGACTTTGACTTTGATTCATCTGACTTGGAGTATGGACCATCCATTGCATCAGACACGAAAGTGGAAATTGACAACTTTTCCTTCACACTTGAGGCTTTAGTTGCCACACTCTCCGCATCTTCCCCATCCTTCACCAACACCGACAATGGGATTTCACTTGTCTATCCACAACTGATCGACTGGGACCAACAAGAGCCACCAGTAATGCACATGTTTCAGAATGATGAAGCCATAGTAGAATTCATGGGGCTCAGAGAAGGCATACCATGGGGAGATCACAAAACAGGGTTTTCTATTGACCTAGATTGTACGGCTTACTTCGGGGAGACTGTGCAATCCTCTAGTCACAAAAATACAATGAATAAGACAAAAAGAGAAACGTCTTTAGGTGAAAACTACAAGGCACCTTCTAAGAGCAAAACAGTAAAAACAAAGGACGTATCCAAAGGTGAAAACCTCTTTGAGGCACCTAAGGATGGAGGATTGGAATTTCTCCCTATGACACAAGAAAAATAAGCCATGCTTGTTGAAGACACAATGGAAGTTAACATAGACACACCAGAGAATCCCAAAATGATTCTCTTGGCCGCATCATTGTCAGATGAAGAAAAACTTGAATTTAAACAATTCTTCATAGAGAGAAAAGTTAACTTCGCATGGTCATATGCTGACATGCCAGGGCTTGATCTTGAATTAGTGCTACATCATCTCCCTTTAATCCAAGGAATCAAGCTGGTCAAACAAAAATTGTGCAAGATGCATCCATTGATTGCACTACTTGTCAAGGAAGAACTAAAAAAGTTACTGGATGCTAAATTCATAAGGTCAATTGATTATGCGGATTGGATATCAAACATTGTTCCTATTACGAAACCGAATGGAAAAATCTGTATTTGCACGAATTTTAGAGATTTGAACAAATCTTATCCAAAGGATGACTTCCCCCTACCAAACATAGACATGATTGTGGATCTCACAGCTGGGTACGAGATGCTATCCCTCATGGATGGTTTCTCAGGTTATAATCAAATCTGAATTGCAACAAAAGATCAGCATAAAATGACATTTACTTGCCCATGGGGAGTGTACTGTTGGAATGTCATGCCTTTTGGCTTAAAGAATGCAGGCGCCACTTACTAGAGAGCCATGACAACAATATTTCATGACATGATGCATATCCTAATGGAGGATTATGTAGATGACCTATTGGCCAAATCATTGACAAGGAAAGATCATCTCAAGGTCTTGGACAAAATATTCAGGCGGCTTGAAGAATACAAGGTCCGTTTAAACCCAAAGAAATGTGTCTTTGGAGTCACTTCCGGTAAGCTATTAGGCTACATAGTTTCACAAAGAGGCATAGAGGTCGACCTAGAAAAAGTAAAAGCAATCATAGACATGCCTCCACCAAAGGGAATCAGTGAGCTGAGAACTCTACAGGGAAGACTGCAGTCAATCCACCACTTCATTGCATAGTTGGCAGACAAGTGTCAACCATTGCAATATCTTCTGCACAAAAGCAATCCTTTTGTATGGATAGATAAGTGCAACATAGCCTTTGAAAAAATTAAAGAATATCTATTAACACCACCAGTGTTAATGCCTCCTATTGAGGGAAAACCATTGATCCTATATGTCTCCACAACGACAAATGCACTGGGGGCATTATTGGCGCAACATGATCATGAAGAAAAAGAAAGAGCCGTCTACTACATCAGCCGCACACTAATTGGATATGAGCTCAACTACACAACCATTGAAAGGGCATGCCTTGTAGTTTTCTTTGCGGTGCAGAAACTACGACACTATATGCTAAGCCACCAAACACATCTAGTAGCTAAGATTGACCCATTAAAGTATCTCTTGAGTCATGCGGCATTGACAGGTCGCTTGGTGAAGTGGGTCATGATTTTAAGCGAGTATGACATACAGTATGTGGAGCGCAAGGCTATAAAGGGTCAAGTCATAGCAGATCAGCTTGCAGATGCACCAATCTAGGCTACCCACCCATTGGTGGTTGATTTTCCTGATGAGTTTATTTTTCATGTCGAACTGGCATTACCATGGAAGCTATACTTTGATGGGTCCCACACTGGTCATGGCTCAGGAGCTGGCATCCTATTCATCATACCACAAGGGGATTCAATTCCTAAATCATTTTGGATCACTTTCCCTTATACTAATAACATGGCATAATACGAGGCACTAGTCACAGGTCTCAAGATAGCAATTAAATGGAAAATCCAGACATTGCTCATATTTGGAGATTCTCAGTTGGTCATCAACGAAGTCAATGATGACTATGACACAAAAGATGAGAAGTTGCTTCCCTATAAATGAATGGTGGATAGCTTCCTGATGTTTTTCAAATTGATTGCATTTGAACAAATCCCAAGAACACAGAATAAAGCGGCCGATGCAATGGCTACCATTGGATCTCTCCTAGACATCCCTAAGAATGTGTCACAATTTGAATTCTTAGTGGAACAACTGCTGATGCCCACATACGATATTCCAGAGTCAAAAATGGTGTGCAAGATTGTTGGTCCCAGTTTTCCTTGTTATCAGGACATATACAACTATCTTAAATCCCAAACCCTCCCACCCAACCTATCCAACAACCAAAGAAAATCCTTCATCCAAAAAGCGGCCAGACATACCATCATTAGTGACACCCTATACCGTCGTGGCTTTGACAACACCCTTCTTCGCTGTCTCGACACTAATGAAACCCAAACAACTTTACGTGAGGTACATGAGGGTATATGCGGATCTCATTCGAGTGGTCCAACGCTAGCTAGGAAGATCACTAGAATGGGGTACTACTAGCCGACATTAGAAAAGGATGCTCTTCAATTTGTTAGAACATGTCAAAAATGCTAGGTACATAGTGACCTAATTCATGCACCTGCATAGGAATTGAGACCAATCGCTTCTCCATGGCCTTTCACACAATGGGGACTCAACCTCATGGGTAAGATTCATCCATCCTCTTCAAATGGCCATAAATACATAATAACCGCCACTGAGTATTTCACTAAGTGGATTGAAGCCGTCCCTCTCACCTACATCACCGGTAAGCAAATATCCAAGTTTATTCTAAATTACATCATTTGCCGGTATGGTGTCCCACAATCCATCATCATAAATAACGGCAGTCCATTTAAAAATCAAGACGTTTATGAACTCTATTCGCAATTCCACATCCAACACCATTTCTCCACCCCATACTACCCACAAGGCAATGGTCAAGCTGAGGCATCAAATAAAACAATTCTTCACATTCTGAAGAAGACCGTCAATGACGCTGGCTAGGATTGGCACTTACAACTCAATCCTACTTTATGGGCCTACTGCACCAGCATTCGCACACCCACTGGAGCCACTCCATTTTCCTTGGTCTACGGATCTGAATCCATATTGCCCATCGAGGTTGAAATTCCTTCTCTCTGAGTCTCGTTGAAAGGTATGATTGATGATGAAGAATACAGACAGTCTCGCCTACATGAGCTAGAAATGTTACAAGAAAGGAAACAAAATGCCTTAAACCATTTGTAGGCATATCAAAATCGCCTCTGCAAAAGTTATAACAAAAGAGTCATGGGGAGAAAGTTTGAAATTGGTGACTTGGTTCTCATGCAAAATCCCAGAAATTAGGTGGACCGTGAAAAGCCTAGTAAGTTTGAGGCTAATTGGCTTGGTCCTTATATCATTACTACCGTGTTTGGTTTCGGAGCTTACCAGCTAGCCACACCTGATGGAGAACAGTTGACAGAACCTATCAACAACTTACATTTGAGAAATTTCTACGCATAGCATCAGAGAGCTTGGCTAAAAAACCTAAAAATACAAAAAAATTGAAAAATACAAAAAATTGTCCCTTGATGAAAATCTGGCAAACAGACATCTTGGTGACACCAAAAAAATCAAAAAATGGCAAAAATAGTAAAGAGAAATAAATCCATCCAATAGTGAAAACCTGGTAAACAAGCGCTTTGGATAGGTACCATGGTGAAAACTTGGCAAACAGGCACCATGTGTAGTCAATCGTTGCTCTGTCATCTACTGTTACTCTAATCGACCCTTGTCCACTTTCCATAATCACAACAACATGGCATTCATGACATTCATCCCAAGTCCTATCAATTACGGCCATGGTTACCATTTAGTTGACATCATCCCTTGCATATCCATGCCTTTGGCCTTGTATCCGCATTTCTCCATACCATTGGACTCGGATAATCCCTGCTCTGTCTGGGGGCAAGACCTTTATCGTGTAATTGTAGTGGGTGTCGCACATGATCCTGCATTCTTATAAAGTCCTGAAAAAAGTCATAAAAATATGAAAAAGTCTTGAATAAAATCCTAAAAATCATATAAATTCCTGAAAAAAGACCTAAAAATTGAAAAATATCTTGAGAAAATACAAAAACATCCAAATCATTGTCAAAATCCCAAAAACAGAGTCAAAATCAATAATATCTTTTCAAGTCCGTTGAGTTAGTCAATCTTTGTCCACGTGCGAACTACATTGTCTCTACACATTTGCTATGTAGGCAAGATTCATCTTTGAATCCCCGAGACATCAGGTCAGTCCTTTTAGGTTTGTCAGAATAAAATCATGATTCAAAACTTCTATCCTTTGGACAATGTCATTGGTCATCTCGAACTACGAGGTCTCTGAGTGCATGACGTAGGCAAGGCCATCAATCGATGAGCCCCTGAGGCTGCACTAGGTCAGTCCATTAGGGTTCATAACACAATATTTTCACACACATCAATTTTTCTTCAAATCAAGCAAAATATTCCATCAATCCTGAGCAAGCAATCTATCAACAGTCTGTTTCATTAGCAATTTCGGTCAACTCAGCATATCAACAATGGCATTCTATCAAGGCAATTGAACCTGGAAAACCTTTGGGTTCTTCTTCAGATGTATCCTTCTGAAGAGAAACTCTCGTCATTTCTTTATGCTTTTGGATGCGTCCTTCCTAAGAATTATCCTCATCATCTGGCATTTCGATGGATTCTCCTAACTCCGAGAATTGATCTCCTAGATATCAACGTCATTCAGGATGTGTCCTTCCTGAACTTGATATCGCTCGACAATTGGCATCCTTGATCTTAAAACACTTGGCAAATACTTGGCACTTGTCTTTGGCCTTTTCATCATGTTACTAGTTTTTCAATGAGATCCTGACAACAGGATTTAGAGAAACAACGATGTCTCATGACGTTGTCTTGTCTTTTGACACTCATGTTACTAGTTTCTCGGTGATGTCCTGACTACAAGATTTAGAAAAACAATGATGTATCATGATGGTGGCTTTATTTTTGTTATTTTGGCAATCATGTTACTAGTTTCTCGAGGATGTCCTGGAAACAGGATTTAGAGAAGCAGCGACGTTTCATGGTTTGTTTTTGTCTTTTTCTGCTTGTGGTTGGTTACGATGAAATGACTGGGGAAAATTACGCTCTTAGTATGAGTCATGATCATCCTTGTTTGCAACTCCTTGTCTTATGTGATAGTATGACCTTGCACATCTTGATTTATGTCATATCATGGTGTTTATTGCCCATTACAATAATCTACCCAATGATGATTAAAGAGCAATAAATATTAAAGTCCTATGGTAAACGTTGAAGGATTTGATCTAGGAACTAACATGCATCTCATATAGGCATTGCATTCATATCATCATCCATATCTTGTACTAACACTTTCTTGTGCCATCGTCTTCTAGTCTTCTCATTCATTTTGAGAGCACACCCATGTTCTTGGAACCCGTTTGTCCTCCTGAGGGGGCATACCGCAACCCTCCTCATCATTCTTCCTCATCCTATTTTGCATTGGGGCATATGTTTGACTTATTTTCTTTGCCACAATGCGACAGGCTGCATTATGACAAAGAGGGGCAAATCTAGACACATAAAAATGACCTAGACCCACAAGCTCTTCTTCTAACCCTAATTAGGACATTTTAATTATGTCCCTAACTCACTTTCAACTATTAATTAGATAATTCATAATTATTTAATTAATTCATGTCCCCTCTATTCTTCTTGATTATTTAATAAATAATTCTTATTAATTTATCTAATGCGTCACTAATTGTCTAAAGTCTTCCTATAATTAAATAAATTTCTTAATTTATTTAATTATTTTAACCCTTTGTCTTCCTAATTAGTAAATAAATAACTTTATTTATTTATTTAGTTATGTCACTAATTAAGTCATCTTCTTCCTAAAATTAAATAAATTCTTATTTATTTAATCCATCTCCCACTATAATTAAATAATTATGTTTAATTATCTAATTATTCATTAGCCTCTTCTCTCTAAATTAAATAAATTTTATTTATTTAATTTGATCCTCTCCTAAATTTTGAATTAAATTATTATATTTAATTTAAAAGGTCCCCCTTTATCACATTCCTCTAATAATTAAATAACATCTCTATTATTTAATATCCCAGCACATGAATTAAATAATTTTATTATTTAATTCCCCCTCTTTTATTGTGCTCATTTTAAATAAATTTATTTATTTAAAATAAGTCTTATTTAAAATTCCCTTTTGCTATAAATAATTTAATTTAAATTATTTATTGTCACATGACCCCACATTTTTTGAATTAAAATAGTTTTTAGTTCAAAAAGTCAACATTCCCTCTTGATTTAAATAATTTTAAATAAATTATTTAATTCCCTAATGACTCCGTTTTCCGTGCCCAAAATCTTTTGTCACATGCATTGTTAGCCATTGATTTGATTCTCTAAAGAATCAATCTTGACCCTTCATTTCGAATTTGACCTAATGTTGCCCTAACCCTAATTGTGGGTTACTTTATTGAATCTCATCCATTGATTCTAGGGCATTTACTAACTTTCAATCTTGGCCATTCACACAAAATTGCCTTTTCTATAAAAGAGCAATTTTGGTCTCATTTTGAACATCTTGCGTTTTCATGTTTTGTTATCTTGCATTTCCATATTTTGACATCTCACATCTTACACATTCATGTTTTTATCTTGCATTGTCATATTTTAGAGATTTTAGGATGTTTATCATAGCATATCAGGTTTTCATTTGATATTAGCTTAGAAATTGCAGATGTTTACTAATTGCAGTAGGGCATAGTTTGCATCTAGGTCATTTCAAATCCTTCAATATTTGCTTAGGGCTTGTCATTTCTATTGGCTTGCTCTTTACAAATTTGAGGGCAAGTAAATCATATTCAGCAAATTAAGAAGGTGTAATGGAGGTTAGTCATGGAGGATGAAGACAATCTATAAGATTGTTCATCTATTTCCTTTGCACTCCATTACCAACTGTGGGTTTTTAGATTTTCTACATATTATAGATGCTAACCAAATTCTAGAAATTTCTCATTGTTATAGTTAGTGGAATTGTTAAGTGATCATGTGTTCATGGCTTTGACATTTATCATCATGTACTTTGTGGAAAAGAGTAGCATGGAAGAATCTTGATAAAAGGTTATGGATGGAAAGTAATGATATGTATCCCATGGGTTATGGAATTTGATGTTCCTATGGGATTATGTATGCAATTGTATCCCCTATAAATTTAAGGAATCAATAACTGTGTCTTGTTTGAGTGTTGTGAATATCCTATACTTGCTTTGTGTATCCATGTGATGGTGATACTTGGTACCCCTCCATGAGGAAAAAAGTCACATTTTGGTGTGGGATTAACCATACCATTATGTGGGTGTGCATGTTTGTTACTTGATTGAGGGCCAACCCATGTGTGGTTAAAACTTATATATAAGAGTAACCAAAATTTAGTTCCATAGAATTATTTTTCTTTTGGTTCTCTAGTTCCTCAATCCATGAAGGGATAGTAACAACCACAAATTTCCTTTGGTGGAGTGTGCAGCGTACGCATATTGCGGCGCAAATCGTCTCAACTCAACCAATCATGAGGAAACGTACCCCCTACTTTCCCTTATGATGGATCAGGATACTTGATCCATATGTGTTAACCTAATCAACACAGATTTGAGTACAACAACATAGGTTTGTTAGTATATGCCTGGTCATCTATAGAGACGTTGGTATGGCATTATTGAGTTAACCTCATCTGTATTAGAGGTGAAGCTCGGTAGCCCCATATTGGTATTAGCGTATTGCATTATGTATATATACCTTATCTGCATATGTTTTGACATGATGGAATAGATATGATGCCACACCCCACTAATGTTCTGACACAGTGTTGGTGATGATTCCCTATTACATGATGCCATGTGCTGAGACTCGTGAAGGCACATTATGAAATTGTCTTTGATAGCCTACTTGTGTGATGAGAGTTATAGGGCCTCAAACACTTGTAGAGGGATCCTCGTGGATTCTTCGACCATGATGGTCGAGTAGCATATGAGTAGATCCTAGACATGTATACCTCTAGCTATAGCGAGTTCCTATGTGTGCCTTCTCCATGAGGTATCATGATGTGGGGTGTGTTTTGTGTGTGCCTACTTATGTGGACCCATAGAAACACTTCCACATGGCATACGACTAGTATGTGCCTTCTTTGGCTGGCATATGACCATTTCGAGTGATGACGTGATAGTCATGGATACACTCTGGGTCATGTTGATGATGTGCTCACTCTGTACCACATGAGGGCTATTACTATATCTGGACATTGTTTCCTCCTTCCTCGTTTGGTGGCTAGTATCTAGTCACACAGTGTCGTACAGTGCAATTTTAAAAGATTGTCAACTTTCTTTATGGTTATTGATGATTTTCAGATGATTGTGAAGGCCGACACCTTGTTTATGTTTGATTGTGATGGTTCAACCACAACTTGAGACCTTATTTGCTTATAACCCTAGTGGTTATATATTTGAATTAATGTTGAAATTGTGCACATTTATTGCCTTATTGTTGAAATCGAACTTTTATTTTCTCTTATTTATGACTTTTGTGGCTAAACTAGTTATCTTTGTTGTTTTAATGTTAGCAATGTGTCGTAATGTGAATCCTCTCCAAGGACATATGAGGTGGACTTGGTGAGTGTATATGAGGAAGTAGACAAAGGGAATGTTGAGGATGGGAGTATGTAAGGTTGTTATATAGCTAGGACCCACTACTCACCTATGTGTGATGACTATCTCTTAGAGGTTAATCACCTTATACAACAAGAGATAGGTCATTGTGGCCTTGTTTGGATGGTCTCACCTTATGTGTGGCCTAACACCATCAAGCCATGGATTGTGATATTTGGATTATTTGAGATGGACTTTGGTTCTTGGTTCATGGATTAGTATGCTTCTTTTTGATGTCGAGATGGACCCATGTGTGGCCTTGTGCTATGATTTCTGGTGATGTGTGTTGGGGTGTATGTGTAGCATGTAAGTATAATTATGAGTATGTTGCTTGATTTATGAGTTTTTGTATGTTAATTTTACCTTTTGGTTGTGACTCCTTTCTTGGTTGGTGTGTATAGGATGCCTAGGAGAGGTGGTCATGGAGATTATTGTCTGAGCTCTTCTTTTCTGAGCCCCCACGAGAAGAATTGTGTGGAGCATCTATGTCTTCATATATGTTCTTTGCTTGAGGAGTTGCTTACCCAATTAGGCCCTACATAGGAGTGTTGTACAGAACAACAACACTCTAAACCTAAGTGTAAGGTTTGACAAACTCATCATGGTGGTAATAGTTCTCAATCTAGACAGTATGTGAGGTTGTTATACAGCTAGGACCCACTACTCACCTATGTGTGATGAATATCTCTTGGAGGCTAATCACCTTATACAACAAGAGATAGATCATTGTGGTCTTGTTTGGATTGTCTCACCTTATGTGTGGCCTAACACCATCAAGCCACGGATTGTGATGTTTGGATTATTTGAGATGGAATTTGGTTCTTGGTTCATGGATTAGTATGCTTCTTTTTGATGTCGAGATGGACCCATGTGTGGCCTTCTGTTGTAATTTCCGGCAATGTGTGTTGGGGTGTATGTGTAGTATGTAAGTATAATTAAAAGTATGTTGCTTGATTTATGAGCTTTTGTATATTAATTTTTCCTTTTTGTTGTGACTCCTTTCTTGGTTGGTGTGTATAGGATGCCTAGGAGAGGTGGTCATGGAGATGATCGTCTGAGATCTTCTTTTCTGAGTCCCCATGAGAAGAACTATGTGGAGCATTTGGGTCCTCAGATATGTTCTTTGCTTGAGGAGTTTCTTACCTAGTTAGGCCCTAGACAGGAGTGTGGTACACAACAACAACACTCTAAACCTAAGTGTAATGTTTCACAAACTCATCATGGTGGTAATGGTTCTCAATCTAGGAAGAACCGAAACTGGAGGCATATTAAATGCTTCAACTCTAAGCAGCCAGCATACGTACACAATCCACCTTTAGAGGTAGCGCACAATAGTCTAGCGCACCACATGGAGGCAGGGGCTTTGGTAGGGGAATTGGATGTTTCACATGTGGCTAATAGGGCCACATAGCTAGATAGTGGCCTCAGAGGAACTTACCATATTTTAGTCAGAAGTCGACAGCTACGGAGCTAGCAAGGAATGATGTAGGAAGGACTCATGGAATGAGTGCAGCAGTTGATTGTCGAAAAGAGCATCAAGGTACAAAGGTGGAGATTACTAGTAGTGGATAGGCAACTGATTCAGGAGTTCATGGAAATCCTACGGTACAGGAGGCTGAGGAGGTACCTTCAGTGTTGTTTCCTCTACTTTAATACTTGATATGTTAGGATATGTGTTTTGAGACTATGTTGGTTGTTTGGATTGATAGTTTATTTGGCTTAAACGATTATGACTTTGGTTATTGTTGCTTTTATGTTGGGGTATGGAGTGGTTCAATTTTGGAACCATTGATTATGTGTCATTTTATGGAGTTTGTACTAGGGGTATTTGCAAGCTTCCAAGAGTAAGCCTGACCTTAGGGGGAGAATTTAACACCCCTCTATTTTTCTCTTATGTTTAAACTATGATGTTTTATTAGTTTTTGATCGTTAACATTGGAGTCATGTGGATTATATGTTGTGATGTGATGTTTCTCTATTTTGATGTTATCATTTGAAATGGCTTTGATTAGCCTAATGATGGTTTGTTATAACATGGTTATTGCACATGAGTATTTTGTTTATGTTGGAATTGTTAGTTCATGATAAGTGTATTGGTGAAGGGGACAAAATTGCATCACTCACTTGCGAGTGCCTTGCGATTCCGCGACTTCCTCTTCACGGTGTGTTTTATGATGTTGTTTATATACATGTGCTATTGATGCCTCGTTTACAGGTTTGTAGGTACATGACATTGACTCCACCTGGCTTCATAGGTTTGAGCATGTCGACCCAATGGTTATGTTGATTGGGAGATAGTAACTAGGATACTTGTGTCATGTCTACACTATAGTCTCAGTGTGTCATCAGGTTTAGTCATTTGCGCTTGTTTAATGTGTTTATTATTGTTTCAAATTATCATGGTAAAATGCTTTAAAAGAGGATTTAGTGAATTTAATTATTGAAAGTTGATTATTAGATCATTCTTATTTTAAATGTTAGATGTTTTTGAATTAATAAATAAATCAATTTAATTTAATTAATAAAAAGATTAATCCTTGGATTATTTTATTTATTGATTAATTAAATTAGTTAAATAGTTTATATTTGATAGGGAAATGTTTTAATTATTAAAATATTTAATTTTGAATATTAGAGGATTTTATGCCAAGAGGGTTGTTGGAGATATTTTGTAAATTCCAACACGTGTTAGAAGAAATTAATGAGAATTTTGGGGAAAAACTATTCATGAGAGATAATTTTGGCTTTGAGTGAGGAAGTGGAAAGCTTCTTCACGGAGAAGGCACGTGATATTTTGGGGGTTGGGAATTGGTTGGAAAAGGTATTCTTGTTGTGATCTAGATAATTTTTAGGAATAATTTGTTGTAGAATTTATTTTTGTATTCTTGCATCTTTAGGAAATTTGTTTCAGAATTTCTTGTTGTGTTGGGATTTCTCTTGTGATCGGGAAATCATACTACTTTGGAGGAATCCATTATTTGTCTGGAAAAATTGCTTGGAGTTGTGGAGGAGGCATTACATGAAATCTTCAAATACTCAAGCATTGGATTACAGGTTCTTTCCTTTGTTTTTGTTAAGTTTTTGGATTACATTCTCTCTATAAAAAATAGTCTAGTGTAAAAGAAATTGTATTATCGAAAATAAGTTCTCTATTGAATTCCTTGTAGAAAACCTCTGAATGTTTTTTGTAAATACTCCTGTAAAAAAAGATTATCTTATTTTGTTTCCAATTGAATCTGTATGGCTAGCAATTGTAAATCTCTAGGTAAATTGTGAAATACGTCTTGTGTAAGATATATGTATATATTGGTAGTATTTATTGTCTTTTATGGGAGTTGGGTAAATGATTCCTGTAGAAGGAAATTTATGAAAATATATTGTCATCTGGAGCAAACCTCTGTCATATATATATATATATTTATATATGATTTATGAAGTCTTTGTAAATTTTCTAATTAGAAAGGGAACCTTGTGTGGGAAATTGCTTCTCTATAAAATTAAGTATTTACCTGTAGATGGTCTTTTGGGAAAAAATTTCCCCAATTAAAATTAGGGATTAAAATTCTTTGTATATATTTTATATATCCATATATGTGTATATATATATTGTCACATATACATACACATATATATAGTATATATATATATTTATTTATTTATAAGAATTCATTTTGAAAATTGTTTAAATATTCTCTAATCGATGTATGACGAATTCATGTTAAGGCTGTGTTGGTGAGACAAAAAAATTATTGCTAGAAGTGTTTTAATATTATGTTTGTGTGAAGGGGGGCGTGATGAGTGCTACCCCCACAACTACCCCCTTATGGGAGCGGCGTTGTTGAGGTAGCTTCCACAACCTCCCCTCCCTTCCACAAGGTTGCACCATACTATGGTATGGTGGGTTCAACCAGACTTTATGCCTTGCAAACGAATGATTAATACCGTCACCTGCCTTCAGAAATTTGTCTGTGTTTTTTCGCTTTATTTGGATTTCAAATTTATAAAAGGAAATTTTGTTAGATATATATATATATATATATATATATATATATATATATATATTAAATTTAATAATTTATTTTCTATTTAATATATTTTAAAATGTATTTAATGTATATATATGTTAGGTATATATATATAATTATATATATTAATATATAATTATGTATATATTTAATGTATATATATATTTTTATTAATTCTATTTTAAAATGGGTGCATGCAAATATGCACAAGTAAAAGAAATTGGTTGAGATATCTTTCAGTGAATTTAAAAATTTCTTTTAAAAGTAATCGAGGAATTTGACTACCTGTAAATTTAGAATTTTACCCCTCTGGATCTGAAGAGGTTTTGGTTTATTTTGATTAATTTTTCTATTAGGGAATTTTTTTTTACTATAAATTTCATTGTGGAAGAGAAATGGATTTAATATATCTGAAAGTAGTGTATTTCCTTTATGATTGCCTTTCAAGTTATTTCCTTTGTTTATTTATTTGGGGAAACTGGTTTAGAATTGTTAAGTCTTCCAGTCGTAATAGGGAATTGGGGGTTGCGATTTATTTTGAGTCAACCCAATGTGTTACCCTTGGATTAGTGCAAATTTTATTATCAATGTTACCCGGTCTCCACGAATGGGGATGTTTTGCCTCCTTTGCATGGAGTGGTTTTGGTTATTTGTTTCCTCCTTAGTTTGGAGTGGCTATGTTCCAAGTGTTGATAGTAGGAGAGTGATTGTGGATGGGGGACGAGATCTGGTAAGATCTATTGGGTAACTCATGCACCTTAGTGCTGACACTTCTCCTAGGTTAGCAGTTTGTATGGTTCACTAGTGTAACTAGTTATATTACTCTGGTAGCATTGTATCCTTTGAGTTAGTTAAGAACTGGTATCTGCTAAGTTCATTTGCATGTGTTAGCCTATGTCTAGAGGTAGTAGGTTTGGCCATGTATTCTTGTTACTGTCTCCTAGCACGTGGGGCGGGCCTTTGAGTACCACTTGGTTGGGAGGAACGTGCACCATACATTGTTGGGTCCCCTTTATCTTCAATTCTTGACGACGATGTCTTCCAATTGGAGAGCTCATGATGGTTCTAGTGGATATGTTCCTTTCTTTTAATGTATTATTTCACTTGGGCTTTGTAATTAATTTACTCCTCAATTGTATTTGAGGAGGAATCTTGTAAATTGTAATAGTTAGGTATGATCTACCTCAAATTCTAGAAATGTGTATTGTAATCTTACTTATAAATTAATGTAATCGATAACTTGATATATCTTATTCTATGTATTGTAATTTAAATTCTATTTATGTGAATAATGTATATGTTATGGTTTTAGATGTAATCTTTGTCACGTGCCTTAGAGGTTGTTGTGAAAGTGTTGTGCATTTTCCTTGTTAATAATGCACTTTTTTAAACAAAAATTATACCCTTTCGTAGTGTTGCAACTTCCTCTAGGGTTACAAGGTGGGGCATTACAATGCTACTAAAACTAGATATCAAAATAGTGTATGATTGGGTGGATTGGAGGTTCCTATGCAAATTGTTGTTGGCCTTTGGGTTTCACAAAAACTAGGTAAATTGGGTTTTTAATTGTATTTCCAGTCCCATATTTTATATTATTGTGAATGACACTCCAAAATGTTTCTTTGAGGTTTCTAGAGGAATTAGACAAGGAGATCCTCTCTCACCTTTTTTTATTTATTATCACAGATGAGGCTCTAGGAAGGGAAATTAGCACAACAACAAGCATGGATATGTTAGAGGGCATTCAAATCATGTGTAATGTTCCTACTATAACCCATCAGTAGCTTATAGATGATACTATGCTTTTTGGGGTAACAAAATGCTATGAAGCTCGCCAATTGAAGGAAAATTTGGATCTCTATTCAAAGGCTTTTGGTCAAGAGGTAAGTGAAGTGAAATCAAAAGTCTACTTTTTTCATACTCCTCCGCGTAAAGAGCAAGAAATCCATAGAGTCCTGAAATTTAGAAAAGGATAATTACATTGTGCATACCTTGGTTTACCTTTGGAAAAAGTAGTGGACATCGATAAGTTATGGGACCCCCTAGTAAACAAAGTAAACAATTAGATGTAATCTTGGAAGGGACAATGACTATCATGGGTTGGTAGGTTAGTTATGCTAAAGGTTATTATTTCTATGCTTCCAATTTATTTAATGTCATGTCTAGCTTTGCCCAAGGGGACATATCAAACTTTAGACAAAAATATGAGGAATTTATTCTAGAAAGGAAATACAGAAAAGAAAAAAATTGCGCTAATTATATGGGACAAGATCTATAAAGCGAAGGAGGCTGGGGGAACATGATTAAGGGGTATTTTGAGGAAAACCAAAGCTTTGGGGGCCAAGTTGATCTAGAAGATGTATATAGAGAGTAATTCAAAATGGGTTCAGATTCTTTAGAATAAATATCTAGGGAATGACATTGAGAGCAATATCTTCATTGTGACCACCCTTCCTAAAGGTTCAAGAATTTAGAATTTCATGATGGATTGCAGGTCTCAAATTATAGAGTTCTTATCTTTGGACATTCATGACATCAACACTGCTCTATTTTGGGAGGATTTGTGGGGGTGCCACATTATTGATATTTTGGCAGGCATACAACATAAAAAAGGTCTACTCATGTAGCTTTGGGGAATAAATGTGAGAGATTACCTAGAGATTAGTAGTGTTGATGGGATCTACAGATGGAAATAGAAGGAATTTAGCAAGCTCAATCTTCTAGTTGTTGAAACCACATGGTTATAATTTATTCTTAAGGATAGAACCATAATTATTTGAGAGGGCAAGGACAGGAAGCTAGTATGGTCTACCACTAGTTCAGGGTAGTACGACACTAAAAGCTTAGGCTTAGGAGGATCCTCCTTGAGAATTATTTTTTGTTGCTTGATGTATTGAAGTTGGTGTTGGGGCGTGTGTTCTTAGTAGTGGATGAAAGATACAAAGTGGAAATAGACATATCCTCCCAATTTGTTGCAACATTGTTGGATCTTCAACTACCAAAGAATGAGGTTTTACAAATAACAAGGTAGATGGTGAAGCCAAAGTTGTTGGGAGGCCTCAACGAGGTAGTGGGTTTTTCTCAACTAGGAGCTGGAATTCAAAGGGCAAGAGACTTAGGCTTGCTAAATATATCGAGTGTGGTGGTTAAGCTCTACCCTTTCTTGCTGGATGTCAAAGGTGTTGACTTGTTGCTTCATCAGACATAGGTGCTTGAGGGGGCAAGGTTTCTAGAGAAATGACTACATTTGGAACCAATTCAAGATTTCACCTAGGTTGGGGACTTTATAAACTATCTACAGGAGAATGGTAATGAATAATATTAAGTTTCTTGATTATGCCATAATCTTTTTATGTTTATCTCTAGTTATGTGAGGCAGTTTGGTAAACTAATTTTGGTTGTGTAGGGTTGTTTGTGCTCCGCCCATTTTGATAATTGGATAATTTTTGAATTATTAGGAATGAGAGCATTACCTAAGCTCTCATTTTTACACAAAAAAATTAATCTCTCTTTGAAATATTAATAAAAATATACTCTTAAACGTAGCAAAAAATATGCTATGAGCTTTCTTAAGTAGTTTCAAGTGATGAATTGTAAGTCCATGCCCACACCTACGAAGGTAGGACTATATCCTTTTAGTCTAATATATCCTTTTATTTTTCTTTCCTAGGGTAGTACATACACACAAAGATATAGCTACGGTTTATCATTATATCCACAAAAATGAGAAATATAAGACAACCCTATGCTGCCCATGGGAAAATGATTGTTCAAACAAAAGTTGGTAAATTATAAAATTAAAAATGCATCAATAGGTTTGACAAATGGAATATGCCAACATGTCTAGGTAGGTATGCAAATTCTAGGGAGGTTCCTTGTTTGTTCTCCAAGTCACCCGATCATTTCAAAGTGCACTATTCTAACATAGTCTCTTAAGAGCCCTAAGAACAAAAGGTTGTCAAACTATGACATAGTGATTCTTGGAGCTTGTGTCACCTAGGAATTATTTTTTCTACATGTAAAAGTCCATATGGAATCCCTCCACATTAACCTCTCTTAGTTTTGGTCAACTCAACACTGTTTGACCATGCCAACTTAGAATGCATACTTGGAAAAATTATCAATAAAGAGCAATGAAAATTTGGCAAGAAGCATATTTTTTTATGTCTTGGACCAAAACCAATTACACCAACATGTCCAAGTGGGAAGGTAAATTCTATGGAAGGGCTCTATTTTCTCTCTAAGTCACCCGATCATTTCAGAGTGCACTATTTCAGCGTAGTCTCGTAAGAGCCCCAAGAGCAAAAAAATTCCAAATTATGATAGAGTGGTTCTCAGAGCTCATGGAACCTAAGAATGTTTTTTCTACATGTATAGGTCCATATGGAATCTCTCCACATTAACCTCTCTCAGTTTTGGTTAACTCAACACTGTCTGACCATGCCAACTTAGAATCCATACTCACAAAAACTATCAGTAGAGAGTAGTACAAACTTGGCAAGAAGCATATTTTTTGTTTTGTGTATCATGGATAAAAATTGACTGTACCAACATGTCTAAGTGGGTAGTTAAATTCTATGGAAGGGCTTTTCTTATTCTCCAAGTCACTCGATCATTTCATAGAGAACTATTTTGGTGGTCTCCTAAGAGCCCTAAGAGAAAAAACTTTCCAAACTATGATGGCATGGTTCTCAGAGCTCATGGCACCTAAGAATATTTTTTCTACATGTAAAAATCCATATGGTATCACTCCGCATTAACATCTCCCAATTTTGGTCAACTCAACACCATTTGACCATACCAACTTAGAATGCAAACTTGCAAAAATTGTCAATAGAGAGCAGTACAAATTTGGAAAGAAGCATATTTTTTGTTTCATGCATCTTGGAACAAAACCAATTGTGCCAACATATACAAGTGGATAGGTAAATGTCAGGGAAGGGCTTTGTTCATTCTCCAAGTCACTTGATCATTTCAGAGTGTACTATTCCAATGTTGTCCCTTAAGAGCCTTATGAGCATACACACGAGATACACACACATGAACAAGAATACACTTGAGATTCATGAACATACATACATACACATGATATTACACTTGATATTTATGAACATACACACACACACATGATATTACACATATGAGATTACATACATTGTGAAGATAGACACGTGAGATTACTTACACTATAAACATAAACACGTACATACACATGACATTACATAAACCATGAACATATGCACAAGAACACACATATACCATGAACATACACACATACATACACATGATATTACATACAATGTGAACATACAGACATAAAAATACATTCAAATGAGATTACATACACTATGAACCTACACCATGAACATACACATAAATATACACCATGAATATACACATACATATACATGAGATTATATACACCATGAACATAGACACATACATACACTTGATATTACATACACCATGAACATAGACACATACATATACATTAAATTACATACACACATGAATATCATAAATATACATACATCATGAACATGTATACCTATAACCATCCAAATATAATCAATATAGCTACATACTATGTGCATTATTAGCATCCATATAAAACATCACATTCATCATCAATCTAGCTACATACCATGTGCATTGTTAGAATACACATAAAACATCGCATCCATCATCAATATAACTAATAATATGCATATCATATTTTCCATCTCTTCATGTACAAATACATCATTGTACCACCCTAAGGTGATCCCTGTTGTTTTCCTTATAGAAACCATCCACCCTTTGGCTACATGTCATTCTCATCAATCTACAACCTTAGGGTGTACAAATTGCATGCATATCATATTTTCCTCTCTATGGCTACATGCCATTCTCATCTCTACCACCCTAAGGTGTACAACTTTTATGCATATCATATTTCCCTCTCTATGGCTACATGCCATTCTTATCTCTACCCTAAGGTGTAAAATTTTTATTCACATCATATTTCCCTCTCTATGGCTACATGCCTTTCTTATCTCTACCATCGTAAGGTGTACAAGTTGTATGCATATCATAGTTCCCTCTCTATGGATACATGCCATTCTCATCTCCACTACCCTAAGGTTATCCTTGTTGTTTTCCTTGTAGAAGTCACTCATCCTCAATGATATCAACCATCAATAGACCTCAAAATTCTTTAAGCCCATACCATAAATAGACCTGTAAATAAATATTAAAAAATTATTGAGCATAATCAACATGAAATACAAATTTTTAATTGAACATTCTCTCAAACCAAATATGATGTAGATTAAGAATCACAACTTAGAATTCTAGCATAGATGTCACCTTAATAATTATATGTGACCACTCAAAAAGATATAACGATTGAGCTCAATCACCTATGCATAGTAGCTTTATTCTCCAAAAAACCTACATATATAAACAAGTAAATTGCAAATTCTTAATTTTAAAACATCTTTTATATTTGGTGATAGTCTATAGTAAGAGTTCCAAAATTGTTGAATTTCATCCATTGTGGTGTTATTTAGCTTCTTATCAACTTGTGGAATCCTACCACTAAAATCCCAAGTATCATTTTGAAGAGGACTATCTAATCTTGATCTTATTGCTAGTGCTTTTGATAATGTTTTACAATTTAGCCTTAATTGAACACATGTTTACCTCAATAATCGAGCCTTTCTTAATTTATTTCTTATTAAAGAGGTTGTTATTACTCTACTAGAAACTCTCTTATCTTTTTCCTTACTACTCTTTCCAATAGAATTGTGTGCATTAAAAATATTTTTAACAATAATGCTATTTTGATTGGGCTTTTTGTTTACACAAATATTCAATTTCTTTAGCAAAGGTCTCATTTTGTATGAATTTAGAAATGGTACAAAAAATTGGCATTTTTTGATTAATATCCTATTGGAAAAGTATTGATTAAAAATTTGGGAGCCCACAAATAATGGTTCATGATGACCTTTTTCCTTCAAATTTATCTATTATGTTCTCATCTATTTCAACTAACCATTTTGAGGTTCTTGAATATTTTGCAATTTTATTGGGCTCGTTAGAAAAAGATGGATTTAGGATTTTATTTTTTTCTTCACAAAGGTCCTCTCTTCTTATGTAATTTGGAGATACATTGACTTTCATTGTTTCATGTGTGTTATCAATTTCATCAATGCTATGAACAAGTGGATTATGGAGTATTTTTTCAATTTCATGGGTTGTATATCCACATTCATCAAGAAAGTCTTGACATTTTACTTCTTCTTTGTCTATGATGTTACTCTTATCAATAGGCATTTCATCACATTTTGCAATATTTTCAATTTCGTGTTCAATATTTTCATTTTCAATTTCATGTTCAATATTTTGATTTTCAACTTCATGTTCAAAATTTTCAATTTCAATTTCATGCTCAACATTTTCAAATTCAATACCATAGTCACTTTCAATGTCATTTAAAGGTAAATAAGATCCTTCTCTTTGAAGAGTATTTGAAAAACTTTTCTTTCCACCCTCTTCCTTGATCTATCTTTCTCCCTACTTGCTTCGATTTCCTCCACTTGAAATTTCCTCTTTCTTTTTGCTTTACCACGACTGTTTCTTCCCATTATACAAACTCAAACAAGAACCTTGGTGATTGATAGAATGAAATTTTATGTAAAAGAGTAAATAAAAGTGATTTTTTTTTCTGTATTAGACAAAAATCATGACATTCCTGACAATAGAGAGCATGTGGCGACTGAACTGGAATTCCCAAAATGGAAATTGGGTTGTTTTATCCACTCAAACAAAATGGATATCCATTTTGTAAAGAAAAACATATATCTATTTTGTAAAGAAAAATGAATATCTGTTAGCTTAAACTAAAAATGAATTTATAACAGTCAAATATATAATACATATAAATTATAATATAATAATATATAATATATAATATTATATTAATATTAATATATTCTAATACATATTATATATTATATTAATATTAATATACTCTAATATATTATATATTATATTAATATTGTAGTCTGGAAATTTGACCCAGGGTCATGGAGATACTAGGAAACGAAGCACACAACTACTATATGCGAATCCTAATTACTCAAACAAGATCCAATCTATTCAATAGAAAACATACAATACTAAGTAATACTGGATTTCAATAAATTGACATCTTCACCTTCACCATATTGCCATGAATGACTTGCATTGATCCTTCTTTGTAAGCTTTGATCTCAATTATAGTTATGCTACTTTTCCGCTATGAAGCTTAAAGTATATTTGAGGATTACAATGATGCAAAATGTTGAAGTTTAAGAGTTCGTGGTGAGCCATGAACATGCAACAATGGCTTGATTTTATAGAAATTCTTGTTTCAAATGAACAATTTGGATAAAAAGATGAAAGATCAGGATCAATGGTTGAGATCCATTGAGAGGAAATAGATTAGAGAGTTAACTGGCATAATTGATCCAATCAAAATAATTTATTGGATACTAAGTGGAAATCGATTTATTAATTAGTGGGATTTGAATAATTGGTGGAAATTGATTTATTAGTTAGTAGGATTTGAATAATCAGTGGAAATTGTTTTGTTAGTCAACATATCAGATTGAATAATCACTGGATACGATTGATCAGTCAACAAAGTTGATTGAAAAATCAATGGGTGTGATTGATCAGTCAAATGTGTGAGGAAAATTAATTAATTAAACAATTAATTACTCTTTAGAGTAATGTGCAAACAAATATTGAAGTAGTAAACAAAAGTTTATTATTAATAGATCTTGTTGAGTAAATATTGGAGAATTAAATTTATTTAATTATTTAATCTAAAAGGGGAAAGTGGTTTAATTAAATAATTTGTAACAATTGTTTAATATGAGAAGGGTGTTTGATGTTAATTAAATAATTAATGATATTATTTATATAAAATAGAAGAATTAATCAAGTTAGTGACATAATTAAATAAACAAGGTTTATTTTATTAATTAGGAAGAATGGTGTTTAATTAGGACATTATTAAATAAATATGAGTTATTTAATTATTCAAAGAGAATAATGTTAAATTAAGACTTTATTAACTAAATATGGTTTATTTAATTAGTCAGCGGTGATGGATAATCAAGAGTTTATTAAATAAATATGATTTATTTAATTAGTTAGAAATGATGAATTTGAATGAATTAATTAAATAATATAAAATTACTTATTAATAGTAGAATATAAAAAATGATAGTAATTAAATAATAAGGTTTTATTTAATCATTAGGGAAAAGGAGGGAAAATTAGTAAAAAGGTGTTGTTCATAGGTCAGGACAATTTAGGGTATCTATGTTTTGCCCCTCTTTGATATAATGCATTTTTATAGTGTTATGTCAAAGAAAATTCAAAATTTATGATCAAGAATTGCCCCGGTATGACCTGATGATGGTGGGATAGGCTGATGCCCCCTTGGAAATAATTTACAAATTTTGAAAAAAAATCAATTTTTTGGGGAAATTGTTCTAATAAGTCAAATTTATAGTGTGGAATGTGTTGGTAGTAAAAGATATTGATTTTAGGCCCTCTGGGGGATCCACATTAGCATTTGAAGTTTGAAGTTGATGCACCCAATTATAAAGGGGGTAAAAAATCCCACTCTAAGGGCTATAAATAGGCCCTAGGGGGTGTAGAAAGTTCATTTATGCATTTTGTTTTGAGAGATTTGAGAGCTCTAAGCGCGATTTTGCTGCAGAGCTTCTACCAGAATGTTGCCAATACCAGTTGGATCTCACAGTGGATATTGAGTAAAATCATTTGGGCAGCCAGAGGGGCTAAGGGATGTGGTATGCACACCTTCCTTTCCTCATTTTTCATGCAATTTTTTTATTGTTTTTAGGGATTGAAGAAGAGAAAATAGGTGCGGTGTTGTTTTGGTGCCACATCTATTATTACGTTCACTACATATGTGGCTTGGTTTGCCTCATGTGTCCAGTGTGACACATCTATCAAATGGAGTCACAATTGCTAGCCTGGTCGTAATTTCTTTGTACTTTGCATCTATTGTGGTGCAACACATATGTTGGATAGAATGACACAATTGGAATTTTGCAACACATTTTCTTGACAATATGCTACATTGTTGAGTTTTCTCGCAATTGCCTATGTGAGAGACATATGTGAGCCGCATATGTATGTTAGTGTGACACATTTTCCTGTTAGTTATTTTTAGTCAATTTTTGATAATTTTTTCTCTATATCAAATTTCCAATAGGTCTAGTTAGGCATTCTAATTGACATAGTGTTCTTTTGTGAGTGCAGGTATGATTACCACCGATCTATACTCAAGAGAGTTGTCTTGCATCCTTCCAATTGCATGATCATATGGGTGAGGAGGAGAGGTATACACTGCATGCCCTTAACTTATATCATGTTACTTTCATGCTCATTATTTGGACTAATTGGGGTCTACTTACAACTTTGGCAGAGCGATGGTACTATGAGACTAGTTCATTCCACCTACCTATTGGTGAGGCCACTATCACACTTGAGGATGTTTGGCATATCCTTCAACTTCAAATCCATGGGGAGCGAGTTGTATATGATCTAGATGATGGATTGGATGCACTGTGATGATTATTTTATGTTGACCCCCTAGGTCTCGATGTAGAGGATTATGAGATTTGGTGGGACACACTTACTGACAGGTATGATCAGCTTATCATTGTTAATTGTAGTGTCATTGGCGGTGTCATTATTCATGATCGTTGAGGCCACGGGTTCCCCATTAGATAGGGTGATATGCTCAAGGGTACTATGGAAAGGGCCACTATTTATGCTTAGGATTCATGCTTACTAGCCATGCTTTTATTTTAGCTACATGATGTTTCCTACCAATACTCTCACTCTATTAGCTATGGTACCACATTACTCATGGTCTGGGCTTGGGAGCACATAGCTATTTTTAGGCCACCTATTAATAGATACCTATCACCAAATTTTCCTTATGTATATATATCTATGGATGCTCCATCACTTAGCTCTGGATTGGTGATCTTGGTTACTGGAGACATGGTATTGATACCTTGGATGCCTTTACCTAGAGGCATACAAATATTGTCCCATCTTGGATGATGATCATGAGCATATGTCATACTGTTGGTAGACCATATATCTTATCAAGCATACTATTTAGACCCAACACATCATTGAGTGACATCTACCAAAGTAGGTACTAAGATGGTTTGGAGAGAGGCAAGGAGTTCATGTTGAGATTGTAGAGTTTGTGTGCTCTTTGAGACAGGTTTCTTAGTGAGGACCTATAATTAGTTATTAGGTTGCAGTGATGGAGATTGATGCCTTATAGTTGATTGGAGTGGGGTGCCCCAGCCGAGTTAGCAGATGCAGTCACCATAGTGGAGTATGATGCATGGTGGGCCCAACACATGCCAACACCATTTATAGATCCTGATCAACCTGCTCTTGTAGAGAGGCTTGGGAGAGGTTTGTGAGGTAGATTCTAGGGGAGAGGCCAAGGGAGAGGTGTGTGTGTTTTTGTATGTGTGTGAGAGAGAGGTAGGGTGGGATATATAGAGAGAGAGGTTGTGTGTGTGAGAGAGAGAGGGTGGGATAGGTGGGTATAGAGAGAGTGAGAGAGAGGTAGGTTGGGAGAGTTAGAGGGAGGGAGAGAGAAAGAAGGAAGGAGGGATATAGGGAGAGGTAGGGTGGGAGAGAGAGAGGGAAGGATGAGAGTGAGAGGTATAGTTGGAGAGAGAGAGAGGGAAGGATGAGAGTGAGAGGTATAGTTGGAGAGAGAGAGAGGGAAGGATGAGAGTGAGAGGTATAGTTGGAGAGAGAGAGACAAAGACAAAGAGAGAGAGAGGAGGGAGATAGAGAGAGGTAGGTAGAGAGAGGGAGGTCAGATGGGAGAGGTAGAGAGAGGTTGTGTGTGTGTGTGAGAGAGGTAGGGTGGGAGGTAGAGAGAGAGGTTGTGTGTGTGTGAGAGAGAGGGTGGGAGAGGTAGGTATAGACAAACTAAGAAAGAGATATATTGGGAGAAGTAGAGGGAGGGAGAGAGAAAGAGAGGGAGAGAGAGAGGGAAGTAGGGAGATAGGGAGAGGTAGGGTGGGAGGGATAGAGGGCAGGAGAAAGAGAGAATGAGGGAGATAGGGAGAGGTAGGTAGAGATTGGTAAGGTGAAAGGAATAAAGAGACGTAGGTAGAGAGAGTTAGGGTGGTATAGGTAGGCTAGGAGAGGTAGAGATAGGTTGTGTGTGTCCATGTGTGAGAGAGAGGTAGAGAGAGAGGGAAAGGGGGAGATAGGGAGAGGTAGGGTGGAAGGCATAGAGGGAAGGAGATAAATAGGGAAGGAGGGAGATAGGGAGAGATAGGTAGAGAGGGGTAAGGTGGAAGGAATAGAGAGAGGTAGGGGTGGGAGAGGTAGAGAGAGAGGTAGTGAGATAGGTAGTGAGAGAGAGAGAGGGGAGGGGAGGGAGAGGTAGAGAGAGGGAGATGTAGGGTGAGGGATAGAGGGAGGTAGTGAGAGGGAAGGAGGGAGTGAGTGATTAAGGGAGGGGAAGATGGAGAGAGAGAGGGGAAAGGGGGACAAAGGGATGAAGAGGAAGGTTAGGATGGATGATGGGAGACGAGAGATAAAGAGAAGTAGAGAGGGATGGGGGAGGGAAAGGTAGTGAGGTAGTGTGGGAGGGCTAGGGGGGGAGAGAGAGATGGAATGCGAGATACATGGAGAGATAGGTAGAGAGAGGTAGGTAGAGAGAGTGAGGGGAGATAGAGAGAAGTAGAGAGGGAAGGGGAGGCAGAGGTAGAGAGAGGGGGGAGTTGGGAAGGAAGGAGAGATAGGTAGAAAGAGAGCTAGGGTGGGAAAGATTGAGGAAAAGGTAGGTAGATAGGGAGAAGGTGAGTGGATATAGAGAGAGAGATATGGAGAGAGAGGGAAGGAGAGAAGGAGGGAGAGGTACCTGTAGATAGAGGTAAGGTGCAAGGAAAAAAGAGAGAGGTAGGAAGAGAGAAAGGTAGGTAAGGAGAGGTAGAGACAAAGGTTATGTGTGTGTGAGAGAGAGATGGGCTAGGAGAGGTAGAGGGAGGGATAGAGAGAGAGGGAAAGTGGGATATAGAGAGAGGTAGGGTGGGAGGGATAGAGGGAGGGAGAGAAAGAGGGAAGGAGGGAGATGAGTCCAAATAATGACTCATTTTTGTTAGGATTTATCATATGTTTGTTATTATTACTATGGGGTTTTAGCATCTAGTTACTAATACTTTCTATGTTATTTCCCTAAACTTATGAACTTTGAACATAAACTTATCCCTATAAATTTTGATGGAGTTAACTTGCTATGTGATATATCTATATTAATTTTACATGTGATTGAATAAATGTTATTCTAAGGTGATTATGGATATACAATTGTCTTGTTCACGCTAATGTCATAATGCAGATTTAGATTAAGATGGAGATATAAATGGAGCTTTCAAGGCGGAAGAAGTTCATGCCAACTGCTCGATTGTTGAAGGAGTCAAAAAGAGATGGACATTGAAGAGGCCAATGGTTGGAAACTTTAAGCTCATGTGGAAGTGATAACTGAACTTTAAATGACCATGTCTATTTGTTGAGTAGATTTAGAAGGTGTTATGTTGGATCTTCATTGAGGCAAGATTGGTTTGACTAAATCTTGTGCATGCATAACTTCCTTCCTCTTTTTTTATGCTTTCAATAAATGGCACCCTCCTAGTTTGTTGGATTTGACTTCCTAGTTAGTTAGAGTTAGTTAGAAGCTTTTCTTCTATAAATAATGATCAGATGTTCCTCTTCACAAGGTTGGATGTTCTGATATTGTACTTTCATTTTTAGTTTCAACGAATACAATCAT
This sequence comes from Sequoiadendron giganteum, assembly GCA_007115665.2. Classification (NCBI taxonomy): domain Eukaryota; kingdom Viridiplantae; phylum Streptophyta; class Pinopsida; order Cupressales; family Cupressaceae; genus Sequoiadendron; species Sequoiadendron giganteum. Next base: position 81,333,215 of record CM021107.1, on the reverse strand, counting down.
GTTGCTCATATTATGTAACAATTTTTTCAATGAATAAAATGATACTTTAATTTGTTGCATCTGACTTAGTTTTGGGAAGACTCATTTAAGGGGGCCCACTTGGTGAGAATTCCATCCATTCAATTCGATAGTTACTTTTATGTTTAACAATTAGTTGCAGTCTTAGAAATTGTGTGTTCCTTTAGCCATTGGAACTTTGCTCTATGTCTATTCATGCAGCCAAGGCAGACAGAGTAAATTCCTATATGTTTACTGAGAATTATGTTTCTATAATTCATTTCAGTTTAGTTTAGTTGTTATTTTATTCTCAGTACTTATGCTAATTCCTTTCAAGCATTTCACTTTTAGTACTATTTTCTCTCTAGCTTTAGGATAAGGATGGCTAAAATTGAGTCCTAATGCACGAACAGTGCTGACCCATTTCAAGTTCACGTCCCTAGGTTGATAATGAAATGAACCTTCATGATGAGAAAGATAACTACTTGGTGCAGATATCTAAGCTTGAAATGCATATAATGAAGATAGGATTGGTGACCCTTGTAGGTAATATATTTGACAATATAAACAACTTGCTTCCATGTTTCCAGAAAATAAATTCTTCTTGTTCCTTATTTTTCTATAACAAGTGGAGGATCACTAGGCTCAGTGAATTTTGTTTTAGTTGATCTAGCATCCTTAGAAATAGGGTAGGGTTCTCCTTTAGCGGGAAAACCTGACACTTCAACAATCCTTTCTTCAGTGGCTATAAATTTTAATCCTTTCACTATTGCCTCACCATTAGAAAGTTTTTGTGCAAATTCTAAGGCAATGTCATTGTTGAAACTATTTAGCTTCAAAAAGTAATCTAGCCAACCACAATTCCTGAATTCAAGCTCACAAAGTGTTTCTTGTAGGATTACCTAGTGAACTATTGGTTCACTTCTAATTAACTGACCTCCCATTTCCTCCACTCACACTCTAGCAAATGTGTGCTAGACTTCTTTCCTATAATCCTTCAGCGATAACCAAATTTATCTTCTGCTTCCTCCAATTATCACCAATACTAATACCAATGTTGTATGACCTCTCAAATTTTCCTTTTTAATGGCATTATGATTCTAACTAAGGAAATAAAGAAGACATAAAGGAGGGGTATTATCACAAAAAATGGTGGCGGCTTAATGTCATATCATGCATGAAGAACGTCACTTCAACTCATTATTTCAAATTTATTGCCATGCTGGTGCATGAAATGGCTTAATAAAATGAATTACACTGAGGTACACTTTCCCCCCCAACCTAAATAAAAGCATGTGTCTGCATAGGCTGGAATGGAAGTATGAGAAAAAATAGGACATAGTAATATGCTATGTGAAATATCAATATTAAAGTACAGGTAATCAAAAAAATGCATGTAAGGTAATTAATAGACATTAAGTTTTATGCGCATACCTGAAAAGTTGGAATGCCTTTTTTGAAAAGTGTGCAAGGAAGTATCTATCATCAAAAAAGTACGGTTGAGTTATTAAATGAAGTGATGGTAGAGTGATGTGGAAGAGAGAGGAGTTAGAGATGAATGGGTGAATAGTGATGATGGAGAAATTAATTCTCATAAAAAGTGGAAATTTTAATTATGATTGCATGCATACTTTTCACTAGCTAGAAGGTTGAACACTAGGTCCACTTCCTTCATTTGCAGGAAGTCCAAAGTTCTAGTATTCAATGAATTTCTACATGAACTATTTTGAGGCAGGGTTATGGTATAGCCTGAGATGATGACCATTGACCAAGAGCTTGAACCTAACAGGATCAATTATTGTAAACTAAACAAAACCATTGGAGAAGACATCTGTAATCTCATATGGTCCCAACCAGCGAGTTTGAAGTTTTCCTTAGTTGTCTTTATACCTGGAATTATAAAGAAGTGCCCAGTCACCTAGCTGAAACATCTTTTCTTTGATGTATTTATCTTGCCATCTAAATTTTTGGTTCTGCACCATCTCAGTATGGTGGAGAGATGATTTCCTCATCTCATCTAAGGCATTTAGTTGCATAACCCTACCCTTTTGTGCCTCAAATATATCTATTCCAAGGTCTAGTGTTGTTCGAAGAGTTTTGTGATCAAATTCTATAGGAATCATTGTTGTTTTTCCATATAATAGTTCAAAGGGAGTAAAACCAATGGTGGTCTTCCAGGTGGTTCTATAGGCCCAGACAACTTCTAGCAACCTATTTGCCCAGTATTTTTTGTGGATTGCTACTGTTTTGGTAAGAATAGATTCTATTTCCCTATTTGTTACCTCAGACTAGCCATTGGTTGGGGGTGATAGGGTGTATATTTCCTATGCCTAACATTATACGCATTCACCAATGTTGTAACAAGAGTGGATGTGAACTAAGCCCCTTGATTTGTGACTATTTCTCTAGGAACTCCATAGTGTGTGAAGATTTCTTCATAAAGGAAGTTTGCAACTTTATTGTCCCTAGCATGTTTCATGGCTTTGACCTCAACCCATTTTGTCACATAATCAGTACAAACCAAGATGCAAGATTTTCCATTTGATGGTGGATCAATTGGACCTAAAAAATCAAGTCCCCATTAATCAAATGGTGTGATAACTAATTGAGGGTATAGAGGAATCTCATCTGATTTAGTTGATCGGCCCATCCTTTGACACCTATCACATTTCCTAGTGCACTTGCTTGCATCCTTATGAAGTGTAGGCCAACAGTACCCTATATTGAGAATCTTCATGGTTGTTATCTTAGCTACAAAGTGTCCCCCATAGGGTTCATCATGGAAAGCATGCAGTCTATCATGAGTCTCATCCTCTCTTATACATATTCTCAACACATGATCTAGTCCAGTATAGAATAAACAACCTATAATCCATGAGAATAGAAACGTTTTTCAATAAGAACCCTTCGCTCTTTTGGAAAGAAATGAGGGGGAACTCTTCTTGTAACCAAATAACTAGATATACCTGCATACCAAGGTGTGTGTAAACTGATGGAGAACAAATTTTCATTAGGAAAGGAGTCATGAATGACTTGAGTGTCCTTTGATGTGGTCAATCTAGAGAGAAAATCTGCCACAACATTTGTCTTACCTGGCTTGTCTATAATGGTGATATCAAATTCCTACATTAACAACAACCACCTTGCTAACCTTCTTGTAACCAATGGCTTGTTCATAAGGTATTTTATGGATGTATGGTCTGTATGGACAAATATCTAGTATCTTGTGATATAATGGTTGAATTTTTTGAGAGCATATGACTGCTAACATCTCCTTCTCTATCACTATGTAGTTAAACTCAACCCCTTGTAGGTTCTTGTTGACAAAGTAGATTGCATTATCTATTGCTCCCTCTATTTTTCCTAAGACAACCCCTATAACATATTCAGATGCATCTGTGTGAATATGGAAAGGGAGTTCCCAATTAGGGTCTTTGAGCACAGGAGCATGGGTTAATGCTATTTTTAAATCAAAGAATGATTTATCACAATCCACTATCCATTAGAACTCAACATCTTTAGTTAAAAGATTATAAGTGGTGTTGTCATCTTACTAAAATATTTTATGAAGTGCATATAGTATCCTACATGTCCCAATAAAATTCTAACATCTTTTTATTCGATAGGAATAGAAAGATTGGTAATTACCTCTATTTTGGTTGGGTCCACTTGATTTCCTTTTTGAGAGATATAATAGCCAATGACCACTCCTTCATGCATCATCATAAAACATTTCTCATTGTTCAAGGATAGATTATGGTCCTCACATCTTTGTAAAATATTTTTGAGGTTTTCTAATGCTTAAGCAAAATCAGAGTCATAAGTAGTGAAATCATCCATGTAGATCTCCATACAATCATGTGAAATATTTGAGAATATACTAATAACTTCTCTTTGGAAGGTTGTAGGTGCATTGCATAGACCAAATGGGAGTATTGAATAGGCATAAGTCCCCCAAGGACAGGTGAAAGTTATCTTATCTTGATCTTTAGGTGCAACCTGTATCTGATTATAACCACTGAATCCATCTAAGAAGGAAAAATATTGATTACTTGCAAGTGAATCCAATACTTGGTCTATAAAAGGAAGGGGAAAGTGATCCTTTTTGGTGGAAGAGTTTAGTTCTATATAGTCAACAAGAACTCTCCATTTATTGCCATCCAAAAATTTCCAAGTGAGGATCCAACGGTCGGGCAGGTGTTGGGGTTCGAAGACCAGAAGGAAGTTGGTCGATGGCCGTCCAAAACAACAAAATCAAGATGGAAACCTAGCAAGGAAACCCAAAGAGCTGGGTCTGAAAGGCGTGATGGAAATGTTAGATTTTGCACAAGTTTTTTGGATGGAAAATAGGAAGCTAGGACTCAGAAGCTGGAAAGGTGTCGACCAAAAGCCATCAGAAAAAGGCAAAACAGATAGGCAAACCCGAGAGGGGAATTCTGATAGTCTGGGCCCTAGAGGCCCCACGGATGGCAGCAAATGGTGAAATGCCAAGGAAGCTTTAGGATATAAAATTTTGAGGGGAAACCCATGGTCAAATTAAGATGATAAATAAGAGGCATGTTTACCATCATGGGCACCAAAACAGGGGCACGCAAAATGAGGCAACAAGAAAACAACCCGACAGGGCAAAAGAAACAGGGTCCCCATTCTGAACGAGGCCTGTGTGCGATAGGCATAACAAATGGAAACTCCACTAGAAGAACACTCCTGGCATTCTAAAGATAAATATTCATTCTGAACCCAAAACCTCTAGTTTCGTAGACCAGAGGCCAGTTTCCAAGACCGAACTAAGAAAAAAGTTTAGGAGGAGAACCGAGGTTGAATCATACTCTGGTGTCATCATGGATGTGTGTGCATGGTGAGTTCATTTCCCTTCCCTCAAAACCCACACAAACAACTATTGATTGGGAGGGAAAAGCTAAATAATTTGTCGGACCCCAAAAGTAACCTCGGCATTGCTCCGCTACTAGTCAGGCGTCTATAGCCCCAATGGAGTTGTCATTGTGACCCCACGAACATAGCTCTACTACTAGCCACACGTCCATAGCCCCGGTAGAGATATTCGTACACCCATACGGTTGCATGATTTTTTATTTTATTTTCTTTTCTAATATTGCTTTGTAGTTCTTTTCTTTTCTTTTTCTCAATTGTGCAAGCATTGAAGCTCATTGTGGGTTTGGGAATCATAGTGGTCACTGGAGAAAACTTTAGATTTTTCACTTGTCCAACCCTCCCAGCAATTGCCACACAATTCTTTGGAAACCTTTAAGGTGTGTTTCATGTATGATCCATGACAAACACAAGAGATTCAAACAAGGGTACAATCTTGGATTAGTCCAGAGTTCAAAAGAGGAAACCAATGCTTAGGGCCTTCTAGAGATCAACAGTGGGGAATGAAGGCTTATCTAGAGAACAAAATAGGAGAGGGTTGTAGATAAAAGCATTCATTGAACCAAACACAACCACCACAGCGAAACAAGGAGACACTCTCCAAGGTCAAAACAAAACTACCGAGAAGCAAGCAAAATAAAATAAAGTAGGAAAGCAAAGCAAGGAAACCTACCCTAACCTATATACAAGTATTTACATGAATAACTCTAGGAGATCTTAGGCTTGAAATTTATGCTTAAGATTTTGCTCATTGACAAGCAACAAGACATCCTCACCAATTAAGGTCTTTAATCCAAAAGAATTATCTCTGAGAATTTTGGCAATCTGAAAGGGGCCAAGCCAAAGCTTGTCAAATTTGTTATGTCCCCCTTTTCTTTCGTGGGCCTTGTCCCAATATAGGACTAGATCAAAAATTCAGAAGGCCTTGATTTTGGCTCGACGGTCGAACCATCTTTTGACTACGCCTTGATGTTCGGTGAATTTTTCTATTGCATTGTCTCATACCTCTTCTAAATGTAACAATTTAGCTAGCTGAGCTTCTCTACGATCTCGTCCTTCGTAAAAATCATTGATGAGCTCGAGCGTAGGGATTTTCAAGTGAATTGAAAATATAAGCTCCAAGCCATAAATGAGGTGGTAAGGGGAATCTCCGAGGGCAGCCGTATGGAAGGTACGATCTACCCAAAGGAAAAAATGGAGCTAGGTGTGCCAGTCCTTGGGATTCGTGTCAAGCAATTTTTTTATCACGGTAATCAGGTTCTTGTTGGTGGATTCGACAAAGCCATTACCTTAGGGATAATTGTTGGAGGAGAATTTGAGTGCAATTCCATAATCAAAGGCCCAACCAATAAACTTTAATGATGCAAATGCAGGACCATTATCACATACTAACGCATAAGCACAACCAAAATAGTTCAAAATAAATCTTTCCAAAAAATTATTTACTACCTCCATTATGCATTGCCTACATGCAATGGCGTCTGTCCATCTAGTGCAATAATTAGAAGAGGTTACAATGTACCTGTGTCATATAGATGATGGAGGGCTTACCAGACCAATGAAGTTGAGACCTCATTTTGCGAACGATCTTACCTCCAGGACTGGTTACAATGAGACAACTGGATTCTTCTCTCTAGTTGTCACGGTTTGAAATACATGGCAGGTGCAGACGTGGCTATGGGAATTATTGAAGACCATAGGCCAATAACACCCCACTCTAAGTATTTGGTGTGTTTTAGACAAGCCGAAACCATGGCCTATGCCAAATTTGTCATGAAATTCTTTCAAGACACGATCTGCATCCTCCTTACCAAGGCATCTCAGATATATACCTTCATGATTCCTCTTGTACAATATGGTCCCTTGCAACATATAACTACTGCTCTTCAATCTAAGTGCACACTTTTGGACTCTCTGCAAGTGGGGTGGATATTTGTGATTCAACAGATAATACACCATGTGATCGTCCATTCTCCTAGGGAGACATCCTCCAGCTGGTATTGCTGCACTGTGAGCTTAGGCCCCACATCCGCTGCCACTTCAAAAAATCATTCAAGTGAGCGCTTGTCCTCTCACCAATCTCATGGGTTAGATTTCTATATCATATTCCTGTAGCAGTGTAATCCATTTTTCCCTTCATTTGCCCATCTCATTCTGTATAAGCAATGTCTTCATAGCTGGGTTAGGAACTATGGTGAACACTTTGTTGCACAAGATATAATGCCTAAAATTCTTTACTCCTCTAACAAGGGCATAGGATTTTTTTTCTACATTGTGGTAACACAACTTAGCATCTTTCAAAGGGGTACTCATGAAGGTGATTGGATGTTCATTCCCCTCATCATCCTTCTGCGTCAGGATGTTGGCACACGAATGATCTGAAGCAAATAAACAAATGTAGAAAGGCTTCAGATAGTTTGGACTGACTAACACTGGTGCCTCAGCAATGGCTTGTTTAATTTATCCAAAGGATTGCTTCACCTCAGGGGTCCAGTCAATCTTGGCATCTTGCTTTAACATAGCATTGAGTGGCTTGACGATTTCAGTGAAGCCTATTATAAACTTACAGACAAAGTTGATATTTCCAAAGAAATATTTTAACTCCTTCTTGTTGCCTAGCAACTGAATATTCATGATGGCTTGAATACTTTTGGGATCAATGGAGATCCCCTTTTTTGATAATACATGCCCCAAAAGCTTTCCCTCAGTCACCCTGAAGATGCATTTCTTCGGATTGAGGGAGACCCCAAACTCACGACACCTTTGAAAAACTCTACATAGGTTAGAAACATGATCACCGTATTGTTTTGAGAACAATGTTAAATCATCCATATAGATGATTATGCACCTTCTGATTAGATCCTTGAATGCAATAACCATTTCCCATTGAAAGGTGGTGCCAGTGTTGATGAGCTCAAAAGGGATCCGTCTATAGGAAAATGTGCCCCACTTGGTGGTGAACGTCATTTTGTGTCGGTCTTCATATTGCACCATGAGTTGGTTGTACCCTAAATACCCATCCAAGAAGGACATCATCTGAGAACCATTCATTATCTACAGTACCTCATCCAATGATGACACGGGATAGTTGTCTTGATTTGAAGCTCTGTTCAGGTTGTGAAATCCACACACAATCTGATTTCTCAGTTCTTTTTCCTAACTGGAACCAAATTGGCAACCCATGTAGAGTGTTGAACTGGAAAGATAATCCTAGCAGAAAATAATTTTTGCACCTCCTTGTATATGATTGGCTCTAGTAAAGCATTGATAGGGCGTTGTTGCTATTGAAACAACCTTGCATCTGGTCTAAGGGGAATGGTGTGCATGATTATTGAGGTGTTATATGTTTTCAAATCCTTGTAGCTCCAAGCAATGACAACATGGTACTTTTGCAAAGCATCCACTATACCCTTTCTTTCTTTGGGTGTGCACACCTTACCGATGAATATGTTCCTTGCTTTATCAGTTGTTCTAAGGTTGTAGGTGTCACACTGGCCACTGATGGCATCCTTCTTATATTTCTGATCTTGATCCCTAATCTGATCTAGATCAAATATGTATTTGAGTTGGACCATCCCTCTCGGGATAGTGTTGGTCTTGAGATTGATGACCCCTTCTATATCAAGTTCAGCCTCCTCAAGCTCAGCCTCATCAATTATTTGGGCAACGAACACATCATAAATGGTAATGAAATCCAGGATATGTTTGTCATCATTAAACACCTGAAAATTAGCTACATTGTTTGGTACAGATGGAGTGGAGGTGAGCTTGATTGTGAATCGTTTAAGGCTAGGCAATAACAATGGTTGTAAAGTGCTAGTAGATTGTGCTAGGGCATCCATAGTATAATTTTTAGCATGAGGGATCAACTATTTATTAAATGCATCGAGACCTTCCAATAGGTCACATACCCTATGTCTATAATTGGTGAGTCTTCGGTCATAATAGGAATATAGATTTTTTACTTGTTTTATGACCAATTCTGAATCCTCGAAGACTTGCAACATTTTGACACCTTTCCTTAATGCCATAAGGAGTCCCAAGACCAACGCTTGATATTCTACTACATTATTAGTGCAATAAAATTAAAGCCTATGAGCACAAAAATATGACCTACCTCTGGGACTGATTAGTTCAAAGTCGGCTCTAGCCCCATGCCTCCATTTGGATCCGTCGAAGCATAGCGTCTAGAACCCCAGAGAGAAATCAACCCTAGAATCGACAGCCTTGATTTCTGATTTTGATGGGGGCCTCATTTCAGAAACCTTCTGAGGAGGTGCAAGGGTTGAATGTGTTTGTTATGGCAGTGTCAACCAAACCTCCTCTTGTAGGGTGATTTGTCTTTTGATATGCTCAACTGTTGTTTGAGACAAACAACATTCAAATTCTGAATGAGCAACATTATGTACCCTACACTAGCTCAGTAGCAAGAGTTCCTAAACATTCATTCTAGCTCCCAAACTGAGCTAGTCCCATACACACTTTTTCATGAAATCTTGGAAACCATCCAGCAATCCCAAATTGTCACCATCGTGAAATCCTTCGTCATTTGACTCTATCAACATTTTTGTGCTCTGAGGAATATAGGCTAGGTTAGCAGGAAAACTGCACAACACAAGAAGAACCTCTCTTGTTTCTTCCTCTCCAAATCATTCTTGTTCATCTGAATATGACACCAGAGAATAATTCCCCAATTCGGTTTCAGCAAACAACACCCTATTCATATTGTTGTATTTTGTAATCATGAACCTCACGCACGGCTCCCAATTCACTTGAATCTGATTTGGCATCCCTTTCCATGAAAACCACAAATGAGAGTAATCGGTTGTGGCGTATCCATTCAATACCTTTGTGGAATCCCTTCCTAAAATTATTCCATAAGTGTCCAAGATATTAGCAACTTGAATGTCAATGGTTTGTTGAATTTTGGGATCAACAGCAATCTACATCGATATTCTATTAATCTCGCCAACTATGTTGATCTCTATCTTATCAAGCTATGTTACTCTACATTAGGATGGAGTTAGAACTATCCCCAAGGCCTTGCACACACTTAGGGGCATGACATTAGCGGAAGCTCCCAAGTCCAGGAGGCAGATATGGAGGTTCTTCCCAAACACACGAATGGTGGTCAGGAAGGGAGGAGTTTCGAATTTTCCTTGAAACAATCCTCCAGAAACATCCACTTGGATGACTTGGCCCTTATCCTTTTCATTACCCTTGTTTTGGGTTAGTGTCTGATCAGTTTCTTTGTTGGACTGCCTATCTGGTTGTTGATTTGCAAGAAGATCAGCCCTTTTATTGGAAATTTGTCGTACAACTGGTTCATTTTGCTGATCCTCAAAGGAAACCTTCTTTGAAGGCATTTCCTGAGTTGACCTGGCTGATGGAGTCTCGTTTATCATTCTAAAGAAGGCATTTCTCAGAGTCAGGACTTTGAGTAGCTCAAAGGTGGACACACTTAGCTTAACCTTCTTAAATTCCTCTACAATATATTCTCCCATTTGTTCAACTTCTTCATCATATGCAATATTTCAGGAGGAGCTAGTGGTATTCTGGAAGGAGCTAGTGGGCTGATATTTGTTTTGGTTTTGCTATCTATTCTTGTTAAAGTACCGTGTGGGGACCTAAGGATATCCCAGATTGTTGCTAGCATTTGGGTTAGGAGGGGCATTGAAATTATTAGGCTGAGTGGAGGTCGTAAAAGGACCACCAACTTGTCTACTCTTGAGGTTGTAAGGGGTAGTCCTTTGGTGAAATATTTGGACTTCATATTCCCTAGGCTCTTCTTCATCCTTAGGACCATTGTCTACTGAATCAAAAAGCTGAGCCAAAGTGCTTTTGGAACTTAACTCTTCTACTTTATCATTGATGCTTGTGTTGGCATCTTCCTGCTCTGGCACGTTGCACTGAGCCTTCGAGAAAGGAGCCTAGTTGACCACTAGCATAGGGGAATCGTATGGTTCAGAGGGAACGATGTCTCTACATCCCAAGTTGTCCACAACATTTTGAACTTCAACCTGAAAATTTTTAGCAGCCATCTGGAATTTTGGACACTCCAATTCAGAATGTCAGCTTGTTTTGTGTATATGGCACCAGTCGGATAAAGCAGCCTCAACCAAGTAGACTCCACTTGTAGTCTTGTCATTACTGCAGGGCTGATCTAGGGGAGTGGGAACACCACCATTGTGTAGCCCCATGTTCCATGTTTGGTTCTACCTTAGGAAAGGACTTCTATCAAATTGTTGTCTCGAGTTCTTATTTCTATCATAGTTCTACCTAGACGATGTGTTGGCATCACGGTTATCCCTGTTCTCACGGCTGTTGCGACTATCATGGTTGAGGTTGGCCTAGATGCTTTTCTATGAAGCCTACAACTAATTTTTTTGGTTTCTCAAATGCATCCTCTCCGTAGAAATTTTCTTGATCATTTTTGTGAGTTCGTCAATACGATCCTTTTCTGTATTGTTCGGCTATGGAGTTGCATTTTGGAGGAACACCAGTTGAGCCACTGGCTGATTTTGGTGAGCGGGCAGAAATTTGGATGCTTGGAGATATGTTGATACTTGAGGTGGCTGAGAATGGACTTGCTACTGATGGGGTAGCAAATAGTGAGGAACTGGAGGTTCTTGATTCATGGGTTGCCTAGGGTGCGGTACTATGGGCAGTTGTGGTACCGGATTCATGAGAGGCGTCTAGAGTTGCAAAGCTTGAGTATGTCCTTGAATTTGTGAAGGATGAGCAACCTACCCCAAAGAGGGTAGTAGACCAGAAATTTTTTGTCCCAGGTTGGTGCTGGAAATGACGGCCTCCACATACGCATCTACCAATCTGATAGACGGTGGTTGCATCCTCTTCACTAATGTTGCAATAAGATTTTCCAATGCTACATAATAGACAGGTAAAACAATAGCATCATTGAACATGTATGGGTCCTATAGCCGAGTATATGCCCTATGGAATCGATCATTGAAGGAGTTGATCGGTTCGTTGATCTCTCTTTGAACTAACATAGAATGTCGGTATGATCTATAGGGATGATTGGGGTCTTGAACTTTTCTAGGAAAGCATTCTTCAAAAGGTCCCAGGTGTTGATAGTTCCCACTAACAAGTTGACATACCAATAGAAGGCTTCCTCCCCCAAGGAGTAGGAAAAGATTCGGAAAGCCACATCCTCATGTATGATCTGCATAGTCTTCAAAACAATTTCAAATATATTGATATGCTCCTCGGCTATCCTTTGTGGATCCCAGAGATTGAACTTCATGAAAAAGCTCTCAGGATTCTTTGGCATGTCATGATAGAGGTTGAAGGCCAAAGGAGAAGGATTATTACCCAACCACGCCATCAGAGGGGGCAGTGGAGATGGTTTTGCTAGATTGACTTATGGTTGCAAAGGGGCAGAAATGGTTGACAAAACAACTCTTGGAGATGGGACTGCATTGGGTTGGAAGGCAGCATTTAGCCCTTGGGAAGCGGCAGCCTTGAAGGTTGTTTGAAGAGGGTGAGTAGGAGAATACACTGCCAAAAGTGAGGGAGAAGAGGGCGGTGAATGAGTAGAAGGAGATCATGAAGGTGAAAGAAAAATGGGTCGGTCAGATGTGTTGGAGGTGGAAGCTTCCCCTTTTTTAGCTCTCTTAGCTTGGGTAGGGGGTGGTAGCTCTTGGAACTCCCCCTTGTTTGGTGTAGACCTCAGTATTCTATGAAATATTTTAGGGGAGAAGGACCCAATTCGATCCAGCTTAGCTCAGAGGTTCAAGCCCTCCTTCTAGCGCCAGTTTTGTTGATGTGTTTTTATGCACTTCTCAACACAGGTAATGCATAGGTGCATCATCTCTCTTGAAAGACAATCTTCCACAATCAGATTGCAAAACACTATCCCAAGGTCTCTTATGTTAGGTCTTAATAGTGCTTGGAATATCTTTGTTGTGTCATGTGATTTGTTGGAATCACAAGGCAGACTTACATGAGTTCAGCTTGAAGGGGATCGAATCCGCAAACAGAGTTTCTGAGGTGGGGAAGTTGTACTTTTGTTGCATGTTCAAACAAGAATCTTGAACTCCATTTATGTTTTGAATTTGGCTTTACAATGTGCAATGAACCTTAGCACAGGTTACTTCTTAAAGAAAAAGGAAAAAGGACAGGGAAGAGAGAGGGTTCTTGGACCTACAACTACCAATGAACAGTGATCATGGAGGTTTCTACTATGGATAGTTTCCTTAAAAAAAAAAATTCCACTTAACCAAAAATTTCAGTGTCATTAAATCTGTGCTATCTTCTAAGGATTGTAGATGTTTTATCATTCATTCACCATACCTATGCATGAATAAAAATAAATATTTAAAAGCAGCTTTAATTCTAGGTCCAAACTTACTTTACACAGTTATCTACTAGCAGTAAAAAACCAAAAGTATGGACAAGGAAAGCATCTACACAACAAAAATCTTCATAACCATGAACAACATTATTGAATCTACCAAAGATAGCTGAAAATAAAATAAAATAGCAAAGCGAATTCAACTAAATCATCCAACTATGAGAGAAGAATCATGAAACATGAGAAGAAATCTAAAAATGTACCAAAGTCAATGTATTTCTATTGCAATTTTTGTAGCATGTCTTTACAACAACTCAACTCTCCTTGAAAATGAGAGGAGACCCCCCTATTTATAATGTCCCAAAAGTAGATCATGTGGCCAAGATTGATTTACATTTGTGTGGCAATAATTCACTGTAAACTAGGGCTCTACCTATCCCCCAATATATTACATTTTAAAAATACATCTTGTCCATATCCCTATTTTGTCTTCTAGTGGCAGCACTGTAGCATTTTGTCCTCTTGTCGATTGCTCTTTGTCGAAGATATTGCTTTAGAAATTCTTCATCAATAAAAAGGTTGCCCTCTTGCTTCTTCGAAGATGCATACTCCATGAATTTCAAGATCACCAGTTGGAGCTTATCGACCTCCATGATGTCGGATCTCAGCACTTGGTAGTTCCACTCTTATGGATTATTAACAAGCTTCTCCCAGTCCTCCTCATACTTGGCAATGTGATATCTAAATAGCTCAGATTGGGTGAAAGCTCAAGAAACAAAGCTCATGAAATTTGTAGTAATTTCGGTCGACATCTCGTCTTCCATCATCTTTTGGAAGTGAGGCTTTATATTCTTCGGATTGATCTGGACATAGGGCATTTCATATCCCGTCATTAGCTTCAGATATCAAAAGCAATCTTTTATGGCTTTCTTGGCCCATTCAACATCTGGATTTACCCTTTCAAGTACTTGTTCCAGCCTTTCCCTTTGATGATCAAAGTCTCATTTCCACACATCCATCAACCAATGATCATCATCTTTGAAGGCAAATACCTTCTCCCAAATTTCACTTGGCAGCCTGAGGATAGCCTCAATTTTTGGGTAAGTAGCCCCATACTTCTTTGGGAATTCTATGCAGATCTTCCTCATACCTTCAAGAGACATTTTCACCTCCAATAACTTGTTTGTTGTCTAAACAACACAATTGATACCTATGTTCCCAACATCCAAGACCTACCAGAACCAATTTTTCGTGGTCTTGTCCAAGTTTTTTCTCTTCTCGAGCTTGTTAATTTGCTCTTTTGACAACAACTATGGTGGGGCTGAGGATGTGGTTGGTTTTTACTCTATGGATGACCATTGTTGTATATAGGCTGTCAAATCAACCACCTGTGCCTTAAGCTCCTCCTTGGAAACTTTTTCTTGTTGAATGAGATGCACCACTGTGGTGACTGATTCCTGGAGATGATCAACCTTTTGCTCCCTAGTGGCCACTCCAAATTCATTGGTGGATATGTTATAACTTATTCCCTTCTCTCCCACCACCTACGTAGCTATTTGTACTTCTATGGATCTAGAGGCATCCATCATTACCTTTGACCTAATTTTTGGCTTCTTCTCCTTCCTGATGTCAATCTGGGCTCGATCCAATATAGCTTCTAGCCTTTCCCTTGGGTCTTTTGGAGTGGGAGCCTTCTTTTCTAGCTCTCTCTCCAACCAATCAGGTATTGAGTATTTTTCTTTGGGTGTCCTTCTGATCCTCCCTTTCTTCTTCTCTGACTTCAATTGCTCTATCACCAAGGGTCTCCTGCTCTGTCCTTGTATCCTCCTTCTCTTCATCAGAGTCCTGAACGAACATTATGCATCTGATAGGGGATTTGGTAGGTAAGCATGCATCGAGACTATTTTCCCTTTCAATATATTTTTCTTCTTTTTCCTCATCATGCCCGAGCTCCTCGGGCTGCTCAATTTCTAGATCCTCATAATTTTTAGCCTCTTCCTCAGGCTTATCTTCTTCCTTATCTTCCTGCTCTTTATGATGAAAAACCCCTTCATCATGTTCAGGCGCATGGTCCCGTTCTTTCATTGGAGACTTATCACCCTCTGTCCCTATGACAACAACCTCTTCTTCACCAATAGGCTACATTTTAGCCTCCTTCTCTTCAATTTCCTTGAGTTGCTTAGCCCACTCAGCATCGAGCTCAGGATCATCTATCTCTTAAATTATCTTTGCATCTTCACTCTCATCACTGGAAGACTCACAGGAAACCTCATCGATTACTCGATGCTCATATATTGAGTGTTCAGGATAGTCTTTTTCCTCCTCCAATCTCTTAGCTAATTCTATTTTTTGTCATGGTGGTTTCCATTGTTGGCGGCTCGATAGGTGGAGGAGGAACTGGAGTTTTAATTATTGCCTGAGCCATCGTAGCTTGTACTACCAGATTTGCAAACATTCTTGAGAGCTCAGAGGGCATATTTTGCATGTATTTCATGAAGGATTTTGGAAGGATGAGTGTAGGCATTACAGTTGTAGTGGTGGCAGCTAGAAGAGAAAAGGAAGGAGACATGGAGGATGAAGAAATGGGCGAGGTAGTGGCAGAGGATGAATCAACCAATATTACTTGTGTGATGGGAGAAGTAGAATCAAGATGGAGAGAACTATCCACCATGGGTCAAGAGGATGCACCTACTATGTGTGGGATAGGTGAAGTGGTGACAACAATAGTAGTGGTTGCGGTAGTAGATGAATTAAGTGGGGACTTTGGCTGATCAACCTCCATCTCCTCTCCCTCATAGAGTGGATCTTCCTGGATTACCCGCATTTCTGTGACATTGCCCATTCGCTTATGTTTCTTGGGAGATTCACCCTCTAAGGCCTTCCTAGCATACACCTTTGGTTCGGACTGCTACTCCTCCATCTCCTTTCTCCTTTTTGAATGAACTGATGGAGGGGACATAGATGTTTCTCCCATCGATGCAGCAACTGTCCCACCAAACTAAATCACTTGGCTCGCTCTTGAGCCCCTTGAATGTCAAGACAACCCTTTGTTGTTTTAATTGAGCAACTTGCTCATCTATCCATGCCTTCGCTCGAGCCTCAGTAGGCTTGGTAAGTATGTCAAGGTCATCAACCTCTGGCTCATTCCAATCAATTAGAAGCAGCAACATGTTTGCAATGGCATTGTACCTGGGGTTGATCACGGTGCTCTCATCCTCTTCAAGCTGGTCGGGTACCAGGAACAAATTCACTCTCTTCACAAATTATGTGGTGATCCGCATATAGTGCCTTAGCCGTACCTCCAAGTCATCCTTGCAATTGGCCCATAAATATTCAACATTGTGGAGGTGGGCATACTCTTGTCCAATCGCCTTTTTCACATAAGCGTATGGGTCCACTCGTGGCCTGGCGATGTGAGATTTGAAGTCATATTCTACCAATTCCTTCTTTGAATTGCCCAAACACTAGGAAGTATTAAGCTCGTTCATCCCTTGGCCAAGTGTAAGGGGATAATGTATCCCCACTAGATGCTTTCTACTCAAAATGGTGTGAATGTTGTGAAGCTACCAAGAGAGTTCCTACAATATAATTCGGTCATTAGGGTACCGGGGTAGCTTGTTTGGTTTTTCTGAGAAGCCTTGGGCTCGAATGTATGTGAACTTGGGGTGCTAGATAAACAGGAAAGCATAATTTTTTAGAAAAGCTCGAGCACTATGGGAGACTCTTCTCTCAAAATCTCCCCCGAGCAACCTGATGATGTAAGCGATGAATGCATCGTTCACTCTACAATAATCCTTCTTGAAGTTCTTGAACTATAGCTGAGGGTACTTGTCAAAGGCCTTGAGTTACCTACCAGGCACTTCATTTGGAACTCTAAATAATCCATTATAATTCCTCCTATCAGCCAGTGAGTACACCAGGTAAGAGGTCATGTAGAACTTGGATGTTTTCTTAACGCTCATGAATTGATCATGAAAGCAGTCACTAATTAGTCTTCCCCAGTAGAACATGGTGTCCTTCCTACAGAGAATGTGCTAAATGAAGTACACCATCCATTCCTGAAAATAGGCTGTAGTGGGGAGGCCCATTACTCTACTTAGCAAAGTGACCAAATCATGATAATCCTCAAAGAATCGCTGCGAAAGAGTTCTTGGGGAACCTTTGTAGTATTGCCCCATCTATCTTTTAACCAATACTGGTTTATGAGCTTCTTGCATCTTATGAGGTCTTCATCCCACATTTCTTTGCATTCTTGAATAGTAGGCAACTCCATCTTTCTAAAGATAGTAATGTGGAAAGTTCTCATTATTCCTAATGGTGACATGTTGGCCAGGATGTTTCAAGCTCTGTCGACAATAGTTCTTGTTTCTGGCTAATATGCCTCTCTACAGGCCATTACCAGCTTAGGGACAATCAAGGTGGGAGGGAAACCCACAACCTTGGCTATTCCACTACTCCTAATGAGTCTTTCATTATCTTTTTTGGGGCTTATTCTAACCCTTTGTATGAACTCATCAATATTGACATGCCCAATATTTGTATCAATGATTTGCTTCCACCTAGTCATGACCCTGGAGTGCAATGGCACTCCCTAGAATTGGTACTTGATCTGATCCTTATCCTCCTTGCCTTGAGGAGCTTTGTAAGTTTTCTTTCCTTTGTCCCTAGCTGCCCCCAAGGTTTTTGCACCTGATTCCATATATCCTACACATAGAGGTGGGGTTAAGTACAATCTAGCATGGTGACATAGACGGTTAGCCAAATCCCTACAAAACAAGGTTAGATCAAATAATCTATCATTCAAATGTCTAACACTTAGCTGAATTTGTCACTAAAGGTTCACTAGAAGGAAAATGGATGACCCGGGCCCTAGAGGTCGGACTTCCCCTATCGAAATGTTTTTCTAGAGGGAGAACAGAGTGAGAAGGCCTAGACAATTTCTCTCGATCTTAGGTTTGGATAATGAAGGGTCCACGAGGAAGGTGATCACTTTTTAGCACATGGGTCATCAGTCATTTTCAAATTGGAGGTCATTTAGGTCACCATTAAGGCATCTGAGATCAAACGAAGGAAAGGCTATCAAGTGTTAACTGTTTGAAATAGCTTTGGAGAAACGACATTCCGAAAGTGGAGTTCCAGAGTTCGGAGCTCGGGAGGTGGAAGGCCACAGGATGAAGCCTTTGCAATTTTTTTCATTCAAGGGCCTAGGCCACGGAGGCCGCTATGTGATATCTATAATAAAGGACGAAGTGGGGACAAAAGTTTGGGACCCACCACCTGGCAGACTAGACTCGAGAAGAGATTTCGCCTTACACTTTCATCTGTTAAAACTTGGCAGAAATTGGGATGTCAGGGTCTGAAGGTTGGAAGGACGGTTTGAGATTATTATTCAGGATAGCCAAGATGGGATGGAATCATGTTGGCGGAAGTCCGGTGGGTAGGGTCCAATGGAGGCAAGGACCTAAAAATTGCTAAAAATTGTTTTGGCTGGGAAGCACCCGGGACCCGGGAGCTGGAAGGTGGTCATCCGACGGGCGTTTGAAACAACAACATAGGACTGGGGGCCCATGGGAAAAAATCCACAGAGCGGGACTCAAGGGTTGCTTAGAGGTGGAATCTTTTATTGAAGGTCTTGCATCAAATGGCAAGTCGGGGTCTAAGACCTAGATGGGCGAGGCGAGAATGTCGTTTGAAACAACTAAGACGAAGCGGCAATCGAGAAGCGGAGTCCCAAAGGCCAGAACTAGTGGGGCATTTCACTGTTTGAGGAAAGCTTGTGTTAAGTATAAAGTTTGAATGGTAATGGTGGTCGTAGCTCTCGGTCTAGGAGGGCGTGGTCGCTTAGTTCAAAGAATAATGACGGGAAGACTAGGTTTTGAGTTTAATTTTCTAAGCTTTAGAGGGATGTTTGGGGAATTTCAACATATGGATTTTATTGCAAGGTGTTCCTTCTATTAGATTCATACAAAAGCTTCCCCTATTGTTCACTGCCTAAACATAAAACCATGAAAAGATGAAGCAGGCGGTCAGACGGAGGGCATACCTTGAAGACCCGATGAATAGCATTGTTGAATCCTCGAAGAACGACGAAGGGATAGTTTGAGCGCTAAGGCGACGATGGCACTACACTTTTCTGTTGTACCTGACATGTGAAAATGACATGTCAGACCCAATATTTATACCCTTAATCACAATTAATGTCCCTAATAAATGCAAGTATGAAATTTGGTGTGGTTGGTGGATTTAAATTAAGAAAAACAGCGGGAAATCTGGAGCCCGAGGTCCGTAATGACGTTGGGTTACTGCCATCCAAAACTCACCAAATGAGGATCCAACGGTCGAGCAGGTGCCAAGGTCCAAAGACCAGAAGGACGTTGGTCGATGGTCATCCAAAATGGAGAAATTGGGATGGAAACCTAGGAAGGGAAACCCATAGAGCCGGGTCCGCAAGGTGCGATAGAAATGTCAGATTCTGCACAAGTTTTCTAGATAGAAAATTTGAAGTCAGGACCTAGAAGTTGGAAAGGCGTCAACCAAAAGCCATCAGAAAAAGGAAAAATAGACAGGGAAACCCAAGAGGGGAATTCCGACAGTCTGGGCTCGGGAGAACCCACAGACGCCAAGAAATGGTGAAATGCCAAGTAAGCTTTAGGATAGAAAATTTTGAGGGGCAACACATGTTCAACTTAAGATGAGACTTAAGAGGCATGTTAACCATTACGGGCACCAAAACGGGGGCATGCAAAATGAGGCGGCAAGAAAACAACCCGACAGGGTGAAAGAAAGAGGGTCCCCGTTCCGAATGGGGCGTGTGTGTGATAGGCATAACAGTAAACACAATGGTCTCAATTACACTTGTTGTAGCCTTGCTCAACAATAAAACTATCACATTTAACATACCATTTTTGAGGTACTTGCTTTAAGCCATATAAAATTTTCTTCAATCTGCACACTAGTTTCTCCTTACCTTTGACCTAAAATCCTTGTGGTTGTTCCATATATATTTCCTCTTCCAAATCACCAAGGAGAAAGGTAGTTTTAACATCAAGTTTTTCTAAATGCAAATCTTCAACAGCCACAATACTTAAAATAGTATGAATAGAAGTCATTTTAACAACTGGAGAAAAGATTTCATCAAATTCAATACCCTTTTTCTATGCAAATCCCTTTACAACTAATCTAGCTTTAAATATTTTCTTACCTCCATCCTCCTCTTTTAGCCTATAAACCCATATGTTTGGTAAAGCCTTTTTACCTGCAGGAAACTTGCATAATTCCCAAGTTTGATTTTTCAGCAAGGAGTATGTTTCTTCTTCCATTCCACGCTCCCACTGAACCTTGGTATCCACTTGCATAGCTTCATCATAACATTTTGGTTCACCAGCATCAATTAATAAAATAGAATACAAAGAGGGAGAAAATATTTTTGGAGGTCTAGTTATCCTTGAAGATTGTCTAACATTCATTGGAGTTTGTGGTATTTGTTGTTGATGTTGTTGTGGAGCATGAGGAACCACTATAACATTGTTGTTTGGAGTATCATCCAACACTGCATAATCATTTTCTTTCTTCTCATGTTGTTGCAACCGATCTTTTTACAACACTTTTTCATTGAATATGACATCCCTACTTCTCACAATTTTCTTATTTTCAAAATCCCAAAGCCTATAACCAAATTCATCAATGCCATATCCAGAAAATATACATTTCATTGATTTTGCATCAATCTTGGTTCTATTTTCAGAATCTACATGTACAAATGCTTCACAACCGAAGGTTTTGAGAAAAGAATAACTCACCTTCTTACCTATCCATGCTTCCTCTAGAATAACACAACCCAAAGGATTAGAGGGACCTCTATTAATTAATTAAATAGCAGTGTTTATATTGGAATCAAGCAACATTAAGAGGGGGAGGGTGAATCAGTGTTCTTCAATTTCTAAACTTTATTGATCTTATCCTTCAAGCATTTAAAACATTCATTCAAAATAAATATGCATGAACACAAAAAAAACAACCACAACACCATAACATAGGAATTTTTACGTGGAAACCCTGTTAGGGGAAAAACCACGGTGGATGGTCAATCCACAATATGATCTGAGTATACTCAAATGAAGTTTACAATATGAGGAATGCACTTGCATTCAGGCACACTGCCTAGAGCTCACTGCTCAAAGAAGACTCACTATCTTACAAAGAAAATTAGATTAAAACCATCTAAGAATTTGAACTGAGAAAATAGCATCTACATATGCTTGATTACAGTTCCAGTTAGGCTCAACAATTGATCTTCTATCCTTCAGACTGATTTTGCACTTTTGCTTTGCTATGCTCAGACTTGCAACACATATCCTTTATGCACAAGTGAAACTATGCATTATCGCTCTTCTACTCTGATTTTATTCACAATTCACATCAACACACTTCATACACATCTCATAATTACATGAACGATCTCTTATATATATCCATGACTAAGAATTAATTGCCCATTTGTCGGCTTCAACAATATATGAAAACATTTGCAAATTGTTAGCTCAAATCATGAGTACTCCTTAATGTGCACCAACCAAAGTTGGCTATAGAATAGAAACAATAAACATCAATATGTACGAACACAAAAATACTTAAAAACTTATTTCCCAAACATCCGCGACATGTTATATTCACGAAGTTGACTTTTGTACTGATAAAGAAGAGAATTTTCCAACCGGATCTTCTAACTCGCACATGGATCAATACAAGGCACTGAGATTCACAAATAACATAAAGCATACATCGATCAACCTTCCCTATGATATGCAGCACAAAATATTAATAGAAAATCTTTATGTGAATCGATGAACACAAAACTTTCAGATGCTTTGTTCTTCCTTAATTATTTGCAATCTAATTGTTAGTATGATCAAATGATGATGCACAGATCCAAACACTAACTAGGGTTTCCATCAATGATAACACCAAATGATATTCACGGCGTCTCTTGCCAAAAATCTCCCCCTTTGGCATTGATGGAAATACTTAGTGAAAAATGACCAAGTGTCGGATCAATACCAATATCAATTACACTGCCATTCTTCAAAATTTCAAAAACAAAACTCTCCCCCTGAGATGATTATATATTTTTCACTCTACTACTCTCCCCCTTTGACATCAATGGAAAAGGCAAGAATCCACATATCAAAAATCAAACAAAACCGTTATGAAAAATTTCTTATGTACAAACAGGCTTCTTCAACTTACATAAACTTGAAAATATCTGTAAAATCTTTCTTCAACAGAGTCAAATTTATGTCCCAAACCCTTTTGAGACTCTCAAATATTGTTATGTGACCACAAACCAAGTAGGATTGTGTCTCTATAGACTCAAGGTTTACTAGATCACCAACTTCCTTAGTATCTTCAACTTCCTTTAATGCACTTGACATTATTTCTATCTTCAGACCAATTAGGCCTCTAAGTTCACATGCTCTTTCCACAATTTTGTCATTGTCATGCTTCAAGCTCCTTATCTTTTCAAGAAAAGATATCACCTAACCTGCTAACTTTCCAACACCGCCAACTTAAGGATCAAAACTTCAGAAATAGTAGCTAACTATTTTTCAAGATCCTTAAAATTCTTCTCATTGACCTTAGTAAATATTTTCAAAGACAAATATGACTTATAAATATTTCCACCTTCAGATAGAGCATTTCGAATATTCTTCACACAGGTGGCTAATAAAGTTTTATCTTTTTTTATCATTCCTTGCAACCCACTTAACCTTTTTGCATCAAATTCCTTTTGAACTTTAACCATGGCTGACTTCTCAAGTGACTCAAAATGAGTACTTACATAGTTTATGAGCTTCTCTAGTTCACCAGAGGAGGAACCAGTTAGATCTTTGACATGAGTAGGCATTATCTTTTCCAAAACTCTAGATGCAAGATTTAAGAGTTCAATTTCCTTGATGTGAGACTTCAATAGTTCTTCTCTAGATTTTTCCTGAGAAAATGATGCTACCTTCATTTTTTGAATTGCAAACAAAGTGGATAGGTTGATAGGACCTTCAACCGATTCAGGATCAAATTCTTCCTTTTGTTGTACCAGAAATTTCTTTACTGCCTATGCAGTGTCTCTTGCTTCCACTGCAATTTTCTTCACATCAACTTTCTTTTCTTTAACCACTATTTCCTCATCTGCAGGTTCTTGCTTATCTTCAGGAATCTCAACTTTCTCACCCGACATAATTTCAGGAGCATCAATCTTCATAGGTATTTATGTATTATCCAAAAAGAGAGGAATCTAAGTATCCTTAGATGTATCTTGTTTTTCTTCTTCTTCTACCGAACCAGGTGAGACATCTTTATCTTCAGAGACAACATCAATTTTGTTGCTTAACAAATATTTTCTCAGAATTTGTTTAGTTTCTTCTTCAACTTCTTTATTCTAACCAATCACGATCTTATTCACTCTTGTCTTTCACTTGAATTCCTTTTTAGCTTTATTCAAGATTTTCTTCATTTCTTCCATATATATCACTAGACATACCTCAACAAGAATTATTTCTCTCATTTTCTCTTCTTTTGATCTACATTTACTCTTCTCATTTCCAAAATCTCATACAACATTTTAGGTAAATTAGGAATTATTTCAATAAGAACTTTATTGATAATATTCAAATGCTTTATTGTTGCCTCCTCAAGAGTTCTATGGTTAGATTTATCAAAATTTTCATACCATTTACAAAACAACTTAAGATTTCCATCTTTAACCAAAGCTTTCTCAACTTCTTCGACTGACATATCAGGTTTATCAATTTTTACCATTTTCTTTGCTTTGTCATCTCCACCAGAGGGATTTCTTTTACTAACCTTTGTTTTATAGGTGCCCATATGATTTATTTCTCTCACATCTTCATTTGACTCAGTTTCTTCATCTTCAGAGACTGCCACATAGACTCTTTTTCTTTTATCCTTCTTTATTTTTCCTTCCTTACCAGATGTCTTCACTTGAGTTTGCATGGCAATTGGATTTGTTGTAGGGGTGGATAGGGATGCAGAGCTCCTTGTTGACCTAGTTCGAGCAGATGATGCTACCAAACTAGGAGATTTAGTTTTTACTAGCTCTTTTTCTGCTTCAGCTTCTTCTCTCTTTCATCTAGCTTCTTTTAATTTTTTTGCAGATATGCCCATACTTTCTGCTAAGACTTCCACTTCTTTTCTAATTTTTCTAAATATCACAAGTTTTTTGATTTCATTGTGTACCTATATATTCTTTTCTTCATAAGTACCAAATCTCTCTTATGTCGGATCCAGAGGCTTATTCAGTAAATGTTGTGCATATATTTCAAGAATGTTCTCCTCAACTTCATAACCCATCAACATGATCCAGACTGTTCTAGGATCAACGGATTCCATCATGCATTGATCAATATCTACCATAAAATAGATAGTATCCTTATATTTTTCCACAATAGAGGTAGGATTTCTTTCTCTGGCATGTATCATATTCTAAAAATTGTTGAAGTATCCCCAGATTGCAGTTCTTCTAGTTTGACTATTTCCAATTCCATACAACATTTCTCTAATCTAAATAGCTAAAGGCTGACCACCTTTCCAATGTACTTTTTCAACACCTGAAACTTATTTTATGAAATATAAGAATAATCATAACAACAAGTTACCATACTTAAAGGATATTTTCTTGTCCTTTTTTATCTTACCAAGATTTTCCATCAGCTGACTTCTAAGCAATTCATAAAGATCATAGTTTTCATTCTCCTTTACCATAAGATAGGCTGCATAAATGGTTGTACCGGACACAAAATTGTCCTGAATTGAGTGATATATCCTGTAGCCAATGATCATCGATGTAAATTTCACATCCATTTCAATGATACCGTTGATTGTCATGGCTCTTCGATCATATTTTGAACTTGTTGCATTAGTCACCATTTGATTCTTTACGGACTTCAAAATTGGTAATCCACCAGAAGACTTTAAGCCTGTAACGATACTTATAGCCTCCTTCGTAATCTTGAAGGGTATACTTAACCACATGAATTCATCATGAACTCGAATCAAGATGTAATGAACCCATTCACTCTCTTCAAACATGGGGAATTTGAAAATCTATGTAAATTTCTTCTCTTCTAGGGTTTTAAATTTTGGCTTGACACATAAATCTTCTCCTATAATGTGACTATTATACAAATTCAGCAGATGTGAGCTTCCTAGCTCTTCAATGTTTGCATGAATATATGCCCTAATATATTCAGTGTGTAAGATGTCATACAGAATAGATGAAAAAGCACCTAATAGGTCGGTCTCGACAGACTTGAAGGGATGCCATTTAAATTTGGGATGGGATCTATCCTTAACTTCAACTACCAATGGAGTATCCATATTCACCAATTCACAAATTCACAGGGTTTTTCTGATAAATACTTTTTCGTCGGATCAAAGTTTGATTGCTCAAATCTTCTTCACACTTGAATTTTGCCTCAATTTTCCAAGGTTTACCTTGGAGTTCTACAAACTTCTTTTCTTCAAAATGCTAAGTGACAAATGAAAGAAAAAAATGACTTTTTATCACTTGCACACTTAACCCTTTTTGACGCAATAAATGCTTTTACCCTAACTCATCTGATTACCTTGTTTCCATGCATTGTAATAGATAATTCTCCTAAGGACCTCCAATACTGCATAATACTCTCTCCAATAGGTTCAATGGTATTTGTAGAGCATCAATGCACTTACTGAACTTATCCACATACTAGTGTCAGTTACCGGTAGGGGGGTTGCGAGATTTTCTTAACAGCTCCCCCAGGCCAAAATCCTAAAAACTAATTCCTAGAGGAATTACCAAAAGCAAATTCTGGTGCTGGTGCATTTTCTTCATCAGAGGGACTCTTCTTCACCCATTTCTTTTGCATTTTCTTTTTTATCACATCTGTAGTGACTTTTCCTTTTCCCTTAACTTCCTTTTGCATGTTTCTTCTTTGATTTACCAGACCTTTTCTATTCCAACAAAATCTAGCAATGTGGCCAATTTTTTTGCAGTTATAGGACACAACATTTTTCTATCTAGACCAGTTGTTCCATTGATTTTCTTTCGATCTGCACTAGTTAGCAGTATGGCCAAATCTATTGCATGTATAATATATGATATTTCTATGAAAGTTTTTCATCACATTTTTGTATTAATTTGACTTGTGACCAAACTTATTGTAATTAAAGCACTGACCTGAGAATTATGGACCACTTGGATTCATCATGTTTCTACACTGAGAAGCCATATGACCAAATTTATTGCAAGTAAAACAATAACCATTGAATCTTTGAGCATTAGGTTGTCTTCCCAAATTTCTTCCAGCTCTATTTATCTGATTTTCTTGCCTAGGTCTCCTTTGTCCGAATCTTGAACTTTTTCCTTCTTCATAACCAAGACCTCACTTGTCACCATTTGTCCTTTGACTGTTAATTAGTTCATCAAGCTTGGTTGAGCTAACTTTGAAATTTTTTTGTACTCATTTGTAGTAGCAAGTTCATCTCTGAGATCATCAATATGTTTCTCAAGTAATTCCTCATTGTTTTTAGATTGTTCCAATCCATTGTCCAAATGGTTGCATACTTCATATTTTTCTTTCAGAGACTGTACAAGCTTCTCTTCATTCTTCTTTTTGTCTTCAATCTCCTTGGTCATCCTCATCATGATAAATTATATTTCATGCTTTAGAACTGTATTATCTCTGGTAAGCTTTTCACATTCTTCTATCTTTTACTTTAGGGCTTGACTGAATTTCTCGTCTTCAATTCTTTCACTATCATTCTGCTTAATCTGATCACAAAGTTCATTTCTCTTCTCCCTAGAGTTATTGATTTTATCTTTCAATGACTCAATGAATTTCTCAGCATCCATGAGGTTTTCTTGAAATTTTTGAACTTCATATTTTGACTAATCAAGATCATCTAGGGCCACCATAATTTGTTGTTGAAGACTTCTTGAATCCATTGAAACACTTTCCAAGATCTCCCCAAGTTGTTAGAATTCTTCTTTTGAGGAACTAGCTTTGATACCAATTGTTTGAATCAAGCAACACTGAGAGGGGGGGTGAATCAGTGTTCTGTAATTTCTAAACTTTATTGATCTTATCCTTCAAGCATTTTAAACATTCATTCAAAATAAATATGCATGAACATAAAACAAACAACCACAAAACCATAACACAATATTTCTTACGTGGAAACCCTATTAGAGGAAAAACCACAGTGGATGGCCAATCCACAAATATGATCTGAGTATACTCAAATGAAGTTTACAATATGGGGAATGCACTTGCATTCAGGCACACTGCCTAGAGCTCACTGTTGAAAGAAGACTCACTGTCTTACAAAGAAAATCAGATTAAAACCATTTGATAATTTGAATTGAGAAAATAGCATCTACATATGCTTGATTATAGTTTCGATTAGGCTCAACAATCGATCTTCTGTCCTTCAGACTGATTATGCACTTTTGCTATGTTCTACTTAGACTCGCAACATAAATCCTTTATGCACAAGTGAAACTATGCATTATTGCTCTTCTACTTTTCTCCGATTCACAATTCGCATCAACACACTTCATACACATCTCAAAATGATATGAACGATCTCCTATATATATGCATGACTAATAATTAATCACCCATATGTCAGCTTCAACAATATATGAAAACATTTGCAAATTATCAGCTCAAATCATAAGTAATCCTTAATGCTCACCAACCAAAGTTGGCTATAGCATAGAAATGATCAACATCAGCATGTATGAACAAAAAAATACTTAAAAAATTATTTCCCAAACATTCGCGACATGTTATATTCACGAAGTCGGCTTTTGTACTGATAAAGCAGATAATTTTCCAACTAGATCTTCTAACTCACACATGGATCAATACAAGGCACTAGATTCATGGATAACACAAAGCATACATTGATCAACCTTCTCTAAGATACGCAACACAAAATATTAACAGAAAATATTCATGTGAATCGATGAACACAAAACTGTCAGATGTTTTGTTCTTCCTTAACTGTTTGCAATCTAATTGTCAGTATGATCAAATGATGATGCACGGATCCAAACACCGACTAAGGTTGCCATCAATGACAACACCAAATGATATTTGTAGTGTCTCTTGCCAATAGTTTACAGCCTCTGCCCACATGTTTAAAGGCAACCTAGCATGAAATCTCATAGTCCGTGCACGCTTCATTATTGTTCTATTCATGTGCTCAGCCACTCCATTTTCCTCTAGAGTCCTTGGAACCATTTTTTTCCTACGAATACCATTAGAGGAATAATAATCTCCAAACTCTTTTTTGCAATACTCACCGCCATTATCAAATTTTGGAAATTTTAACTTTTTACCTGTCTCATTCTCAACCAAGCTTCTCCATTTTTTAAAAGTTTCAAATACATCAGATTTATGCCTAAGGAAATAAATCCATACCTTCCTAGTTGCATCATAAATGAATGTAACATAATACTGAGAGCCACCGAGAGAAGATACTTGAGTTGGTTCCCATACATCCGTATGCACAAACTCCAATTTCTCATCTTTCTTTTGTTTCCCATATTTGAGAAAACTAACTCTCTTTTGTTTTCCATACACACAACTTTCATAGAAATCTATATTAACACATTTTAGACCTAGTAAAACATTCTTTGAATGAAGTGCTTTCATACCTTTTGCACTCATATGCCCAAGTCTATAATGCCATAGTGTTGATTCTAGAATCCACATCAACTATCTGATTTTCTACCTGCTGAACTACAACAACTGTTCTTGAACATTGTTTTTTATCTGCAATAGCTAAAGTAGAAGGAACATTATGACTTGTACAAATTTATAAGGTGCCTACTTTCACACCTTTTTCTACCACTAAGACACCTTTTTTAACCTTCCAATTTTTATCACTAAATGTAACAATACAACCTTCATCATCTAGTTGTCCTACTGAAATGAAATCACTTCTTAACTTTGGAACATGCCTTACCTCATCTAGTAGCCATTGATTCCCATTCTACAACTTAATCTTGATTCTTCCCTTTCCAACAATCTGATAGGGTTCATTATCTCCCAAATAAACCAACCCAAAATCCCCTTGGACATAATCAAGAAAATAATTTCTATGGGGTGTAGCATGAAATGAAGCCCCTGAATCTAACACCCAAAAATCATCAACAATGTCAAGGGAAAGAATCAAAGCATCCTCATAAGATTTGTTACTTACCACATTTGCCTCTTTATTTCCTTCCTTTTTGTCTCCTTTTTATTTCTAAGACTAGCAATCTTTCTTTAAATGACCCAACTTACCACAGTACCAACAATACCTCTGTTCTCTAGATTGGTACCTTTTGTCCTTTCATTTTCCTCATGACTTCTCATGACTTCCAAAATTGTTTCCTCTCTCCTTTGTTCTGCCCCTGCTTTATGCATTCAAAAAACTACCTGAAGTGGATGTTCCACCTGAGGTTTTCCTATGAATTTGCTCGCTCAAAATAACACCAACAACATCATCAAATTTCAATTTATTCAAACCAGAAACAAAATTTCTAACAACCATTACCAAGCTATTCCAACTTTTAGGCAAACACAGAACCAAAAGAGCTCTAACTTCTTGATCAAATTTTACATTTATAGAAGTTAATTGACTAGTAACTGTATTAAACTCATTTAAATGATAAAAAACTAAACCCACCTTCTACCATTTTCATATTAAATAAACACTTCATAATAAATACCTTATTCGAAGCAGAAGACTTTTCATATAACTTTTTTAGGGTTTCCATCAACTCTTGAGTTGTCTTTTCTTTTATAATATTGAAGGCCACCAATTGTGCCAGGCATTGAAAAATACTTCCAAGTGCCTTTCTACCCAAAATATCCTAGTCCTCATTAGACATTCCTGAGGGTCTCTTGGTTTTCCCTTCCAATGGTCACCATAAATCCTTCTGATAGAGGTATTCCTCCATCTGCATCTTCCATAACTGATAGTTCTGCCCATTGAACTTCTCAACCTTCAACTTACCCTTGTCTACCATTTCTCTCACTCAACCGTGAGACCTTCCTATAGATGATAACCAAACACAACCTTGCTCTGATACCACTTGTTAGGGTTAGAAGGTATATCTAACAAATTAAATAAAAATTTGACCAATAAAACAGAGAAATAGAACACACACAAAATTATAGCAAAAACAAGACAACACAGATAATTTAACATCATTCACCCAATCCAAGCTACATCCACAAAACCATAGCCATCTAATGATTTTATTATCTAGTGCGAAACATATTACAATCTTGAAAATAATGCCATACTACAACTGCCCATCCCAACCGCTTATAACAAGCTTTAGAAGCTTCCAAAAATTAGGGTTCTACAAAGTTGACTTTTTTCTTTTTTGGTGACGAAGCGAAAAAAGTAGAAAAATAAATTCTTGGGGGCTGTCATCCCCGAACCCTCATTCGGGGCTCAGCTTGGCCCCAAACCCTGGTGAGGATACATGAAGAGTGTATAGTATAGCACGATCATTCACCACATACCAACATTAAATTATATGGGATAATATTTCATCCTCTTCCTAAAGCTGCATAAAAGGACTTATTCCTATCATCATGAGTTGTGCCACTGAATTGACCTCCTCAGCCTCTTCTCCAACATTTGGCCAAATGGGGTGGTTCATATCATGGGATGGTTAAGTAGGAGGATAAAGGAAAATATTTTTAGTACTTCTCCCATCAGAAATGGTTATGTCCCCCGACTAGTATCCAATGTAAGTATCTGTTGCAGCTAACCACAACCTTCCTAGAATAATGGGATACCCTCAAAATGTAGCTTTAGGGGAAAGGATCATGAAGTCAGCTAGATATTCCCAAGAGTCTAGAATAACAACAAGGTCTTCTACTATACCATCTGGTTTGATAGTGGAACTATCAGCAAGCTTCACGACAATAGAAGTAGGTCTCAGATTTGTAACGGGCATGTGCAGGATCATGACGGGCCAAAAAGTGGTGATATGAAAAAAGTAGCATTTTGCACTTGCCAAAAAATGCAAAAATATTGAGTTGAATTTTTTTTGGGTTGGGTGTCAGTACATTTCTCCATAGCAATTCCCAAGCCAAAGTAAAACAAATCAGATATCCGATTTGGGTCGGCTAATATAAAACCAAAAAAGGTCATTTTAAAGTCATTCAAATTAGATATCCGATTTTTGCACACATACACCCAAGAGTAATTAGGAGGTAGAGAGAGAGAGAGAGAGAGAGAGAGAGAGAGAGAGAGAGAGAGAGAGAGAGGAGGGAAGGAAGGGAAGAAGGGAAGAAGGGGAGAGAGAGAGAATTAGGAGGGGGGAAGGGAAGAGGGGAAGAAGGGATAGACAGAGAGAGAGAGAGAAGGGAGAGGGGAAAGGGGGAGAGAGGGAGAGATAATTAGGAGGGGTAAGGGAGAGGGGAAGAGGGGGAAGAAGGGGAGAGAGAGAGAGAGGGAGAGAGAGGGAGAGGGAGAGAGGGAAGAGGGAGAAGGGAGAGAGAGAGAGAGAGAGATAGAGAGAGAGGGAAAGAGAGAGGGAAAAGGGAGAGAATTAGGGGGGAAGGGAGAGGAAGACGAGAGAGGAGAGAGAGATTAGGAGCAGAAGGAGAGGGGAAGAGGGAAGAAGGGGAGAGACAAAGAGAGGGAGAGATAGAGAGAGAGAGAGGGAAAGATAGAGGGTAAGGGAGAGAGAGAGAATTAGGAGGGGGAAGGGAGAGGGGAAGAGGGGAAGAGAGAGAGAGGGAGAATTAGGAGGGGGGAGGGAGAGGGCAAGAGGGGAAGAATGGGAGAGAGAGAGAATTAGGAGGTGGACATGAGAGCAGAAGAGGGGAAGAAGGGGAGAGAGAGGGAGAGAGGGAGATATATATATATAGAGAGAGAGAGAGAGAGAATTAGGAGGGGTAGGGATAAGGGGAGAGAGAGAGAGAGGGGGGGAAAGGAGAGGGGAGGAGGTGAAGAAGGGTCTAAGAGAGGGAGAGATAATTAGGAGGGGGAAGCAGGAGGGGAAGAGAGAGAGAGAGAGAGAGAGGGAGAGGGAGAGAGAGGGAGAGAGAGAGGGATAGGGAGAGAGGGAAAGGGAGAGGGAGAGGGAGAGAGAGAGGGAGCAAGAGAGGGAAAGAGATAATATTTAAATATTTGATATATTAGTAATATTAATTGGTTATATAATATTTTATATATTAACTTAATATATATATATATTTATACATTAACTAAAATATATAATAATATAATATATTATATATTATACATTATTTCATAAGAGATTATCATAAATTATATATTATATATTAAATTATAAACTATATTGTATATTCTCAACTAGATATATTAAAATAAACTATAAATTATTTATTGCATTTTTTTAATTATATATTAAAAACTATATTACATTTTTTATCTATAGACCTCACTGGGTTATGAAAAATGGAGTTTGGATCAACAAATATCATCCCTATTATCAACCTAAGAATAGCACAGGATTTGAGACCGAGCAAAGAGTGAATCGCTCAAGGAGATTCGAAGGCCAAGGACCCCTGTGGGTTAGACCCTTTCGCTCTACCATGGCCAAGGCCAACTAGGGAAGGAGGTATTGATCAGGAAACCAGGGAAAGAAAAATTGTAGAAGATCGAATGGGTGGTTCAGGAAAAATCCAAATTCGAACAAAGACACGACCAAGCATTGTCGTCAGGAGGGCTCAAATGCAGCATGATACTCAACAACGGAGAAGGGAAAGGCCAAGGTAGGTGAGGTTGCCAGCTCTTCAAAACAAGGGGAAGGATAAAATGGTATGTCCCTTTCAAATTTGTTGCCCTCAATTTCTTTCAATGATGAGATAGATAAATGAACTAGGGCTTTACTTCAAGACATAGGCATGTTTTTGAAATGGGGTGGTGAAGGCCAGAGGAGTCAGGAAGCCATTAAAAATTGGTTCTTGGAAACTTGGGGTGACAAATTAGTGGTGGGATGATCCCACAATACTAGTTTACAATTTTTGGGCAAACGAGATGCTAGACTAATTTTTTTAACTAAATCTTCACTTTCGGGCTCCTATAGCGTCTAAAACATGAGGAATTTGAATATGATGCACACTAGTGATTTGTGAATTTTTGTCTATAGATTCTAAATATATTTTTTTCAAAAAATTTGGAATTAAATTGCACTTCTTTTTTTCATCTCCTTCGAAAACTATTTTTTATCAGTAAACAACATTTTTAGGGAGTGATGGTCACCGTATACAACATAACTTTTTTTGTATGAAAGATAAAATTCTATTTTTTTCAAATTTAGACTTTTAACTATGATATCTAACTAGTTCATTTGGTTTCATAGTGTTTTATTAAATATTTTTTCCTTAATCAAGTTTCAAAGTCAAACCAATTACAATTCAGACATAGGCGGATTGTATACAACATAACTTTTTCTATATGTATCGAAATTCAAATTATTTTTTTAATAGATCAAGGATATCAATACCCAACCTGAAAATATTTTTCAAAATTTTATTTTGATAATCTACTATTTTTCCACATGTGCAGAATAGAGAACTTGATTTTCGGTGAAAAACCTACATTCACAAGAAATAAAAAATAATAATAATAATCAAATTTAATTTAATTTAAATTATAATTTTTTGGAAGCTTATAATAAGGACTACATAATTACAAAAAAATAATTTTAAATGAACTCATTTGATCCCCCAAAAGGTAAATCAAAAGTGGTTTTTTATCAGCATTTTGATAGGTGTAAAGGAGAGTCTGTTATAGGTATGGTTTAAAACTAGCGGGGTTCTATCCAAGGGGGCTTGTTCTAAGGTGGTTTGATCAAACCCTCTTCAATTGGAATCCTATAAATGGAACTTTTCAAGGCTTAAATCATTATATTTTCTAAAAATATGTGATTTCAGCAAAAATCAAGACCTCCCAGAAAGTGTAAACCACTATTATGGCAACACCCGATGAAGGCTCTCAAATGTAATTGTTATTTGGTCACATTCCCTGTGCAAGAAGAAAAGAATAAGGCAATAAAATTAGGGCCATATTTTTTGGATGGAACTCAAATGCATCTCTTTGATTGGCACCCTAATTTTGATCCAGGGAAGCTTGTGCTAGAGGAAAACTATGTTTGGCTCTAACTGTACAATTTACCCTCGGATTATTGGATGGAAGATACTCTCAAGGTGATCGAGAGGCAGCTGGGGAAGTTTAAATTTCTAGATAAAGCTCAGGAGGATTTTGAAAGAGATACATACTTTAGGTATGTATATCGTTGGCGTAGGGAGTAGATCTACCATCTGTTGTGGAGCTAATCTCATAAACAGGCATCTGGAAATAGGAGGTGATCAGGGAAGATAACCTACATTTATGCCCTAAATGAAAATTAGTGGCACACAATAGGGAGAGGTGTTCTTCTTGGATTGGGTTCAATGATCTCAATTTTTATTTGGATGGGAAAGAACCACCGAAGGTGATGGAGGATGCATAGGTGAAAAGGCCTCCAACCACAAACATGGAAAAGGAACTCGCGGAGGCAATATGGCCCCCATAATCAGCCACAAAGGGTTTGAGAAAAGAAATCAGACCTATGGTCGACCCACACATGGAGGAGAGTCAAAATCCATATAGGCTAGACCAAAATAAATCAGCTAACCTGATAACCTCTCCAGGTATGGAAGGTCAAATCAAGGATGACTTCCCTCACCTTACATATATTCAGGGTTGGGACCAGGAAGAAGTGGTCCCAGAGAGGAGGCAGGTAGTGGTAGTGTTGGAGGTGCTAGAGTTAGTTCACATGGAGGATCACACCTGAGAAAGGAAAGAGGATGATGGGGTAGAAGATGGCCAGGACCAGGGGAGTATGGGATCATAATTTGACTACGATGAAAGCTTCGAAGAGTACCAAGAGGGTATTCTGGCAGAAAGAGGGATTGAGTGAATCCCATCAGGAAGGAAAACCCCAAGGATCAAGTATGTCAGCCAAAAAGGTCACAAAACCAATAAGGAAAACCTAACCTTGGCAGGGTCAGCCAAGGGCCAAACAAAACTGGTTCAAACAATACTTAGAAATGGGAAGGGACTACCCCTTCCCAAGGAATCATGAGGATTATAAGCGGGAATGCTAGGGGCTTGAATTCCCCTAGAAAATGGTGTCACTTTAGATGCCAATTAGAGAATAGTAAACCAGAAATTGTGCTTGTTCAGGAAACAAAATGGAGTAAGAAAAAATAGGAGAAGAAGTTGAAGTTTTGGAAAGGCTAGGAAGGGGCCTTTAGAGAGTCTGTTGGGGCCTCTGGTGGGCTGGGAGTAGTGTGGAACCCTTCCATGGTTTTTTGCAGCCTCCTAGAGTCAAACCATAATTGGATGATGGTGTCAGTGAGGGTGTATCATGGAAATGTAGTGATCAAATTAATTAATGTGTATGGTCCTATGGCTTTTGTAGAGAAGAGGACTCTTTGGGGGGTGATATCGGCCACCTTGGGGCAACTCAAGGAAGATAAAGTCCTGATAGGTGGGGATTTCAATGCTACCTTGAATAATTCCAAAAAACAAGGAGGAATAAAATCTTTGTCCAAGGCTCAATGAGACTTCAAGGAATTTA
Source organism: Sequoiadendron giganteum (assembly GCA_007115665.2). NCBI lineage: Eukaryota > Viridiplantae > Streptophyta > Pinopsida > Cupressales > Cupressaceae > Sequoiadendron > Sequoiadendron giganteum. The sequence continues at coordinate 81,297,345 of CM021107.1, read as the reverse complement.
TGGACAACAATTCATTAAGGGAGATCCAAAAAAAAAAAAATGGGGTTTTCACTTGGACAAATAGAAGGTTGGGCCACATGGGTATTGTAGAAAATATGGAGAGGTTTCTAGTGGTTGGGGAGTGGCCCCAGGTGATGATTGTGCTAGAACCCACAATTTTACCTTGGAGTGGTTTAGATCATTTTTTGATCCAACTAACTATCCAACCTGACAAATTCAAAGGGGGTTCCCACTTTCTCTTTGAAAAGATGTGGCTGTGGGATCCATATTTCCAAGGCGAGATGTCTCACTGGTGGAATGAGGTCTGGGTAGGAAACCAATCTTGCCTATTCTCCTTTCATAAGAAGCTCTCCCATATCAAATCCAAATTATGGTTCTGGAACAAGAAGCATTTTAAAAATATCTTTGAAGAGAGTGATAAGATTGAAGAGGAGCTCAGAGCTCTCAAAAAAAAGATAATAGAAAAGGGTATGGGGCATGAGGAGTACTTGAAGGAAAAGGAACTATTAAGCAAACAATCGAAGGTCTTGGCGAGGGTGGAGTGTCACTGAAAATAGAAATCTAGGGAATTATGGCTTCAAGAAGGGGACATAAATACTAAATACTTCCACAACAGAACCTTGATCAAAAAAAGTAGAAACAAGATTAGTGATTTGGAAAGAGAAGATGGGTTTATAGCTAGAAATGAGGATGAGATTAGTCAGGAGGCTATCAGGTACTTCGAGGCTCTTTTTTCTCAAGATTCTTAATAGGCAAGGAGGGAAAGGGAATAGTTTATTGAGGGAATCCCAAACATAATCTCAGAGGTGGATAGCAGGGAACTTATCAAACTTGTTTGTTTGGATGAGGTGAAGAAGGAAACCTTTCAACTAGGCTCAAATAAAGCCCAGGGGATAGATGGCTTCCTTGCCTTCTTTTACAAGAACTTTTGGGATATTATCAAGGATGACCTAGTTAAGGTTGTGGAAGAATCTAGAAGAAAGACCACAATGCTTGCTGTGATGAATCACACATTCATAACACTCATTCCAAAACAAAAAAAAGAAGCCAAATGTATGGGGGATTTCAGGCTGATCTCTTAATGTAATACAATATACAAAATTATAACCAAGGTGATAGAAAATAGACTCAAACTAGTGATCAATAAGGTAATCTATGAGGAGAAGAGTGGCTTCATCCTGGGAAGGTCCATCGTAGAAGGTATAATTTTGGCCCATGAAATGATACATTCAGCAAGGAAATTACAGTTGCCAAGAATGGTTCTAAAATTAGACATCCTGAAGGCCTATGATTAAGTGGATAGACAATTCACGTTAGACATAATGATTGGGTTTTGTTTTGATAGGAAGCTTGTAGATTGGATTAGCAGTTGCATTGGCTCTCCTATATTTTCAATATTGGTCAATGAGGTGGCCCAAGGTTTCATCCGTTCTTCTCATGGCATAAGATAGGGGGACCCCCTTTCCCCTTTCCTATTCATCATTATGGTGGAAGCTAATGAGCGTAATTTTTGGTCTTAATTTGGGTAGAATCCATAGTTTATTTTTTGAAGTTGACATGGACTTTAATATTAAATGTTGATATTTCTATAATGTTTCCCTCAAACCATAGACATTGGGTTTAATTCCATTTCTACCAGTTTTAATGACATTAGCTATTATGTGGACTATCTATATTGATTTTACATGTGGTTGATAAATGTTCTTTAAGGTGGTTATAGATGTGCAATTATTATGCATACTAACATTGCCATGTAGACACACTCGAGGATACTAACTTGATGAATGCAACTGCCAGCTGGTCATTATTGAGGAGGCGTTCGAAGGTCAACTAGAGGATAACGGCTGAGATTCCCCATTTCAGCCACACGTAACCACCTTATATTGATCTCGCACGATGTTGAGCAGTCATGGGCATTACTATAGTGTTGAGTCTACATTTAGACTTGCATGTTTGACCAGATTCCTTGCATGTGTAGCCGCCCTCCATTCTTTCTATGATTTCCCTTAATGGCGTCCTGCTAGTTAGTGGGAGCTGACTACTCTGTTTTGTGGGTACGATAAATAAGGTTCATATTCTCCTTGTTCAAAAGTTTGATATTTTGAAGGTTATCTTATTGATGTTGTATCTGATAGTTTACTAGGAATTTCTAGACATGCTACTCTTTTGTAATTGCATTTCTGAATGAATAAGATGAAGTTCTGAGTTTAGCATTTGAGTTTACATTAGTTTTAGAGGATACCCATCCAAGGGGGCCCACTTGGTGAGTAATCCATCCCTTAGTTTAGTTAGACTAACTATTAGTTATGTTTAGTACTTAGTTCAGAATCTGGCACTGACTATTCCTGCAGCCACTAGAATTTCATTTTGTGACTGTTCCTATAGCCAAAGTAGACAAGTTAGTTCCTTATTTGTTGTTCATATTTCCATTCTTGTCATGCATGTTCAGCTTAGTTTAATTGTTGAGTGATGTTCAACATTTTCTTTGTTCCTTTCCATGCAATTTACTTTTAGTAATGAATCTTTCTTAGTTGTAGAATGAAGATGACTACTTTGAAGTTCCTAGTGCAAATACTATGCTGACCCATTTCAAGTTCACATCCTTGGGTTGAAAATTTGAATTTACCTTCATGATGGTTAAAATGGCTATTCAGGTCAAATGTCCAATCTCTGAATCACGGCTGTAAAGGCTTAGTTATTAAGATCATTGTAGGAGGCTGACATTTTTGGCACCGTTGTCGGGGATGGTGTCAAACTAGGGAGTTCTTTGAAGCCATTTCTAGTTTTCTTTTTGCTGTAGTATTTTTGGAGTCTTCTCTTAGTGTTTAGAAGCTATGATCCATTATTCTTTCACCAATTCTTTGTGTGAGTTGGTTGATTGTGAGTGATACTACATGCATAGAAGAAGAAAATATGCTTATGGGAGATTCCTTCCTAATAATCCAGAACAATTTTAGCTAGTAGAGCTTCCAAATCTACCCAGAAACAAAGAAGAAGAAGAGCCACACTCCTTTACTGACACATTTCTTGACTTAACCAATTCTGAAGTTTCCATTGAAGATCAAAATCCAGTTCAAGAACTCTTTACTTTGGAACTTCATCAAGCAGGTATAGCTGATGCAAATGGAAAAAGGCCTAATAGGCAAAACCAACCAACTTTTCCTTTTCCCATTGCTTAATAGAATTAAGTAGACAACCTCAAAAATATCCTTGCTTCAGTACTTCCTAATTTCTATGGACTTGTCATATAAGATCCCGATACATTCATGTTTGAGTTTGATATACTCTGCAGAAGCTATGACTATACCACTGATGCCCACAGGCTTAAGCTATTTCCTACCACTTTGAAAGAAGCTACATTAAGATGGTTTATGATCCTTGGTAGAGATACTGTGGAGGCTTGGGAGGACATGAAGACTAAGTTCCTTGAGAAATACAAAAATTATTACAGGGGTAGTGATATGAGAGGAGGAGACAATTTCAGAATGCAGAAAAAAGAAGATGAAAGCCTGGAGGATTTCATTTCAAGGTTTTTGTTTTGTTTGCAAAAATATCCACACCATACACTCAATGAAGACTCGCAGAAGCTACTTTTCTTGAGAGGAATTAATGAAAGTTTCACTGATGACTTGGACCTGATGGTAGAAGGATATGTCACTCAAGTTCCTTGGGAGGATATTAAGAAGATATGCCAGAATTAGTCTAGGGTAGCCTCAAAGAAAGGGAGATCTTCCCAATCCTCTATGGGTAAGTCATCCACCAGTGGAGTTTCAAGGATGGAGATTATTCACTTGCTGGTAGATTTCAAGAAGGATATCATAAACAATCTAGCTACTCAAGGGGATACACTTCAGGCCAAGAAGAAACACAAGGAGGCAGAGGCAATGCTAACAAAATATTGCCCTCATTGCAGACAAAAGAAGAATGACTATAGATGCAAGATGGTAGCTAACATTGATAGCAAGTATATTCCACTTGAGTTCAAACCAATTCAGATTGAGGAAGATCAAGTCTACTTTGTTGCACATAAAATTCCATGGGATCCAAGACAAGGTATGCCACTAGATCCACTATATTTTGTTGGGCCATATTTTAATTCTTATTCATCCGGTAACTAGTGGCAGCCTCCATTTCCATCCAAATATGGAGGATATCCACCATAGTCTTGGGGTAACCCTCCAAATGCATAGCCTAATTATCAAAATTTTACACCTCAATGGAAGCAACCTCAGGGGAATTGGTAGCAATTTCAAGGACCTTGGCAACCACCTCCAAGAAACTGGCAATAAACACCCCAATGGAGAGGTGGACAACGGTGGCCAAATAAGCAAACCAGTTACATGTAACTACCTTCTCAACCCCAGCAACCTACTTTCATGCCTCCCCCTGCCAATCCCAACCCAAATGTGCCTAAAGCCACTCAGTTACCAGCTCATCCCACACCTAACCCAAATAATAAACCACAACAGCAACCTGTATACTTTTTTGATCCAAAACAATTTCCTACATATGTTGTGAGTTTAACTAACATACGTTTGCATTCAGGAACTACTCTACCAGCTCCTTCCACACCCATCATCACTGAGCTTCCTATGGAAGAAGAATAACCTTTGAATTTTCCCATTCAGGCTGGTGCACCTACAAATCCTGAACTGGTTCCAACCAAGCAGGTGGCATAAGAACCACCATTCCCCTAGAGATTGGAAGTTGGAAAACAAAAGGAAGACAAGGAAGACACCACTTTTGACATTCTAGACCAGTTGAAGCATATATGTGTCTAGATACCCCTATTTCAGGCCATAAAAAATGTTCATATATATGGCAAAGCAATCAAAGAACCATGCCTCAAAAATCCAGGTAGGAAAAAGAAAGACCCAACTATAGTTCATGTAGTGGGACAACTAGCTGGCATCATGCTTGGAAAAGTAACTATCCCGAAGTACAATGATCCAAGTAGTCATGTGGTTGAAGTTATTATCAATAGGATACACATAAAGAATGTTTTGATTGACTTGGGTGCAACAATAAATGTGATGACTAAGGGAACTTTGTAGCAACTAAACATTGTGAGTATGAGATCCACTCCTACTATCCTACAACTTGCTGATAGTTCCACTGTCAAGCCTGATGGCATAATAAAGGACCTGGTGGTGATTATAGATTCTTGGGAGTATCCAACTGACTTCATGATTCTTTCTCCTAAAGCTACACCAGGTGGGTATCCTATCATTCTTGGAAGGCCATGGTTAGCAACATCGGATGCTTATATTGGATGACTGTTAGGTCACATGGCCATTTCTGATGGTAGGAGCACCAAAAATCTTATTATTTATCCTCCTTCTTAGCCATCCCATGGTGAGGATAATCCTGTATGGCCACATGTAGGTGAAGAGGTCGAGGAAGCTAACTTTGTGCTATAGCTTATGATGTTAGGTAGAAGCCCTTTCCTGCAGCTTCAAGATGAAGATGAAGTGTTATCTAATATAATTCAAAACCATTGTGAAATAGAGGAGGGTCCACCCCCTAATGTGTCTAGTTTTGTCGATCCTGTGAAGACACTTATGTCTGCTCTACCTGATCTTCCTACAACCACTCTTCCTACAGACAAACTTCTTGTAGTAGCAGGTATGTTCCACATAATGCTGCCATATGAACTTAAGGTACCATGTATTAATGAAACAACTATGATAGAGTTAACTACACAAGTATAGGTGTCTGAGGGAAAATGTTTGAATATTAATAACAAATTGGGAGAAAAACAACAGTTGTCATTGAAAAATTTGTTGAAGGCCCACCAAAATGAATTTGCATGGGATTACCATGATATGAAAGGCCTAGACCCCAAGTTTTGCACTCATAGGATATATATCAAAGATGATTTTCAATCGGTCAAGCAGCCACAAAGAAGAATTAACCCTACAGTGAGGGAGATTGTCAAAACAAAGCTGAAAAATTTGTTAGATGCAGGCTTTATCTATCCTATCTTAGATAGTCAGTGGGTGTCCCCATTGGTAATTATGCCCAAGAAAGGAGGAAAATGGTGAGTCTGTATTCATTACAGGGAACTCAATACTTCTACTAAGAAAGACCATTTTCCCTTGCCTTTTTTTGATCAAGTGTTGGACTCACTTGCAGGAAAGTAGTACTTCTCTTTCCTTGATGAATTCAGTGGCTACAATCAGATTCAAATTGCACTTGAGGACCAAGAGAAAAAAAACTTCACATTTCCATGGAGAAAATATTCCTATTCAGTAATTCCCTTTGGTTTATACAACACACCTGCAACCTTTCAGAGAGTAGTCATCGGCATATTTTCAGACATCTCTCTTGACTGCATGGAAATCTATATGGATGATTTTGCCACCTATGGTGCTAATTTTGATGAAGCATTGGAGAATCTCAGGAAATTCTTACAGAGATGTGAAGACCAAAATCTCTCTTTAAATAGTGAGAAGTGCTTCATGATGATGCAGGAAGGGTAGTTCTTGGCCACCACATTTGTCACAAAGGAATTAAGGTAGATCCTGCAAAAATTGAGGTAATTACTAATCTACCTACACCTGCAAAACAAAAGGATGTTAGGAGTTTCTTGGGACATGCAGGATATTATAGTTGTTTCGTCAAAGACTTATGTAAAATAGTAGCACCCTTGTATACCCTCTTAACCAAAGATGTTGAATTTGAATGGACAGAAGATTGTGCCACAACATTTTCTGACTTGAAGGTAGCCTTGACTCATGCTCGTGTACTTAAGGGACCTAATTGGGAAATTCATTTTCACATCCACACTAATGCATCAGACTATTCTATAGGAGCAGTCTTAGACAGAAAGAAGGATCCATTAAAAATGCCATTTATTTTGTTAGCAAAAATTTACAAGGAGTTGAATTCAATTATATAGTAACAGTAAAAGAAATGGTAGTAATCTACACCCTGAACAAATTCAGACACTACATAATAGACTACCAAATATTTGTGCACATTGATCATGCAGCCATTAGATATCTCATGAACAAACCCTTGATCTCAAGAAGGTTAGCCAGATGGTTATTGCTAATGCAGGAGTTTGACATAACTATTGTGGACAAACCAGGAAAGGCCAATGTTGTTATAGATTTTCTTTCAAGACTAACCACATCATAAGACAATCAGGCCATAGATGACTCCTTTCCTGATGAGCATCTATTTTCTATTACTGTGTAAACACCCTGGTATGTTGACATAGCTAATTACCTTGATAGGGAGAGTTCCTCCTCACTTCTCTCCAAAAGAGAGAAGAGTGCTCATTGAAAAGTCTTTTCCTTTTACCTGGATTTTTGGATGCTTGTTTTATACTGGACCAGATCATGTTATGAGAAGATGCATGAGGGAAGATGAGATATATGAAATTCTACATGCATGTCATGATGAACCCTATGGAGGGTATTTTGCAGCCAAAAGGATAGCAATGAAGGTTTTGAACACATGTTACTATTGGCCTACACTCCACAAAGACGTAGGAATATATAAAAGGAAATGTGATAGGTGCCAAAGAATGGGCAGGCCAACCAAATTAGATGAGATTCCAGTCTACCCCCAAGTAGTAGTCAATCCCTTTGACAAGTGGGGATTGGATTTTTGTGGGACCCATTGATCCCCCATCAAATGGTAAGTCTTATATCCTGGTATGCACTGATTATGTAACTAAATGGGTAAAAGTCAAGGCCATGAAACATGTCAGAGACAATAAAGTTGTAGAATTTATTTATGAATAAATTTTCACACGATATGGAGTACCAAGAGAAATAGTAACTGATCAAGGAGCTTAGTTTACCTCAACACTTGTTACAACACTAGTCAATGAATATAACATAAGGCATAGGAAATCTACTCCTTATCACCCTCAAGCCAATGGACAAGTTGAGGTGACCAATAAAGAGATTGAAGCCATCCTAAACAAAATAGTAGCTATTCATAGGAAGGATTGGGCAAACAGATTATCAAAAGTAATTTGGGCCTACAGAACCACCTGGAAAACTACTACAGGCTTCACTCCATTTTAGCTACTGTATGGGAAGACAGCTATGATTCCTATTGAATTCAGGCACAAAACTCTTAGAACTACAGTAGACTTAGGGATGAATATTTACGAGGCACAAAAAGAAATAATCATGCAGTTGAGTGCTTTAGATGAGATGAGGAAGACAACTTTGCACCACATTGAAATCGTGCAAAATCAAAGAATCAAATGGCATGAAAAATTTATCAAAGAGAAGAAATTTCAGCCAAGTGACTAGGCGTTGCTTTATGACTCATGATATCAGGACAATGCAGGAAAATTGTAGACAAGGTGGCTAGGAACATATGAATTTGTTGAGGTCTATCCTAATGGATTTGTTTAGCTCACCACCATTGATCCTTTTAGATTCAAATTACTAGTCAATGGTCATCATCTCAAATTGTATCACAAGCCAGCTTCCAAAGAAGAGTTCCTGCAACAATTCAACCTACCTGCAACACTCGAGCTTCCTACAACCGAAGGCAGTGTACCTAGTGTCCCTCCTTCTGGCTAATTAAGGTACGTACTTGTCATAATAAATATTTCTACTTTTTTAGAAGTTTATTTCTTCACCCATCCGCCCATCCACCCATCTATACCACCTTTCTCTCTCTTCCATCACTTCATTCCACCTCACATCATACCATTTCATCATTATTGATTGCTCAATTTATTTCCTAAAAAGGAAAATGGTACTTTCTCCATGATCTTTGTAGCGTATCCTCCAAACATTTAGGTATGTGCGCATTAATTTCTCTCTTAATTATATTTTTAGTGCATTCATTTAATCATTGTACGATTAGTATGGACATTCACATAATTTTTATACCCTCTATCAAATCACTACTATCATCCTACATGTGTGGACATGTGTCCAAATTTAGGTTGGGGGGGAAGGAAATATGTAGATGCATTGCCCACATGTCAGTCCATTGCGTCAGCAAATCTAGCTGAGTCGATTTAAAATTTGAAATGAGGGATGACTCATATCTATGATGTGACACTAAACTTTTGTCGCCATTCCTTTTCATCATAACTCCTTTTATTACCTCATCTTTTCCATTATTGATCCTATCATAATCTTGAATTGCAAAAGGTAAAAAAATAGAAAAGAAAATTCATTCGACATTGGTGTAGGAAAATTTCAGCTAACAAGTGTTGTATAAGGGAATTTGTTTTTAGACAGGAATTATGGGAAAATAATTTTGCAGAGTGATAGTGATTACAAAAAATGGGAGGCAGACTAATTCAAAATGAGCCTTCAGCTCATGATACCTTATTGCAGGATGCATAGTGCCTAACTAAATCTAGAAACTGTGGTTGGTTGGACTACTTCCTAAAGATGGACGGTTTTGATGAAGGCATTGCACCTGAGTTGGCCCAAAAAATTTCAAAAGGAAAAGCCAAAACATAGCCTATGGAAAGAGAGGTGTTGAGTCTTAAGAAGAGAAAGTCTGACACTATTCATCCTGCAACCAAAGGAAAATGTGAGATCCATCTTAAGAAATCAAAACCAGTGGTTGATATGCCTTTGTGAAAAAACCCTAAGCATGGAAGGACATCACATGAGAGCACAGAAGCCCCAATGGGGCAAGAAAATGTCAAAGAAAATGATGTATTCATAGAGGCAGAAAAAATGACCCTAGTGGATCTTGTTTCCATTGTTGAGGAAGATGAATTCGAGAACATCAGGAAAATTTGGAGTTCCTATAGCAAGACCAAGAGTTAGATCAGGAGTTCCTGCAACAACTATATGAACAAGAAGAAGAGACCATGTAGCAAGAAGTGGGAGAAGAAATTGTACCTCCCCAGCTTGAGCCAGTAAGACAGCCTGAATCTATGCAAATACTGCTATATGGGGTGTAACCATCAACAAAAACCCTGGTAGAAATTCATAATCCTCCTTATTTTTTAGTGCATACAACAATTTTAAATTTATGGAAAGAGATACAAAGGCGAGAGGAAGAATGGAAAAAGGAGAAGCGAAGATTGAAAAAATAAATTCAAGAGGGATGAAATTATTGAAGAAAAGAATGAGGAGATTGCCTCTCTAAAAGAGAGAGTGGGCAGCATTGCAACCTTGGTGCCACATATTTTAGAATGCAGAATGCCTCCAAGAGTTTATGCTCTACACCTAAAAGAAAAATATCTCTCTTTTCATCTGTCAAGACACATCTCAGGTTTGAATCCCTCAATTGAGACACCCACTAAATTTTTCAATGCTTATAGGATTGCCTCCCCTGAAATGAATAATTTGTTATGTAAGTTTTATTTACATAATTTTGTTGTAACTCAAGACCAAGACTGGAACCCATTGTTGTATGTTGGAGATATCCAACTAAGAGCCTTCATATCTTGGGTGCAAAATGAGATTAGCTGGGGAGAGCAATATAATTCTTATAAGAAAATGGAATCCAATATCGCTTTGGCCATTAGAGAAAAATCAAGAAACCCCAATGATATTTATAGAGATTGGAATAGAGTGCTTTTCAGGCCTAGTTATGGTAATAGAATTATGCCTTGGATTGAGGTAGTTTATAGTGAATATGAGGTAAAGACAACAACAAAAGAGGACACCATGAAAGGATATCTATCACAAATATGGAACACTTTGACTGATGAGCTGAAACGGGCTGAACCTCATTCCATCCAAAACTATCATGTAGCAATAAAGAGGATTGAAAGGTACATTCAGCTTGGGAGAGAAAAGGGCCGAGAGTGGCTTCCCTTGACTTTTCAGCCACCTATCCTTTTGTGGCATGTTCCAAATTTCAGATTCTACTGTTATGACATTGTTGAAGAAAGAAAAAGATGGAAAAGACTTGACAAAATGGGAGGATTCTACTGGGACCCTGACTTGCACTCAGTAGACACTGATATTGGATAGCTATCAATTGCAAATTTCAGAGCTTTGACTAGGCAAAAAAATAACTCTTCCTCTATCGGAGGACCAACAAAATGTTAAGTTGTGGGGAGTGATGAGCCTAGTTTTTGGTCTTAATTTGGGTAGAATCCATAGTTTATTTGTTGAAGTTGACATGGAATTTGATATTAAATGTTGATATTTCTATAATGTTTCCCTCAAACCATAGACATTGGGTTTAATTCTATTTTTGCCAGTTTTAATGACATTAGCTATTATGTGGACTATCTATATTGATTTTGCATGTGGTTGATGATGGTTATTTAAGGTGGTTATAGATGTGCATTTATTATGCGTACTAATATTTCCATGTAGACACACTTGAGGATACTAATTTGAGGAATGCAGCCGCCAACTGATCATTACTAAGGAGGCATTTGAAAGTCAACTGGAGGACGATGGCGGAGATTCCCCATGTCAGCCACATGTAACCACCTTATATTGGTCTCGTATTATGTTGACCAGCCACAAGAATTATTGGAGTGTTGAGTCTTCATTTGGACTTGCATGTCTGGTTCGATTTCCTGCAAGTGTAGCCACCCTCCATTCTTTTCTCTACTTTACCTAAATTGCGTCCTCCTAGTTAGTGGGATTTGATTGCCTTGTTTTGTGGGTAGGATAAATAAGGTTCATATTCTTGTTCTTCAGAAGTTCGAGAGTTTGAAGGTTACCAAGTTGTTGATTATTGATGTTGTATCTGATAGTTTACTAAGCATTTCTCGATATTCTACTCTTTTGTAATTGCATTTCCGAATGAATAAGATGAAGTTCTGAGTTGAGCATTTGAGTTTACATTGGTTTCAGAGGATACTCATCCAAGGGGGGCCAATTGGTGAGTAATCTATCCCTTAGTTTATTTAGATTAGTTATTATTTATGTTTAGTACTTAGCTCAGAATCTAGCACTGACTATTCTTGTAGCCACAAGAATTCCATTCTATGACTATTCCTGTAGCCAAAACAGACAGAGTAGTTCCTTGTTTGTTGTTTAGATTTCCATTCCTATCATGCATGTTCAACTCAGTTTAATTTTTGAGCGATGTTCAACATTTTCTTTGTTCCTTTCCATGCAATTTACTTTCACTATTGAATCTTTCTTAGTTGTAGAATGAAGATGACTACTTTGAAGTTCCTAGTGCACATACTATGCTGGCCCATTTCAATTTCACATCCCTGGGTTGACAATTTAAATGTACCTTCATGATGGTTAAAATGGCTATTCAGGTCAGATGTCCAATCTCTGAATCATGACTGTAAAGGATTAGTTATTAAGATCATTGTAGGAGGCCGACAGAAGCCCTGGGCAGGAGAATAGGTCAAGCTAGGTTGGATGGTGCTTGGAAGCGTATTGAGGCAGCTCCAGGGGTGGGAGCAAGCACTCACCAACAATTTATAGATGAAACCATCTTATTTGGGCAAGCCACAAGATCTGAGGCAAGGAAGATTAAGGAATTTTTGGATGATTACAGCAATGCCTCAGGCCAAGCTATTAGTTGGAGAAAATCAAAAGTCTTTTTTCTAAACATATAGCCTAGCCTTCAATGGGTTCTTTCACATATATTGGGTGTAAGAATGACCAGTCTTCCTGGGCAGTTCCTTGGTATGCCTTCGTTTGCAGGGGCCATCCAAAAAGCATTATGGGATAGGCTTGTCGACAGTTGTAAGAGGGAGATGGAACTGTGGAAAGGTAAATTGCTTACTTCTGCAAGGAGGTTACTCATGGTTAAGGTTGTACTGGTTGTAATCCCAATATACTTAATGTCATGCTTGAAGCTCCCCGAGAGAATCTCAGACCAACTTAACCAAATCATGTGAAAGTTCTTTTGGAACGGTCCGAATGAAACGAACAAGATTCCATTGTTAGCTTGGGACAAGGTGTGCAAACCACAAATGGTGGGAGGAGCTGGAATCCGATAGTTGAAGGTCATGAACCAGGTGCTGGGGGAAAATTAGTGTGGAAAATGTACAGCGGTAACCAAAAGTGGGTCATAATTTTGAGGAGAAAATACCTAGATTCAGATGATCCGGTCAGTATAATTAGAATACTGAACCCGCCAAAAGGCTCAGCCATTTGGAATTTCAATTGTGATTGTAGAGATATCATCTCTAAGCACGTCATGTGGGAAGTACACAATGGGAAGAACGCCTCTTTTTGGAACGAATCTTGTTAAGGATTCCCTAAGTTAGGGGATATGCCACATTTGGTAGAAATCAAGGCAGAAGTTGTCAGAGTTTGAGGACTGAAAGTATGTGATTACAGAAGGAAGGTCTAGAGAAATGGAGTGCACCATTGGATCTAGAAAGACCTCGGCGAGCTTAACGCTCCTAAAGATCAAAAAAAGGCCCTTGATTCAATTTTGAAGGAAAGGACGATACCCAATGGAGTAGGGTAGGATGTATTGAGGCAGGGGGCTTCAGTGCATGGCGAGTACAAGGTCAAGATTGGGTATAAGCTCAAAGAAAGTGTGAATACGATGTAATCCTGGCCAAATGCACTCTTTTGGGGAAAGGATTTTCTACCCAAGGCTGGGGTAATCACCTGACTGGCCACACAGAGTAAAATTCTAACACAAGATAGGCTGGAAAAATTAGGTTTTAGGGGCCCCAATAGATGCATAGTGTGCAAATAGCAGGCGGAAACCACGAACCACCTTTTGCTCACATGCCCTTTGGTTGAGTACTATTGGAAGAACCTTCATGGGATCGTAGGATTTCAAACCCCATTCTCACAGAGCCTATGGGACTCGTTGATAGTGTGGCTGAAAAAGTTTTCTAAAGGAATTTTTAGTAGCGTCTGGAAAATTGTGCCATTCACAATGTGCTAGGAACTTTCCAAAGAAAGGAACAAGTAGATCTTTAAAGAGAAATCTATGGGTAGGGAGGTGTTGGTGAGGCGTATGGAGGGAGCGGTTGTGGAGCTTGTAAACACAGTTACCAAAAGGATAATATTCCCAAAGAACATTTTTTATAATAGGGATATCAAGCTCTCCAACAATTTTGTAGGTCTGATCATTCCCCCAATTATAGGTGTCTTGAATGTCATTCTGAAAGTCGTAATCAAAAGGAAAACGGTTTGGTAGAATCCGATAGTAGGATGGGTTAAGATAAATTTTGATGGGGCCTCCAATGGAAATCTAGGTGCGGCAAGTATTGGATGTGTGGCAAGAAACTCAAAAGGTGTTGTGATTGCGCAAAAGTTTGAATACATCAGACAAACAACAAATAATATGATATAATTTTGAGCTACCTTGTGTGGGTTGGAGCTGGGGAAAGCCTTGGGAGTGACAAAGCTGCATTTGGAAGGGGATTAGCTTCTAACAGTAAATGCCATCATAAATAACTCCACCCCCAACTGGTTGTTTCGTAGATGGCTTCCTTCAATCAAGGGTCTTATCAACTCTTTTGAGGAATTCCAAATCAGCCACATTTACCATGAAGGAAATTATAAGGCGGATAGGCTAGAAAAAGGGGCGGTGGCAAAGGTTGGGAGAGGTCATGTCGATGCTAGCTAAGCGTTGGACCACATGAGGAGTTGGTGCCTTACGTGGTGTTGTGGTGGCCGTCTTGTTAGATTTGGGGATAGGATTTGTATTTTCCTAGGTCAATTCATATTGGCCGGTGGGATCCGGCTAGCAACACGTATTTCATAACTCCGAGACCTGCAGCCTGAATGATCGGTGAACCTTGGTAGTCTAAATCAGATACAAGTGGCATTCAACTATCCTGGCTAGATATCGGCAATCTATCTGAGTCAGGTGAATTTCATTTCTAACATAGCAACCTAGAGAATGTCGGACCTAAGCCTTTAAGGTAATTCATGTGAAAAGACTATGAATTTAATTTGAAGTCCATTTGGTGGAGTGTGGCTATTAGTGGGTTGTGGTGGCCATGGTGAAGTCACATTTGGTAAGTTGTATTCGAAGCATCTAGAACCATGGATATGTCAGTGTTCCTAGAAACGACCAAGACAATGGTCCCCTTCTAGGGAGAGGTAACACATGTTAGACTGAGGGGGATGCTCTCTGTTAAAAACAAGTTGGTTACACATGCAGCGAAGGAGGTCTTGGGTCAAGAATTTTTATGGACATACCACAAGCACCGACTCATCACTGATATTCCAACAATGTTCTTGGCACTCACACTCTACAGAGGAGTGGCAAAGCAAAAGGTAAAGAATTTGTGCTAGAGATTCTTCAAGTATACTTATCTGGGAGAGATTTATGCGGTGTTGGATAATATAGACGATAAGAGGATGATTCTTGTACCTCAACACTACTATATGACCAAAAGGTGAGGGTCTAGGCCAATTTTGAAGTTCCCACTCATTTCTTTAGTCAAGCCTGGAGAGTTGGAGGAGAGAGGTGGGGACACTGACAAAAATCTCAACTTCCTGTTGTGCATGGCTTCCATCCTTCCTCCTATGAATAAGGATGAGTCAAGTAATTACATGGCGCATGAAGGTTTTGAGGTGGAGAGTGAAAGTGATAGTGAACTGGTGGTAGATGCCTTGGTGGAGCTAGTGTTGCCATATATAGGTGAAGATTGGTAGGAGGAGGACCGGCAAGATGTAGAAGATATAGCTAGTGGCCCTACTCATAAAAAGTGCAAGCTGTAAAGCCCAGTCAAAGCTCGTGCAACCCATGCAAGGCAAATGAGAAAGGAAGAGGAGAAGCGAGGCTCAGGCCAAGATGTGAGGAGCCCCATCTTCATTGTGCTCTGTGGTCCCAGGAAATTGAAGGGAAGGAAGTCTTGACAACTCCTGTGTTGGTATCTTTTGTTGGTCATTTTTTGGTTAGGTTTTGGCTCTTTCTAGCATATGGGTAGGTGATAAGGGTGTTGTTTTCTCAATTGTTTTGGGTGGGGTGGGAAGTCTATTGGTCGGTTCTGGTATTCTACTCTGGTGCAGGCTGATGCTTTGGCATGAACTGAAAATCTGTATTTTATTTATTCAATATAATATATGGGTGCTAGCCCTACCCAACTATTAATCTATCAAAAAAAAACTATATTATATTTTTTATATAAATTAAAAATTATATAAAATCATATATTAAAATTATATATAGAATAAATCGGATATCCGATTTGGATCGAATACCTGATTCAAATCAGATATCCGATATCTTTGACATAAACCATACTACCTAGGGATTCGCTTCAGGTTTGCTTTGGAATTTGGATAGTACATACCAATCCTAAGAAGTCAACACAAAAAATGTGTTTAACAACTTACCTTTCTTTTCTAGACTTCAGCCATGTGGTTGACAACTATTGTTTTACCCTAAATTGATGAAATGAAAAGGGTTTTTAAAGAAGATTCTCAGCTTTCCACCAATATAAATTATGCTTTACTTTGAATTTAATAAATAATTATTATTTATTTTCTATTTGAATTATGACTAAAGTCCTGATTGATAGGCTGATTGAAAAACATCTATATCTTTCAGACGGTATCACATTTTTTGAATCCGAAACATGTGTCACATTCTATGCTTCACATACTATAGGATTTTTTTTTTTTAAATCATGAAGCTTTGACCAAGTTAAGGTGGTCAAACATACGAGTTTTTATATTTTTTAAAATTTGTAATAAAAAATTCATAATTAATTATTTACTTGGAAAAAAATTACAAAAAAATATGCATCACATCAGGACATGAGTTCTCTACTTATATCTGAAATCTTATAAAAAAATATTATCATTTTATTGTGGTTAGGGTGGTCAAACAAACACCTACTTCTTATTTTTTCCTTGAAATTTAAGTACTACTGCATTGAAATTTCAAATTTTCACCAAATAGATTTAAAAAATAAAAATAAACTTAGTAGTTTAGAAACTGCATTCAATTTTCTATAGATTCTATTCTTACATATTTTTGAAATAATATAGATAACTTATTCAAATTTTTACGTCAACTTTCCTAACTCTAATTTTTCTGAATTTTCATCACCACTTAAGGGCCTATTTTTTTCATGATGATCTTGCACATACCCTAACATTCAATTACTACAGAATATACTTAGTAATCACATTGATAGTTGCTCCCAAGTCTATTAGAGCATTTTTTACTTGCATTCCATTTATAGTGACTCCATCTACAGGACCACCTGGGTCAATATATTTAGGAATAGTTACTTTCCCAAGCATGATATTTGCTGACTGCTCCACCACATGAATGGTGGTGGGGTCCTTCTTTTTCCTCCCTATCTTTTTTAAAAATGCTTCCTTAATTTCCTTACTATATATGGGGACATCTTTTATGGCCTAGAACAAAGGTATCTTGACACATATGTGTTTTACCTAATCCAGAATATCAAAGGTTGATAAGTAGGAGGTTTCTTCCACAACGTGTCAAATTATGATATTGCTATCAAGATTCAACCATGTAGTTTTTGAGTCAAACTCATTGACCCATGATTCATGAGTAGTGGTTCACAAGAACCCATCTCTTATGATAATGAATGGTCCACTTAGCACTCATTGCATCTAGGTGATGCTCATAGAGGTGAAGCATTGGTCCATCCCGGGAGGTCACCCATCCCAGTATTGCTCTAGCTCAAGCGCGCTTAACCACGGAGTTTCCCCCAAGGTTAAGCCCACTTAGCTTGCTACCCCATTTGCAAAACCTTCAAAAAGTGTTGTGCCTTATGAACCATTCATTATAGAGCCCCTTTAGCTCATCAATTGATAAGTAGGAAGTTTCTTACACAACGTGTCAAATTATGATATTGCTATCAGGATTCAACCGTGTAGTTTTCGAGTCAAACTCATTGACCCATGATTCATGAGTAGTGGTTCACAAGAACCCATCTCTCATGATAATGAATGGTCCACTTAGCACTCATTGCATCTAGGTGATGCTCACAAAGGTGAAGCATTGGTCCATCCCAGGAGGTCACCCATTCCAGTACTGCTCTAGCTCAAGCGCACTTAATGACGGAGTTTCCCCCAAGGTTAAGCCCACTTAGCTTGCTACCCCATTTGCAAAATCTTCAGCAAGTGTTGTGACTTATGAGTAGTACTGGGATGGGTGACCTCCTGGGACGGACCAATGCTTCACCTCTGTGAGCATCACCTAGATGCAATGAGTGCTAAGTGGACCATTCATTATCATGAGAGATGGGTTCTTGTGAACCACTACTCATGAATCATGGGTCAATGAGTTTGACTCGAAAACTACATGGTTGAATCCTGATAGCAATATCATAATTTGACACGTTGTGGAAGAAACTTCCTACTTATCAATTGATGAGCTAAAGGGGATCTATAATGAATGGTTCATAAGGCACAAGACTTGTTGAAGGTTTTGCAAATGGGGTAGCAAGCTAAGTGGGCTTAACCTTGGGGGAAACTTCGTGGTTAAGTGCGCTTGAGCTGGAGCAATACTAGGATGGGTGACCTCCCGGGACGAACCAATGCTTCACCTCTGTGAGCATCACCTAGATGCAATGAGTGCTAAGTGGACCATTTATTATCATGAGAGATGGGTTCTTGTGAACCAGTACTCATGAATCATGGGTCAATGAGTTTGACTCAAAAACTACACGGTTGAATCCTGATAGCAATATCATAATATCAAAGGTTGTTTCTTCTTTTTTTTAACTTCTAACCTTTGAGGAAATAGTGGATTTGAATCAGACTACCGAGCTAGTTCAAGACTCTTGGGCACACTTGGCTAAGTAGGGATATCAGATAAATTTTTATGTTCCTCTTCTTCCACAAGAAATTGTGTTATAATAGGAGTGGGAGGTGATGAAAAATTGGTTCCTAAACATAGATGAATATCACTCACACTCACAGCATATGTCAGAAATTGATTGGGATCTGCAGAGTAAATTGGTTGTTATTGTGGTTTGTTATTTGGGTTGGGTGTGGGTTGAGTTGGTAACTAAGTAGGTCTAGGTGTGCTAGCATTTGAGTTAGGAGGAGGCATTATGGCCGGCTCTTGAGGCTGTGGAGGCTGCTACATGTAACCAGTTGCATGGTTTGGCCATTGTTGTCCTCCCCTCCTTTGGGATGTCTGTTGCCAATTTCCTTGAGGTTTTTTCCAATTCCCCTGGGGTTGTTGCCACTGAGGTGGAGTGTTTTGGTAATTGGGCCAAGTATTTGGAGGGTTTTTCCAAGGCTGAGGTGGATAGCCTCCAAAGTTTGATTGGTATGAGGGTTTCCATTGATTACTAGATGCATGAGAATTCAAATAAGGTTCTCTAAAAGATAATGGGTTTGGTGGCATACCTTGTCTTGGAGCCCATGGCCTTCTTTGTGCAATGTAGAAAACCTAATCATCATCACCCTCAATTAGCTTCAATTCTAGTGGAATTTTCTTGCTATCAAGTTGGCTACCATTTTACATCTATAGTCCTTCTTTTGCCTACAATGAGGACAATATTCTGCCAACATTGCCTCTACCTCCTTATGTTTCTTATTTGCTTGAAGTGTATCTAGCTAAGTAGTCATATTGTTTATGATATCCTACTTGAAATATAACAGTAAATGAGTGATTTTCATCCTCAAAACTTCATTAATGGAGGATTTACCCATAGAAGATTGGTAACCTCTTCCTTTCTTTATAGTTTCCCTAGAGTAATTCTAACATATCTTCTTGATATCATCCCAAGGAACTTGGGTGATATCTCCTCCTCCTATCAAGTCCAGAGCATCAGTGCAATTTTTATTGATCCCTCTAAGGAAGAGAAAATTTTGAGACTCTTCATTGAGTGCATGATTTGAGGATTTCTATAGACAAAATAGGAACCTTGAAACATAGTCCTCCAAACTTTCATCCTCCTTTTGCTGCATCCTGAAGATATCATCTCCTCTCATATCACTGCCTCTACAATATTATTTATACTTCTTAAGAAAATTTTCCTTCATAACATCCCAAGTATTCAATATTCCTACCTAATCCCATAAACCATCTTAATGCAACTTCATTCAAGGTAGTAGGAAACAATTTAAGCCTATGAGCATCAGTAGTGTAATCATAGCTTCTGCAAAGGATATCAAATTCAAACAAGAAAGTGGTTGGGTCCTCTGTTATAATCCCATAGAATTTAGGAAGAATTGAAGCAGGAATGTTCTTGAGGTTATCAACTTCATTTTGTTAAGGGATAAGAAATGGAAAGGTTGGCTGGTTAGGTCTATTTTGGGCAGCCATAATTGTTTGATGAATTATCAAAGAAAATGGATTCTCAATCAGGTTTTGGATACCTTTCTCTTCAAAGGAAGTTTCAGAACTAGTCAAATTGGAAAATGCATCAGCGAAAGGATTTTCCTATTCTTCTTCTTTGTCTCTTGGAAAATTTTGAAACTCAACTAGCTGGTTATCAGGATTAGGGTCAGTAGAAAGGAATCTCCCTAGAGCATCTCTTCTCCTACCCCTATGCATGTAATATTCACTCAGTATCAGCCAACTCACACAAAGAATTGGTGAAAGAAATTTTGGATGGCTAGATTACTTTTTGAAGCTAAATAGTTTCAACAACGATATTTCCTTAGAATTTTCCCAAACATTTTCTAATGGTGAGGAAATGGTGAAAGCATTAAAATTTATAGCCACCAAAGAAAGGATTGTTGAAGTGTCATATTTTCCCACTGAAGGAGAGCCCTACCCCGTTTCTAAGGATGCTAGATCAGCTAGAGAAAATTCCATCGAGCCTAGTGATCCCTCACTTCTTATAGACAAACAAGGAACAAGAATAATTTCTTTGCCAGAAACATGGAAGCAAGTTGATGTTTATATTGTCAAATACATTACCTATGAGGGTCACCAATCCTATCTTCATTCTGTGCATTTCAAGCTTTTGAATCACCTAAGACATGGCAAGAGGATGAATGTTCCAAATGTCCTATACAATATTCTTGTAATCATGGTTGCTGAGACATAGAAAGGTAGGGAAAACTTTGTTTTCCATCAATGTTTGATTAAATTATTGGTAGAAAAGTCTTTGCAAGATGTGTCCAATATGTCATGGGATCAACTTTTGAACATTAAGAAATTCATATTAGGAAATTTGGGTCCTAGATGTTGGCCCCTAACTCATAGGGTTAGTGGGGATAAGGGGGTTATTAAATTCAATCATGGAGCTTCGACTTGTGGGCCAATTCCTAGCACAAACCCTCTTGCAGCAAAACCTGCAGCAGAAATTATTTCCTCTAGGTCCAAGCATGTAGATGAAGATAGTTCATCTTTAGACCCTAATGTCAATGTTTCCCCTAAAACCATAGTTCATACTAGGGCTTCTATTCGAAAGGAGGAAGAAAAAATGAAAAAAGCATAAATTAGTGAAGGGAAGGCTAAGAAGCAAAAACTTAAAAAGGTAAATCCTAGCCCTAGGAAGTGAAAATTTTAAGAAACTAAGCATCCTGCAAGTGCTGGGAAAAATAAAAGTCCTCCAAGGAAATCAAAATTGACTAAGTCTACTACTTTTGTGCCTCCAAGAAGGATCCATAGACTCGAAGAGAAACTTGAAAAGAAGGCGAAAGCTCCTGGAGGTAGGTAAATATAGGATTGGCAGAACTTGTTGATGTTCCAAAGCAAGTTGAATATTAGGAACCAGTGCAAGGGAAGATCATAGTAGGAAAGCACATATCTCCTACTTTTTCATGGGCATCAGTAGCTCTGGATTTGCGGAAATAAATGCAAGAGAAAAAAGAAGAACAAAATAGAGAAAAACTCAGGCTACAGGAAGAGATCAATAAGAAAAATAAAGAAATTGAGAAGAAGAATGTAGAGATTACTGCATTAAAAGATAAGGTAAACAATGTGGTGACTCTAGTACCAAAAATTATAGAATATAGGAACCCCCCAAGGATATATGCATTGCATTTAAGGGACCATAATCTCACTTTTAAGTTGTTAAGGGTCATTTCTGATCTAAACTCTTCCATTAAACCCCACAAGAATTTTTCCAAGTTTACCAATCTTCTCCTCCTCAAGTTAATAATTTACTGTGTGAGTTGTATTTGCACAACTATGTTGTTCCCAATGACCATGAACGAAATCCATTGCTATATACTAGGGATGTTCACTTGAGGGCTGATGAGTCTAGTTTTTGGTCTAGTTATGGGTAGAATCTATAGTTTATTTGTTGAAGTTACCATGGACTTTGATGTTACATGATGATACTTTTATATAGTTTCTCTCAAACCATAAGACATTTGGGTTTACATCCATTTCTGCCAGTTTTAATGATATTAACCTATTATGTGAACTACCTATATTAATCTTGCATGTGGTTAATGAATGTTCTTTAAGGTGGTTATAGCTAGGCAATTATTATGCGTACTGACATTTCCATGCAGATATGATTGAAAATGCTAAGTTAAGAAACACAGTCGTCAACTAGTCATATAGAGGAAACACACGAAGGTCAACTGAGGACAATGGTAGGAGATTCCCATGTCAGCCACATATAACCGCCTTATGTCGATCTTTAATGAAATTAAGAAATGTGAGCGTTACTATAGTGGTCGAGTCCATGTTTGGACTTGCATGTCTGAATGGATTCCCCTACATGTGTAACTACTCTTCCACTCTTTTCTCTGCTTTCCCTAAATGGAATCCTCTCAGTTAGTGGGAGTTGGCTGCCCTATTTAGTTGATAAATAAGGTTCGGATCCTCCTTCTTTGGGAGTTGATCACCAAGCTATTGTACAATCTGATAATCAGACATACCTTTTGTATTTGCACTTTCCAATGAATGAAAATGAGATTTTGAGTTGAGTATTTGATTTTGCATTAGTTTTAGAGGATACTCATCCAAGGGGGCCCACTTGGTGAGTAATCCATTCCTTTAGTTTAGTTAGATTAGTATTAACTTTTTTTTAGTCGTTAGTTAAGAATCTGGCACCGACTATTCCTACAGCCACTAGAATTCCATTCTATGACTGTTCCTATAGCCAAATCGGGCAGAGTAGTTTCATGTTTGTTGCTCAGATTTTCATTTTTTTCATGCCTGTTTAGTTTAAGTTTAATTGTTGAGTAATGTTCAGAATTTATTTTGTTTCTTTCCATGCAATTTACTTTCAGTATTAAGTCTCTTAGTTGTAGAATGAATATGACTACTTTGAGTTCCTAGTGCACATATTGTGCTGACCTATTTTAAGTTCACGTCCCTAGGTTGACAATTTAAATGCACCTTCATAATGGTTAAGATGGCTATTCAGGTTAGATGTCAAGTATCTGAAGCATGGTTGTAAAGGCTTATTTATTGAAATTATTGTAGAAGGTCGACATTTTTGGCGTCGTTGTCAAGGATGGTGTCAAACTAGGGAGTCCTTTGGAGTCATTGATATTTTTTCTGCTAAAGTATTTCTAGAATTTTCTCTTAGTGTTAGAATTTTTGATCCACTATTTTTCCCCACCCATTCTTTGTGTGAGTTGGTTGATACTGAGTTGATACCACATGCATAAAATAAGAAGAGATGCTTATGGGAGATTCCTTCCCAATAATCTAGAGCCATTTCAGCTAGTAGAACTTCTAAATCTACCCAAAAATGAAGAAGAAGAGGAGCCACACCCCTTTGTTGATATATTCCCTGACTTGACCAGTTATGAAGTTTCCCTTGAAGATCAAAATCTAGTTGAGGAACCCTTTATTCTGGAACTTCATCAATCAAGTATGGCTGATGCAAATGGAGACAGGCCTAATAGATAGAACCAACTAGCTTTTCCTTTTCCCATTGCTCAACAAAATGAAGTAGATAACCAAAAAAATATCCCTACTTCAGTCCTTCCTAAGTTCTATAGACTTGTCACAGAAGATCCTGATACATTCTTGTTTGAGTTTGATATACTCTATAGAAGCTATGACTATACCACCGATGCCCACAGACTTAAGCTATTTCCTACTACCTTGAAAGAAGTTGCATTGAGATGGTTTATGAGCCTTGCCAGAAACACTGTAGCGACTTGGGAAGATATGAAGACAAAGTTCTTTGAAAAATATAAGGAGTATTGCAAGGGTAGTGATATGAGAGGAGGTGACATTTTCATAATGTAGCAAAAGGAAGATGAGAGCCTAGAGGATTTCATTTCAATATTTATGTTTTGTCTGCAGAAATCTCCACATCATACACTCAATGAAGACTCACAAAAGTTGTTTTTCCTAAGAGGAATTAGTGAAAGTTGCACTGATGCCTTGGACCTAATGGTAGGAGGAGATATCACCCAATTCCCTTGGGAGGACATAAAGAAGCTATGCTATAACTATTCTAGGGCAGATTCAAAGAAAGGAAGAGCTTACCAATCCTCTATGGGTAAGTCATCCACCAATGGAGTCTCAAGGATGGAGATTACTAATTTGCTGGAATATTTCAAGCAGGATATAATCAAAAATCTAGCTACTCAATTGGATACACTTCAAGCTAAGAAGAAACATGAGGAGGCATAGGCAATGTTGATAGAATATTGCCCTCATTGTAGATAGAAGAAGTACTGTAGATGCAAAGTGATAGCTAACATTGATAGCAATCAAATTCCACCTGAGTTCAAACCAATTCAGACTGAGGAATGCCAAGTCTACTTTGTTGCACAGAAAAGGCCATGGGCTTCAAGACAAGGTATGCCACCAGATCCACTATCTTTTGTTGGGCCATATTTTAATTCTTATTCATTTGGTAACCAATGGCAGCCTCATTGTCCATCCAACTATGGAGGATATCCACCACAGTCTTGGGGTAACCCTTCAAATGCTTGGTCCAATTATCAAAATTAATCACCTCAATGGCAGCAACCTCAGAGGAATTGGTAGTAGTTTCAAGGACCTTGGCAACCACCTTCAGGAAACTAGTAGCAAACATCTCAATGGAGAGGTGGCCAGCAATGGCCAAACCAGACAACCAATTACATGCAGCCATCTTCTCAACCCCAACAACCTTCTATAATGCCTCCTTCTAATCCAAGCTCGAATGTGCCCAAACCTACTCATTTACCAACCCAACCCACACCAAACCCAAATAATAAACCACAGCAGTAGCTCGTATATTCAGCTGATCCAAATCACTTTCCTACATATGTTGTGAGTTTAAATTACATATGTCTATGTTCAGGAACTACCTTGTCAACTCCTTCGACCTTGATTATCACTAAGCTTCTTGTGGAAGAGCAAGAAGAATCTCTAACCAATCCCATTCAGCCTTGTGCAACTAAAAATCCTGAACCAATTCCAGCCAAGCAAATATCCCAAGAACCACCATTCCCCCAGAGATTGGAAGGTGTCAAACAAAAAGAAGACAAGGAGGAAACTAGTTTTGATATTCTAAACCAGCTAAAGCATATATGTGTCCAAATTCCCCTATTCTAGGTCATAAAGGATGTTCCTATATATGGAAATGCAATTAAAGAAGCATGCCTCAAGAAACCGAGAAGGAAAAAGGACCCAACTACAGTTCATGTAGCGAGAAAATTGACTGACATCATGCTTGGAAAATTAACTATCCCCAAGTACAATGATCCAGGTAGTCCTATGGTTGAATTTATTATAAATGAGATAAACATAAAGAACGCTTTGATTGACTTGGGTGCAACAATCAATGTGATGACTAAAGATGTCCTTCAGCAACTAAACATTTCAAGCATGAGACCTACACCTACTATCTTGTAGCTTCTTGATAGTTCCATTGTTAAACCTGATGGCATAGTAGAGGAAATTGTGGTGATTATAGACTCTTGGGAGTATCCAACTAACTTCATGGTTCTTTCTCCCAAAGCTACACTAGATGGGTATCCCATTATCCTTGGTAGGCCATGGTTAGCAACTACAAACGCTTATATTAGATGTTGGTTAGGTGACATGACCATTTTTTATGGCAGGAACACCAAAAAGATTTTTCTTTATCCTCCTGCTCAGCCATCCCATGATGTGGATAATTTCGTATGGCCACATATTGGTGAAGAGGATGAAGAAGTTAACTCTATGGCATAGCTCATGATGCTAAGGAGAAGTCCTTTCCTACATCTTCAAGATGAAAATGAAGTGTTATCTAGTATCATTCAGAACCATTTTCAAATAGAAGAGACATCACCCACTCATGCATCTGGTTATATTGACCTCATGCAAACACTTCTGATAGTTTTGCTTGATCTTTCTATAGCCACTCTTCTTGCAACCACTGTCTCTGCAGATAGACTTCCTGCAGCCACTCTTCCAGCAAACAAATTTCCTGTAGCAACAAGTATATTTCACACAATGCTGCCACATGAACTTAACGTACCATGTATTAATGAAGCAGCTATGATAAAGTTAGTTAAACAAGTACAGGTGTTTGAAGGGCGATATCTAAATATTAACAGTAAATTGAGTGAGGGACAGCAGTTGGCATTGAAAAATTTGTTGAAAGCCCATCAAAATGCATTTGCCTAGGATTATGATGATATGAAGGGATTGGATCCAAAGCCTTGCACTCATAGGTTGATGATTGTACACCTGTAAGACAACCACAAAGGAGAATCAACCTTGCATTGAGGGAAATTGTCAAAATAGAGCTGCAAAAATTACTAGATGCGGGATTTATCTACCCTATTTCAGATAACCAATGGGTGTCTCCATTGGTGACTATGCCTAAGAAGGGAGGAAAATGGCAATTTTTTGTTGACTATAGAGAGCTCAATGCTGCTACTAAGAAGGACCATTTTCCCTTACCTTTTGTAGATCAAGTCCTAGACTCTCTTGTAGGCAAACAATACTTTTCTTTTTTCTTGATGGATTCAATGGTTACAATCAAATTCAAATTGCACCAAAAGACCAAGAGAATACAACATTCACATGTCCATGGGGGACATATGCCTATTCAGTACTTCCCTTTGGGTTATGCAATTCACTTGCAACTTTTTAGAGAGCAGTCATCAACATATTTTCAGACATCTCTCTTGACTGCATAGAAATCTATATGGATGATTTTACAACCTATGGTGTTGATTTTGATGAAGCATTGGAAAATTTGAAGAAAGTCCTGCAGATATGTGAAGACCAAAATTTATCTCTAAATAGTGAGAAGTACTTCATGATTTTGCAAGAAGGTGTAGTTCTTGGCCACTATATTTCCCACCACGGAATTCAAGTTGATCTTGCAAAAATTGAGGTAATTACTAACCTTCCTATACTTGCAAAATAAAAGGATGTTAGGAGTTTCTTGGGACATGTAGGCTATTATAGGTGTTTCATCAAATATTTTAGCAAAATAGTAGCACCACTATATAGTCTTCTGACTAAAGAAGCTAAGTTCCAATGAATAGAAGGTTGTGATAAAGCATTTTTTGATTTAAAAATAGCTCTGACTCATGCTCTTGTACTTAAGAGACCAAATTGGGAAATTCATTTTCATATCCATATTGATGCCTCAGATTATGCTGTAGGAGCAGTCCTAGGATAGAAAGAAGAAGCCATTGAAAATTCCATCTATTTTATCAACAAAAACTTGCAGTGAGTTGAACTAAATTACATAGTAACAAAGAAACAAATGTTGGCAGTAATCTATGCCCTGAACAAATTCAAGAACTATATAATAGGCTACCAAATCTTTGTGCACACTAATCATTCAGCCATTGGATATCTCATGAATAAACCCCTAATCTCAGGAAGGTTAGCTAGATGGTTATTGTTGATGCAGGAGTTTGACATAACTATTGTGGATAAACCAGGGAAGGTCAACGTTGTTGCAGATTTTCTTTCAAGTTTGACCACATTGGCAGACAATCAAGCCATAGATGACTCCTTTCCTAATGAGAATCTATTCTCCATTAGCGTGCAGACACCCTGGTATGCAGATATAGCTAAGTACCTTGTAATAGGGAGAGTTCCTCCTCACTTCTCTCCAAAAGAGAGAAGAGCGTTGATTGAAAAATCTTTCCCTTTTTCATGGATAGTTGGATGCCTATTTTATAGTGGACTAGATCATATTATGAGAAGATATGTGAGGGAAGATGAGACCTATGACATTCTACATGCATGTCAGAATGAACCCTGTGGAGGACACTTTGCAGCCAAAAGGACAGAAATGAAAATTTTGAACACAGGATACTATTGACCTAGACTCCACAAAGATGCAGGAAGATATACACAAAAATGTGAC
Source organism: Sequoiadendron giganteum (assembly GCA_007115665.2). Lineage (NCBI taxonomy): Eukaryota > Viridiplantae > Streptophyta > Pinopsida > Cupressales > Cupressaceae > Sequoiadendron > Sequoiadendron giganteum. Next base: position 81,269,312 of record CM021107.1, on the reverse strand, counting down.
AGATGCCAAAGAATGGGTAGACCAACAAAGTTAGATGAGATGTCACTCTATCCCCAAGTAGTATTCACTCCCTTTGACAAGTGGGGATTGGATTTTGTGGGACCCATTGATCCCCTATTAAATGGTAAGTCTTATATTTTGGTACGTAGTGATTATGTAACTAAGTGGGTAGAAGTCAAATGCATGAAACATGCCAGAGACAACAAAGTTGCAAAATTTATTTATGAATAAATCTTCACACGGTATGGATTCCCTAGACAAATAGTAACTAATCAAGGAGCTCAATTTACCTCAACACTTGTTGCAGCACTAGTTAATGAATATAATATAAGGCATAGAAATTCTACTCCTTATCACCCTCAGGCAAATGGACAAGTTGAGGTGACAAACAAAGAGATTAAGGCCATCCTAACAAAAATAGTGGATATTCATAGAAAGGATTAGGAAAACAGATTATCTGAAGAAGTTTGGGCTTATAGAACCACCTAGAAGACAACTATAGGCTTCACACCATTTGAGCTACTATATCAAAAGACAGTCATGATGCCCATCGGATTTGAGCACAAGACTCGCAGAACTATACTAGAGTTGGGGATGGAAATTTCTGATGCATAGAAAGAAATGATCATGTAGTTGAATGCATTAGATGAACTAAGGAAAACAATCTTGCACCATACTAAAGTTGTGCAGTTTCAAAGAGTCAAATGGCATGAAAAATTTATAAAGAGAAGAAATTTCAGCTAGGTGACTGGGCATTGCTTTATGACTCACGATATCAAGATAATGCAAGCAAATTTCAGACAAGGTGGCTAGGACCATATGAAGTTGTTGAGGTCTTTCCCAATGGATTTGTGCAGCTCACTACCATTGACCCTGTCAAATTCAATTACTCATCAATGGGCATCGTCTCAAATTGTATAACAGGCCAGCTTCCAAAGAAGAATTCCTGTAGTAGTTCATCCAACATGCAGCACCCAATCACAGTCCCTACAACTGAGGAGTTTCTACCACCGAAGGCAGTGGACCTAGTGTCCCTCCTTTTGGATAATTAAGGTACATACCTATCATTATAAAAACTTCTACTTTTGTAGAAGTTTATTTCATCACCCATCCGCCCATTTGTTCATCTGTACCACATTTCTCTCTCTTCCATCACTTCATTCCACCTCACACGTTTCCACTTCATCATCATTAATTGCTCAATTATTTCTTAAAAAGGTGAACGGTACTTTCTCCATGCTCATTGTAATGAATCCTCTACTCAATCATGTTTATACACATTCAGGTATGTGCGCATTAATTGCATTCTTAATTGTCTTTTGGAGCGTTTCATTTAATCATTGTGCGTTAGTATGAACGTTCACATAATTTCTATAATCCCCTTGTCAAATCACTGCTACCATCTCGCATGTGTGGACACATGTCCAAATTTAGGTTGGGGTGAGGGGTAAGAAAGATGCAGATACATTGTCGCATGTCAGTCCATGATTGTCTATGTCAACAAATCTTGTTGAACTAATTTAAAATTTGAAATAAAAGATGGCTTGCATATTTGATGTGACACTAAACTGCCGCCGCCATTTCCTCTCATCATAAATCCCTTTTATTACTATTTTTTTTCCATTATTCACCCTACCATAATCTTGAAATGCAAATGGTAAATGGCAAAAATAGAGTGAAGGAAAATTTAGTCGACAATTCAGCTAGCAAGTGAGCATAAAGGAATTTTCTTACAGATGAGAATTACAAAGGGGAATTCTGCAGAGTGACAGATTGATTATAGACAATGGGAGGAGGACTCACTCGAAAGGAACCCTTAGTTCATGATGCTTTATTGTAGGATGCATAGTGCTTGGCCGAGTTTTGAGACTGTGGCTAGTTGGACTATTTCCTGAGGCTAGATGATTTTGATGAAGGTATTTCCCAAACATTTTCAGATGGAAAGGCCAAAATGAAAGGGCTAGAGGTTGTGGCAACCGAGGAATGAATTGCATAAGTTTCAGGGTTACCAACTGATGGTGAACCTTACCCTATTTCTAGAGATGCCAGGTCAACCAGAGCTATATTTACAATACATGGTGATCCTCCACTCACTATTGGAAAACAGTGTGCTAAAAGACTCTCTTTTCCTGAGCCATGGAAGCAGACAACCACCTTCATAATCAGATATATCACTTGTGAGGATTGAATTTTGAACTTTTATTTGGTGCATTTCAATCTGTTGAGTCATATGAGGCACGAGAGGAGGATGAATGTTCCCGATGTCTTGTACAACCTTCTCTCCATCATGGTAGCAGAAACTCAAAAAGGTAGGGACAACTCTATTTCCCACCACTGTCTAATTAAATTTTTGGTTGTAAAATCTCTGCATGAAGCAACACCTAGAATGACTTGGGAGGATTTTATAAAAGTTGATCAATTTAGACCTGAGCAGTCACAACCTAGGGTTTCATCTCAGACACATAGGTCTAGCATAAAATTAAGCATGGTTGAAGACACCCCTGGTGCTTCAACCTTTGGTGCTGACCCTAGTGTGAATCCTCCTACTAAAGAAAGGACTATAGATGTTAGTTCCTTTGAGCCTAAGCATTCTAAAGAAGAAAATTCTTCATCAAATTTTGAGGATGATAATGTTCCACTTGAAACTGTGATAATGAATAGGGCACAGAAGAGGGAGGCAGAATCAAGGAAAGGAAAAACATAGCCTATGCAAAGAGAGGCACCAAGTCCTAAGAAAAGAAAGGCTAGCACTATTCATCTTGTAGCCAAAGAAAAACATAAGAGCCCTCTCAAAAAAGAAAAACCGGTTGTTGATATGCCTTCGCAGAAAAACCCTAAGCTTGATGGGACATCGTGTGAAAGCACTGAAGCTCAAATGGAGCAGGAAAATGTAGAAGAAGAAAATATATTCGATAAGGAAGCCAAAATGACCTTGGAAGATCTTGCTGCCCTTGCTAAAGAAGTTGAGATTCGAGAACATGAAGAAAGTCAAGAGCTGCTACAGCAAGACCAAGATCAGGAGCTCCTGCAGAAAAACTAGGAAATAGATCAAGAGTTCTTGCAACAATTGCAAGAACGCGAACAAGAGGCCCTGCAACAGGAGGATGAAAGAGAAATTGTACCTCTATAGCTTGAACCGGTGGGACATCTTGAATCTATGCAAATAGTTCTATATGGGGAGAATTCATCCACAAAAATCTTGATAGGAATCTATAACCATTCTAATTTTTTAGTGCATGCAACAATTTTGAATTTGTGGAAAGAGATACAAAGAAGAGAGGAGGAATGGAAAAAGGAAAAGAAAAGATTGAAAAAGGAAATCTAAGAGAGGGATGAGATTATTGAAAAAAAGAATGAAGAGATTGTATTTTTGAAGGAGAGGGTGAGTGGCATTGCAACATTGGTGCCACAAATCCTAGAATGCAGAACCCCTCCAAGGGTTTATGCTCTGCACTTGAAAGAGAAATATCTCTCCTTTAAATTATCAAGAATCATCTCAAGTTCGAACCCCTCTATTGAAACTCTTGCAGAATTTTTTAATGCTTATGGAATTGCCTCCCCTGAGATGAAAAAATTATTATGTGAATTTTAATTACACAAATTTGTTGTAACTAAAGACCAAGACTGGAACCCGCTGCTTTATGTGGGGGACATCCAATTGAGAGCATTCATTTCTTGGGTACAAAATGAGATTAGCTAGGGTGAACAATATAATTCTTATAAGGGGAAGAAATCCAATATTCCCCTGGCCATTAGAGCTGAATCAAGGAACACCAAAGGCATTTACATAGATTGGAATAGAATTTTTTTTAGAACAAGTTATGGTAACAGGATTATGCCTTGGATTGAGGTAGTTTACAGTGAGTATGAGGTGAAAATAGCAACAATAGAGGATACTATGAGAGGATACTTATCCCAATGATGGAACACATTAAGTGATGAGATGTAGCAAGCTGAACCACATTCCATCCACAACTATGTTGCTACAATAAAAAGAATTGAAAGGTGCATTCAGATTGGGAGAACAAAGGGGCGAGACTGGCTTCCCCTGAATTTTCAGCTGCCTACCCTCATGTGGCCTATACCAAATTTCAGGTTCTACAGATATGATATTGCTGAGGAACATCAAAGATGGAGGAGACTTGACAGGTTGGGAGGATTCTACTGGAACCCTGATTTGCCCACAGTAGATACTGATATTGGACAGTCATCAGTTGCAGATTTCAAAGCCTTAACCAAGCAGAAGCATAACTCTTCCCCTACTAGAGGACCAGCAAAATGTTAGGTTGGGGGGAGTGATGAGTCTATTTTTTGGTCTAGTTATGGGTAGAATCTATAGTTTATTTTTTGAAATTACCATGGACTTTGATATTACATGCTGATACTTTTATATAGTTTCTCTCAAACCATAAGACATTTGGGTTTAATTCCATTTCTTCTAGTTTTAATGATATTAACCTATTATGTGAACTACCTATATTAATCTTGCAAGTGGTTAATGAATGTTCTTTAAGGTGGTTATAGCTAGGCAATTATTATGTGTACTAGCATTTCCATGCAGACATGATTGAGAATGCTAAGTTGAGAAATGCAGCCGCCAACTAGTCACATAAAGGAAACACGCGAAGGTCAACTAAGGACGATGGTAGAATATTCCCATGTCAGTTGCATGTAACCACCTTATGCTGATCTTTAATGACATTGAGCAATGTGGGAGTTACTACAGTGGTCAAGTCTACATTTGGACTTGCATGTCTGAATGGATTCCCTTGCATGTGTAACCGCTCTTCCACTCTTTTTTTCGCTTTCCCTAAATGGTGTCCTCTTATTTATTGGGATTTGATTGCCCTGTTTAGTTGATAAATAAGGTTTGAATCCTCCTTCTTCGGGAGTTGATCGCCAATCTATTGTACAATCTGATAATCAAACATACTCTTTTGTATTTGCACTTTCCAATGAATGAAAATGAGATTCTGAGTTGAGTATCTGAGTTTGCATTAGTTTTAGAGGATACTCATCCAAGGGGGGCCACTTGGTGAGTAAAATATTCCTTTAGTTTAGTTAGATTAGTGTTAACTTTTGTTTAGTCCTTAGTTAAGAATTTGGCACCGACTTTTCCTACAACCACTAGAATTCCATTCTGTGACTGTTCCTATAGCCAAAGCGGGCAGAGTAGTTTCCTATTTGTTGCTCAAATTTTCATTTTTTTCATGCTTGTTCAGTTTAAGTTTAATTGTTGAGTAATGTTCAACATTTAATTCTTTTTTTCCATATAATTTACTTTCAGTATTAAGTCTCTTAGTTGTAGAATGAAGATGACTAGTTTGAGTTCCTAGTGCACATACTGTGTTGACCTATTTCAAGTTCACGTCCCTGGGTTGAAAATTTAAATACACCTTCATAATGGTTAAGATGGATATTCAGGTTAGATGTCCAGTCTCTGAAGCATGGTTGTAAAGGCTTAGTTATTGAAATCATTATAGGAGGCCGACAGGGGCATTAATGTCATGGATTCAAAATGAAACCAGTTGGGGCAACAATTAAAAATATAAAGAGAAAAGAGATTCATAACCCCTATCTCTAAGAGTTGAATTGAGAAATCTTGCAGATATTTACTACACATGGCACATACTTCTTTATAAACTAGAGTACAAAGAGAGGATCATGCAATTTAGGGAAGAAGCATACCTAGAATATGAACAGGTAGTTGCCACTACAGGAAGGACAGTATTGGGATATTTATCATAGAGATGGAATGACTTGTTAGATCAGTTAAAATAGGTCGAACCCCATTCAATGTAAAATTACTATGCAACTTGCAAATGAAGCATCAAGTATATACATCTTGGGAGAATAAAGCAGCAATATTGGCTCCTGTTAATATTTCAGCCACCTATTCTATCATAGCCAATACCAAATCATAGAATCTATTGGTATGATGTAGATGAAGAGAGGCCAAGGAAGGGCATACTCGAAAGCAAGCAAGGGTTCTATTGGGATCAAAATTCAGACATTGCAGGGACTAATCAAGGGCAAACAGAATTTGCTGATTTCAGGGCTTTAGTAAGGCAAAGGAATTGAGTTCCCTCTGCTAGAGGACCAATAGATCATTAGGTTGGGGGGAGATGATGAGTCCAAATAATGACTCATTTATGTTAGGATTTATCATATGTTTTTTATTATTACTATGGTGTTTTAGCACCTGGTTACTAATACTTTCTATGTTATTTTCCTAAACTTATGAACTTTGAACATAAACTTATCCCTATAAATTTTGATGGAATTAACCTGCTATGTGATATATCTATATTAATTTTACATGTGATTGAATGAATGTTATTCTGAGGTGATTATGGATATATAATTGTCTTGTGCACGCTAATGTCCTAATGCAGGTTTAGATTAAGATGTAGATATAAATGGAGCTTACAAGGTGGAAGAAGTTCATGCTAGTTGTCCAGTTGTTGAAGGAGTCAAAAAGAGATGGACATTGAAGAGGTCAATCGTTGCAAACTTCCAACTCATATGGAAGTGATAACTAAACTTTAAATGACCATGTCTATTTGTTGAGTAGATTTAGGAGGTTTTATTATTTTGGATCCTCGTTGAGGCAAGATTGGTTTGACTAAATCTTGTGCATGCATAACCTCCTTCCTCTTTTTTCATGCTTTCAATAAATGGCGTCCTCCTAGTCTGTTGGAGCTGACTGCCCAATTAGTTAGAGTTATTTAGAAGCTTTTCTTCTATAAATAATGATCATATGTTCCTCTTCACAAGGTTGTATGTTCTAATATTGTACTTTAATTTTTAGTTTCAAGGAATACAGTCATGTTGTTGATATTATGTAACAATGTTTTCAATGAATAAAATGATACTTTAATTTTTTGTATCTGAGTTAGTTTTGGGAAGACTCATTCAAGGGGGCCCACTTGGTGAGAATTTCATCCATTCAGATCAATAGTTACTTTTCTATTCAACAATTAGTTATAGTCTTAGCAGTTGTTTGTTCTTGCAGCCATTAGAACTTTGTTTCATGTTTGTTCCTGCAGCCAAGACAAACAAAGTAAATTCCGCTTTGTTTACTGAGACTTTTGTTTTTGTAATTCATTTCAATTCAGTTTAGTTGTTTTTTTATGCTCAGTACTTATGCTAATTCCTTTCAAGTATTTCACTTTTAGTACTATTTTCTTTCTAGTTATAGGATAACAATGGCTAAAATTGAGTCTTAGTGCATAGACAATGCTGACCCATTTCAAGTTCACGTCCCTGGGTTGATAATGAAATGAACCTTCATGATGAGCAAGATAACTACTTGGTGAAGATATCTAATCTCTAAGTTATAGCTTAAGGGCTTAGTTATTGAACCATTGGAGGAGGAAAATAGGAGATATGTAAGGTGCAAGGAATAGGGAGAGGTAGGTAGAGAGAGAGAGCTAGGGTGGGAGAGGTTTTGTGTATGTTTGTGAGAGAGATAGAGAGATGGAAGAAGAGAGAGAAAGAGGGAAGGATGGAGATAGGGAGAGGTGGGTAGAGAGGGAAGGTGCAATGAATAGAGAGAGGTAGGTAGAGAGAGCTAGTGTGTGAGAGAGAGAGGATGAAAGGGGGAGGTAGAGAAGGGTAGGTAGAGAGAGAGAGTGAGATGTAGGGAGGGAGGGATAGAGGGGGGGGAGAGGGAAGGAGGGAGAGAGAGAGGAGGATGAGGGAGTGAGTGATAAAGGGAGGGGTAGGTGGAGAGAGAGAGGGGGGAGGAGGGACAAAGGGACGGAGAGGAAGGTTAGGAGGGATGGTGGGAGAGGAGAGATAAAGAGAAGTAGAGAGGGATGGGGGAAGGGAGAGGTAACGAGGTAGCGTAGGAGGGATAGAGGGAGGGAGAGGTATTGAGGGAGATATGGAGAGGTGAAGTGGAAATAATAGAGGGAGAGGTAGGTAGAGAGAGTGAGGGGAGATACAAATAAGTAGAGAGGGAAGGGGAGAGAGGTAGAGAGAGGGGGGAAGTTGGGAAGGAGGGAGAGATAGGTAGAAAAACAGGTAGGGTGGGAGGGATTGAGGGAAAATTAGGTAGATAAGGAGAGGGTGAATGGAGATAGAGATAGGGAGGGAGGGAAAGAGAGAGGGAAGGAGGGAGTGGTAGTTAAAGAGAGGTAAGGTACAAGGAATAGAGAGAGAGGTAGGGTGGGAGAGGTACAAAGAGAGAGGTAGTATTTGTGTGTGAGAGAGGGGGGAGGGAGAGGTAGAGAGGGAGAGGTAGGGTGGGAGGGAGAGAGGGAGGGAGCGAGGGATAAAGGGAGAGGTAGATGGAGAGAGAGGTATAGTTGGATGGATGGAGGGAGAGGGGATATTGAGAGAAGTAGAGATGGATGAAGGTAGGGAGGGGTTATAGAGAGAAGTAGAGAGGGAAGGATCTGAGAGAGAGTTAGAGAGAGGTGGAAGGTGGGAGGGAGGGAGAGGTAGGTAGAGAGGTAGGGTGAGACAAATTGAGGGAAATATAGGTAGAGAGGGAGAGGGTAAGTGGAGATAGACAAAAGTAGAGAGGGAAGGTGAGAGAGATAGTTTTATTATAAAAAATATGATATTTAAAACTCCCTTGCAGCAATCCATCAAATATTTTTTTATAATATATTATATTATTATATATAATATTATATTTATATAGTATAACATATAATAATTATATTAAATATAATGTATATTATATTAATACTAATATTTACTAGTATATATTAATTTATCATATATTATATTATATATTAATATATTGAATATATATAATATTTATATTAATATTATAACATTTTAAATTTTAATCTATAGTGATATTAATATATATTAATATTTCTAAGTAAAAGAAACGAATATCCATTTTTACTTTTAAAATCGGATATGCATTTTTTATGGAATTTTTTTTGCCTTGGTCATTGCCTCGAGATTTATTTGGGATTTGTCTTGGGGGTGTCCAACCTGAAAAATCAACTACCCCAGTGTGTTTAGAGGGGTTGCAATGGTTTTTCAAACTTCACCCTTCATTCTGATGACTTTTTTCATCCAAATTTGATGAAATAAAAAGGGTTTATTGAGTAAATTGTCAACATTCTACCAATATAAGATGTGCTTTATTTTGAATTTAATAGATAATTATTATTTATTTTTTACATGCATTATGTGTAAAGTCCTGATTGATTGATTGATTGAAAAACATCTATAACTTTTAAACAATTACACATTTTTTGAATCTGAAATATGTATCACACTTTATGCTTCATAAAATATAGTTCAAAAAAATGAATTTCATAAATTTTTGACCAAGTTAGGCTGGCCAAACAACCTACTAGAAAATTCATAATTAATTACTTGCAAAAATTTACAAAAAGATATGTCACATCAAGGCATGTGTCCTCTATTTATATTGAAATATTCAAAAAAATAAGTTTATTTTTTCTCATACTTAGGGTGGTCGAAGAATCACTTTCTTTTTAATTTTTTCCAAATTTTAAAGTACTACTACATTGAAATTTTAAATTTTCACCAAATCAAATTAATTTTGTCTAAAAAAGCCTTACAAACTACATTTAATTTTCTACAAATCATATTCCTACATATGTAAAGTTGCTTAAGTCTATTTTTATGTATTTTAATTGCCACTTAGAGGCCTTGTTTGACCCATTATTATCTGACACTGACCCTACTCTTACCCATTTATCCCTTTATCTTTATATCTATATATCCTCCTCTCTCTTTATCTCCCTCTCTCATCTCTCTATCTGTTTTTATGTATTTACATTACCATTTAGAGGCCCTGTTTGACCCATCATGATCAAGCACTAACCCTACCCTTACCTATTTATCCCTTTATCTCTATATCTATATATCCTCCTCTCCCTCTCTCTCCCTCTCTCTCCCTCTCTCATCTCTCTATCTGTGTCTCTATGTCTCTACGATATATATCTGTATCTCTCCCTATTTTTAATTATATCTCTCTATCTCAATCTCTAGCTCTCTCAACCTCTCCCCCTCTCTAACTCTAACTCTATTTTTTATGTATTTTTAAAAATTCTACATGGTGTGAGCATGTTATATGAGATTTTTTCTAACAAGCATGCATTTAATCATTTTTTTTAATTTGGAAACTCCGTTGTACCTCAATTTTATGCACTTGCCCATTTGAACAATAAACCATTATACTAGAGCAAAGGATAAAACAAAGTCCAAAAATATTAGAGAAAAGTTCAAATGATTCACTTTTCATATCTATAAAGATAAAATAAATTAGTGATATTAATGCCCACATGAAATGTAGAAAAGATAAACCTAATATATAATTGAGTTTAGTGTGTTCATATAGTTTCTCTTTTTCAAATATTTAAAGGAAATGAATTAATTATGATTTACCAAAGAGAAATAAATAGTACTAGTGTAAAACTACCAATATGCAAGAACAATAAGAAGTGGATTAATTTATGTTTAATATGCATAATATTTTCCTTTTTACACTAAATTGAGTTAGACTATGTTCAATAATTATCCCAAATAGATATTAAAATTGAAATATAATTTAAATTAAAACTAATTAATAGAAATTTAATTTAAATAATTTAAATTAACACTAATTTTTGACAAATTAAAAAAAACTTAGTTTGCATGTTTGGGATTGTTAAACTAGTAAAGTAAATGCTAAACGAAAAAAAAAAAAAAAGGAAGTCTCCTTTTTTTACAATGGTTGATGATTCAAACTCATCTATAGTAGCAAAGAAAAAATTCTATCAAAAATAGGTATAGTGGATACTTTGCAAATGCGATAGAATCCTCTTTTGTGATCACATCTTGTTATTGTACAAATATTAAATTTCAAGAAATATGATGCTTTGACTAATACAATATCTAAGCACATGTAGATAGAAAATATAATCTCATAGAAAATAATAATATAGAAATTATACTACTAGGAACAAAGGGGAAAGGTAGAATTGCTTAGAGTTTGCCTCAATAAAATCCTTGTTTCCAATATGCTTGAACCCAATTACAATTTGGAAGAATTTTTAGAAGTGTGCTTTTATCGTAGGATTCTCTATTCTAGGAAGGTAAATAAATATTTCTAGGAAGGTAAATAAATATTTTTAGGAAATAATATAAAATCTAGAAGCTTCTACAATAGGTGGAATATAAGAATGTAAAAATAAAAATGAAATTGAAGTATGAGTGCCAAGCTACAAGTTAAAGACTATAAAAAATGGAGTAGTTGTGACGAAGGTAGTAACAAAGAAGCTATAATTAAAAAGAAGTTGTGACAAGAAATATAAAATCTTCATAAAAAATTAATTTGTGGGAATGCCTATAAAAGGCATAAGCAAATTAAGAAAAGGAAAAGATTTTTTGTGAATATACACTTTGTTGATATATACGTTGTCATTGATTTCACTATATTTTTTTCTTTAAGATTCTTGACTCACCTAAAGAATAATGGAAAAAATGCCATTAGTTGGAAAAGTTATTATGAAATGAACAACTTTTCTTTACTTTAGAGAGGGGAAAATCCCTCATATGATAAATTTTAAAGGTTTTTTGGGGTATGATTTTGACTAGAAAGAAGAAAAAGTGAATTATATAAACTAATGAAGGAACAAAAAAATGCAAAGTATGATCACAAAGTCACATAGTAGATATAACTATATGTGAAGGAGGGAATAGTTACAAAAAGATAATCACAGGATATTACTTAGACATAAGAATACCTAGATATTGATTCCAAGATCTATATAAAACTATTTATACCCCACATAGAATTCATGAAAAAAAATCAAAATGTATTGTAAGGTATACATTAAGAAAATCTACAACTATAAAATCACAAACACAAAGTTCTTTGAGATTTTTGTATTCAAATTTATAAATCCCAAAGTCTCTTTCTCAGGTCTTTACAAATGCTCGTGTAGATATTGTTGAATAGTCAGGATACTGAGAGGGGGGGTGAATTAGTATCCACACAAACTTATTGAACAAACACCTTAAATTACCTTACATCATAGAACAAATAAGAGCAATAACAGAATATGAAATTCCACAACACAAGAACACCATATTTTATGTGGAAAAACCACGGTGAGGATTAGCTCACAATATATAGTTATTTCAATACTGGTTACAAGGAGGCTCATTTCCAGATAGAAAAAGGTCACTTCTTACAAGGACTCACTGTCCAAACATGGAGGCTCACTGCCTACATAAATTATGTAAATAAAAATGGCTAACCGCTAGAGTTGAACTGATGAAGTTACACCACAAGTGCAGATTCAGTTCCTTTGATGCTAAGAGTATTCGCTCCTATGATAGAAGACTAATCTTCAACCATCTATTCACACTCTTCACTTACCACATATACATACACACACTTCTTCTTTTCATCGCATTCACATTCTCTTCCTCTAACCATCTTGCATGTATACCCGCATGCATCAATTAGGTTGGCCTAATTGGATGCAATTCATATTTTCAAAAAGATAACTTGTCGGCTTCATATAAAGATTTTCTGAAAGTAATTCAGCCATGTCATGCAACATCAAGTCGACTGGGACCAAATCTAGGTCTCACATATAATGGAAAATTATGTTGAGCTATAGACTAAATATTAGGTCATCCAAGATTAACCTAATACCGAAATGCAATCACAAAAACCGATGTCATCGTATCACCCAAACATATGAACATTTGAGAATACATACATACACACTTCCAACAATCATAAGCATTTTCCCAAAGCCTTAGACCATACTAATTACTAGAGAGAATATGCAGAACAAAATACCAGATGAGATAAGCTTGATCTACACACCGGTACAAGGTACCGAACCAACATGGTGACATCAATGACAATATAGGACATACTTCCAACAATCTCCCCCTTTGGCATTGATGGCAACATGTACAAAAATTCTAATTCAAAAATCTTCTTCAATCTCTCCAAAAGTTCTCCACCAAATCTCCAAATCTCTCCCCCTTTGACATCAATGGCAAAGGGTGCCAAAAAAATAAAAAAATGTAAACATGGTGACATCCAATATTCAAAAATTTGAATTCATCCAAAAATTTCAAAACCTTAAAAACTTTCAAGCATCCAATCTTTCAAAGTTATTTCAAACCAGAATGATACTTTTCACCTAAAATACCTTCTTGTACCTTTCTTTGATAACAAGATATAATTTCTTCCATTCAAGTACTGTAGAATCCATTCTTGTACACATACTTTCCAATAGATCCAACAATGTGAAAGAGGATGACCAATCTGTGGATGAAGATTTTTTTTCACAGTCTTCTGCATCAGAGAGTATTCCAGAAAGATGATCTAACCGTACCTCAACAATTTCCTTAAGAATCCAGAAGGTCTTCACTACATCATCCATTTTTCTCTATGCAATGATCATTTTAGCTTGTATTTCACCAACTCTCAGCCTTTTCATTCCCTCTTTCTCTTCAAAAATATCAAACTTCTTTCCAATGTTGTTCACTTCAGATTCAATTGATTCAATTCTACTTCTGAAATTATCAATTGCAACAGGCCACCGAAGATAGTACTTGTATATGTCTGACATTTCTTTTATGCACTTCTTCGTATCCATGATTAGTTTAGATAGCCTTTTCTTTGCTTTAGAACATCTCTTTTCAACCAAAGCTTCTAGCTTGCGTCCTTTCGGACCTTCAAGCAACATTCTCTCTTCAATTATTTCAACTAAATTTTTAGGTAAGGAATCATAAATGATAGATACATTAATACCTTTATGAAGTAGATACTTGACTAAGGCATCATCAATTTTGAGTATGTCAATCAGAGAGGTCGTACTCCATAGATCACCAATTTTCTTCATTTTCCCTTTTATCAACATAGTCTGGATGTCATCTGGATTAGAAGATTCTAGTCCAGGAAAAGATTCTTCTTCTTCTTCCTTATCTTCAGGAATAACATGATGTTCTCAAAGATAACTTTTATTTTCTTTGATTTCGAAGGGGAATCACTAGTGACCACTTCCAATTCTTTTGTTCTGGAGGAAGAACCTTCCTCAAATCAACTCTATTGAAGAAATTGTCATTGATGTCAAGGCAGTGAATGATGTTCAAATTTGTTGACAAAGCATGTCATCTAGATAAACAGATATAATCATCATTTTATTTGATGACATTCAGATCATCATAATCTTCAAGTTTTCATTATAACCTTGATCAAATGGTTAACTTTCATATCGAAACATTCGGTTTGAGACAGATGGCTAAGTCATGGTCTAGATCATTCAAGTTTCAAACACTCAAAATTAGCACTTGAATCAATTTATTTATTTTTAGATTACAAACTTTTTAAAGTGATGTTTGTTATGAAGAGGCGAAATAAACAAGACAACAACTTATCCAAAAGACATGTTTTAGAGAGACTTGTTTAAAAGTTAATACAAATTGCTTTATGAAAAGATGTTTTTTTAATGAAGAAAATCAAATGGTAATGAAGGATGTCTTTTTCTCTTCAATAGATGCGAAGTATGAAAGAGAACGAATTGTTCTTTATAAAATCTAATTGCTCCAAAAGAAGGCACGATTAATGAATAATTAAGAGAAACGAGTTTTGGTCTTGGAAAGACGTGTCTTATCCAAACCAAACAATACATCACTAAAGGGAGATTCAAATTAATGAAGAGGCATATTCTTTTGATGCCTAAAAAGGTGTATGCCAATTGATTTAGTTTTTGCAGGGATACGTCTTAGTTTATTGAACAATATAGAAATAAACTAATTCAATTTAGAATTATGAAAAGGTAGAACACATTGAAGAGGTATGTCTTATGCAAAGGAAGATTTTAAAAGGATACAAGAATAGATGTACTCTTTCATAAGAAAGGTGCAACACTTGAGCAACATTTATAAATGACATCCAAATCAATGTTGCAAAGTGTGGTTGTAAAGTGGTAAGTAGTTCAAGTCATAAGTCCCATCTTCTTGTGTGGGCTTAGGGTGATATCATTCATCACAAAAGAAAATTGGAGGATTGGGAGAGTGTAGATCTGATTGAAGGCAGTCATCTTACATCCATCAAGTCAAGGTTGGTGCCTTGCACATTAGGGGTTGATACTCTATGTAGATTAGGTGCCTACTAAACAATTTTAAGGGGTTGGTACTCCTTGTAGGTTTGAACCTACTAAACAATTATTATTAAATATTCAAGTAGGTTAGCACCTACTTACTTTTGTAAAATCATTTATACATTTCTACATCAATTGAATTCAACTTGATAGCATCATTTCATATTAAGAAGTTGATGTTGTGTTAAGGTTTAAAAGTTGAAAAGTAAAAGTGTGTTTTGATTTACTCATTCACCCCCCCCCCCCTCTCATTAAATCTTAGTTCTCTTCAATTGGTATCAAAGAAAGGTCCTTCTTAAAAGCCTAACCAATTGAAGGAGATCCTTAAGAGCACTTATGGCAAATCATAACACAGTCAAAGAACCCATCTTTGATGGGACTAATTACATAGTTTGGAGTATTAAGATGGAAGCCTATTTGAATTCCATTGGGCTTGATGTGTGGAAATCTATTGTTGATGGCTATACGCCTCCATCAACCCTTCCAATAGATCAATCTGGAAAAAAGAGAAGTGAAAACAATGCCAAATCTAAGCATGCCCTTCTTTGTACCTTAACAGATTCTGAATTTACAAAGGTCATGCATTGCAAATCAGCAAAATAAATAGGGTCAAAATACAAAAAATTTATGAAGGAGATGCCAAAGTAAAGAAGGCTAAGCTGCAAACTCATCGAAGGAAGTTTGAGAGTCTCAAAATGAATGAATATGAAGACATAGCATCATACTTTCTTCATGTTGATGAGCTTGTGAACATTATGAGAGGACTTGGTGAAGATGTTGATGATTCCTTTATTGTTGATAAAATACTACGATCTCTATCCACAAAATTTGAGGCCAAGGTAGTAGCATTGGAAGAGTTGAAAAACCTAGACCAGCTAATAAAAGATGAACTACATGGGATTCCTGCCACCTATGAAATCAAGACTGAAGGGAGAGAACCACAAAAGGAAGTTCCATTCAAAGCATCCAAAAAGGGAAAAACCAAACATGAAGAACCTAGTGAAAAATCAAATGATGAAGCAAAAGCCTACTTCATGGGAAAGCTCAAGAAAGGAAAAGGAAAATTCCCCTTTAAGTGCTTCTATTGTGGGAAGGTTGGACATTATGCCTCAAAATGTACTCAATGATAGTGACTCTAGTGAAGATGAAAAAGAAATATACACCAAGAAAAAGGGAAAGAAGAATTCCAAAAATACATCAAAGAAGAAATCTCAAAAACACAAAAAGAGTTTTTACTCAAAGAAAAATAGCAACAATTGTGAAGAACAAAGTGATGACTGCCCAAGCAATGATGAGGAAGAAATTTTATTCATGGTATAAGTAGTCACAAACAACAAGCATGAAGAAGAAGATGATGAACAAAATTGCAATGAAGAAGAGGAAACTCATCTTGAAGAAGAACATCATTATGCATACAAGAAAAATGAAACATTAAAAAGGAAAGTTACCAAGCACAAAACAAAAGTTAATGAAATGACAAAAAGCTTGGAGAAAAAAATTGCTATGCTGAAGATGGAATTAGAAAAGACAAAGGAGTAGCACACATAGTTTGATGAAAAATACACCAAGTTAAATGAGCTCATGAATGGTCAAAATTTTATTCTTGATAAAACTGGGGGTGGTTTTGAAAGACAATCCAAGAAGGTCACACATTCCAAAGAAGACACTAAGACTTTGTCAAAGAAAACCGAAGGAGATTGAAAAAGTGCTCATCCTAAAATAAAACTTAATACTAGGAACTTCTATGCTTTTAATGGTTATTTATTTCTATGTAAAAAGTTTGGCCACAAGGCCTTAAGTTGTAAAAATAAAGTAAAAAATATCCCTAGTTTCACTAGGAGAAACTATAACCCTTTCACACCATTAATGGAATTTAGTAGTGTATGCCACAATTGTAATAACTTTGGGCACAAGGCACAAGCTTGTAAGACATTTTTTTCAAAGAAAAATGAGAAAGAAGACAAGTCCATTAAAAGGAAAGAAATGAAATCCAAAGTGTGGAAGAAGAAGGAGAGATCCATGTTCGTCCAAACAACCCTACATGCAGAAAATAGAAAGGATAGATGGTACATTGACAATGGATGCTAAAAGCACATGATAGGGGACAAAATCAAGTTCATCTCCCTTGAACCATCTGATGAAGAAATGGTAAGATTTGGTGATAACTCAAGAAAATAAATAAAAGGAACTCTCAGCCTAGATATTGGTAGAACAAAAATTGAAGATGTCTTATATGTTAAAGGCTTAAAAGAAAATATACTAAGTGTAAGCCAACATTGTGATCAAGGGCATAGTGTCACCTTTCTTTATAAAACATGTGAAACCAAGAAAAATGGAAAACTAGTTGCACAAGCTGATAGGAAAGACAATTTGTATGTCTAAAGGAAATAAATTGTGAGAGTTGTAACTTGGTACAAGAGGATGAGAGTTGGTTGTGGCAAAAAAGACTAGGCCACTCAAATTTGATAATATTGTCAAAGTTAGTAGATCAAAAACGGTGAGAGACATGCCAAGAATAGCAAAGCCTACCAACATAATTTGTAAGGAATGTCAACTTGGAAAGAAAACAAGATCAAGTTTCAATACTAAAGAACACTCTTCATCAACGCCATTGTAACTTATACACACCGATCTTTGTGCACCAACCAAAACCAAGAGTATGAATGGAGAGAGATACTTCATGCTTCTAATTCATGACTACTCAAGGATGACTTGGGTTGCATTCTTAAAAGTAAAATTTGAAGCCTTTAATAAATTCAAAGATTTTAAAGAGTTGGTTGAAAATGAAGAAAATGCCAAGAGAAAGTGCCTTGGATCAGGCCAAGGAGGAGAATTTACATCAAATGAAATTAAAAATTTCTGCATAAAACATGAGATAAAAAGACAAAAAAAATCAGCTAGAACCCCTCAACAAAATGGGGTTGTAGAATGAAAGAATAGAACAATCCAAGAAATGGAAAGAGCAATGCTCAATGAATCAAAAATAGCAGATTATTTTTGGAAGGAGGCAATTCACACATCAGTCTACATCTTAAATCAAGCACAAATTAGAGTGAACAATGACAAGACACCCTATGAACTTTGGAAAGGAATGCCTACAACTGTCAAGTAATTCAAGATCTTTGGAAGAATTTGCTACATTAGAAGAGATGAAGGAGACTTGGGAAAATTTGATGCAAGAAAATATAAGGAAATATTTCTTGGTTACTCATCAAGGAGTAAGGCATACAGATGCTACAACAAAAGAAGTCACAAAATAGTTGAAAGTGCAAATGTAAGAGTTGATGAAGGAAGACAATTCAAAGAAATTTCACAAAGCTATCTTGATGCACAAAATGTGAGTAATGAAGATGATGAAGATGAGAACTCCAAAGAAGATGAAAAAGAGGAGGAGACAAAAGAAGAATCTCCACAAAAGACTCCCATGAAGACACCAAAAACACCTTCCAAGTTTGTGCAAAAGAATCATCCTAAAGAATTGATTCTTCAAGATAGATGTAGATCTACAAGGAAAATGATAAATTATAATGAAGATTGTCACATGGCACTACTATCCAAAATGAAGCCTAAAACTTTAAAAGAAGCACCAAGACAAATGTTGGATTGATGCAATGAATGGAGATTTGAATCAAATAGAGAAGAATGACACTTGGGAACTTGTCCCAAGACCAAAGGACAAGAACATAATTGGCACAAAATGGGTCTTTAGGACCAAGCTAAATGAAGATGGTCAAGTCACAAGGAATAAAGCAAGGCTAGTGCGCAAAGGCTATGCTCAAGTTGAAGGAGTGGACTTTGCAGAAACATTTGCATCGGTTTCCAGGTTTGAACCAATTAGAATGTCTGTAGCCTATGCAAGTCACAAGAATATCAAGGTATATCAAATGGATGTTAAATTTTCTTTTCTCAATGGAGACCTAGAGGAGGAGGTTTACATTGAACAGCCTGAAGGTTTCCTACTATCAAAAAACAAGGATTATGTGTGCAAATTAAAGAAATCTCTTTATGGGCTCAAACAAGCCCCAAGAGCATGGTACTCTAGACTTGACGAATACATCAAAGAACAAGGATTCAAAAGAGGAGATGCAGATAACAATCTATATATCAAAGAATAGGATGGTCATTTGTTGATTGTAGTGGTATACATAGATGATATCATTTTTGGTGGAACCATGGACAAAATGTGCAAAGAATTCTCCTCAAGTATGCAAAAAGAGTTTGAGAAGTCAATGTTGGGAGAATTATCCTTCTTGCTTGGGCTAAACATTTCACAATCTAGCAAAGGAATCTTCATCTCTCAAACCATATATGTGAGGGAAATGCTAAAGAATTTTAGGATGGAAGATTGTAATCCTATGAGTACCCCCATGATTATATGTTGTAAGATAAGTAAACAAGATGAACCTCAAGAAGCCTATCAAACACTCTATAGGTCAATGATTGGAAGTTTGTTGTACCTAACTGCTACAAGACCTAATATAATGCAAGTTGTTGGAATGGTGGTAAGATTTCAAGCAACACCAAAAGAAACGCATCTTCATGTAGTGAAACAAATATTCAAGTATTTGAAAGGTACTATGGAATATGGACTACAGTATCCTAGCAAAAAAAAAATCACTCTTGAAGCATTCACAAATGTTGATTGGGTAGGCATTTTGGATGATAGAAAAAGTACAAGTGGAGGAGCCTTCTTCCTTGGAGGGGAACTTAGTATCTTAGATGAGAAAAAAGCAAGAATCGGTCTCTTTATCCACTGCAGAAGTTGAATATATAGCAGTAGTGGCATGTTGCACCCAACTTTTGTGGATGAGGAAAACTCTAAAAGACATCAAGGTGGAACACAATCATCCTATCACCATTTATTGTGACAACACAAGTGCAATCAATATATCTAAGAACCTAGTCATGCACTCCAATACTAAGCACATACCAATCAAATATCACTTTCTAAGAGAGCAAGTGCTTGAGCAGAAAGTAAAATTGGAATATGTGGAAACCAAGGAACAAATAGCAAACATGTTTACAAAGCCTCTTCCAAAAGAGACCTTTGAGTACCTAAGGGATAAATTGGGAGTAGTTCCACACCCATAAAGTTGCTAGATGGGAGCATACATTCAAGGGGAGCTATACCTTATACTTTGTAGCTCCATGGAATAGAGTGCAAGATATTATTGAAGATCCCTTACCATTGATGTCAAAGGGGGAGAAATTTGAAGATAGGGGGAGCACTTGAACATTAGAAAACAAGGATTTCATTGAAGAGGTTGCCATCAATGAAAAAGGGGGAGATTGTTGAAGAAATTTTCATTGATGTCAGGGCAATGAATGATGTTTAGATTTGTTGGCAAAGCATGTCATCTAGATAAACAGATATCATCATTATTATTTTTTATGACATTCAGATCATCATAATTTTCAAGTTTTCTTTATAACCTTCATCAGATGGTTAACTTTCATATCAAAACATTCAGTTTGAGATAGATGGCTAAGTCATGGTTTGGATCATTCAAGTTTGAAACACTCAAAATTGGCACTTGAATCAATTTATTTATTTTCAAATTACAAACTTTAAGTGATGTTTGTTATGAAGAGGCAAAATAAACAAGACAACGACTTATCCAAAAGATGTCTTTTAGAGAGACTTGTTTAAAATTTAATGCAGATTTCTTTATGAAAAGACGTGTTTTTAATGAGGAAATTTGAATGGTAATGAAGGATGTCTTTTTCTCTTAAATAGGTGCAAATTATGAAAGAGAACTAATTGTTCTTTATAAAATCTAATTGCTCCAAAAGAAGGAACGATTAATGAATAATTAAGAGAAACGCGTTTTTGTCTTGGAAAGACGTGTCTTATCCAAACCAAACAATACATCACTATAGGGAGATTCAAATTAATGAAGAGTTATGTTCTTTTGATGCCTGAAAACGTGTATGCCAATCGATTTACTTTTTGAAGCGATACATCTTACTTTATTGAACAATACAGAAATAAACTAATTCGATTTAGAATTATGAAAAGGCAAAACACATTCAAGAGGTATGTCTTATGAAAGGTGCAACTCTTGAGAAATATTTATAAATGACATCCAAATCAAGGATGGAAACTATGGTTGTAAAGTGGTAAGCAGTTCAATTCAGAAGTCCCATCTTCTTGTGTGAGATTAGGGTGATATCATTCATCACAAAAGCAAATTGGAGGATTGGGAGAGTGTAAATATGATTGAAGGAAGTCATCTTACATCCATCAAGTCAAGGTTGGTGCCTTTCACATTAGGGGTTGATACTCCTTGTAGGTTAGGTGCCTACTAAACAAGTTTAAGGGGATGGTGATCCTTGTAGGTTTGAACCTACTAAACAATTCTTATTAAATATTCAAGTAGGTTAGCACCTACTTACTTTTGTAAAATCATTTAAATATTTCTACATCAGTTGAAGTCAATTTGATAACATTGTTTCATATTAAGAAGTTGATGTGTGAAGGTTTAAAAGGTGAAAAGTAAAAGTGTGTTTTGATTTACTGATTCACCCCCCTTCCAAGAAGGTTCCAAGTCGCTCTACAAATCCTTCGAATGCATTTGATGATAAAAAAGATTTGTGAAATTTCATTTATACACCATCATTTTTCCCTAACTCACATTAATTGCAAAAAGTTGACACTTTTCTTCCACTCTACTGAGAAACCATAATTTACTCTGCAAAAGAACATGCTTGCTCTTTTTCTTTTGATTTTTTTTGCATTACCTTTGTTCTGTCATTCCTTACAACATATCCACGTGCCAACACTTGACACGTCATATTTTTGGGGGTTTAATTGATTTTTTGATAAAGCTCCCCCTAAGACCATGCTAGGTCTAATTCCCAGAGGATTCATCCACACCGGATGAGGGTATAGATGCATCAATAGTCTCTGATTCTTCTTTATTTTTCCATATCTTGCTCATTTCTTGCTTAATCTCTTCCTTATCAATATTTTTCACCGGTTCATTATCTTCCATCAGAGTAGACTGTTTTCCCATTTTAATTATGCACACTTTTGAAATATGTCCCAGTTTCTTGCAATAGTAACAAACAATATTTCTTTGTCTTGTCTGATTTCCATTAATCCCTATTCTACATTGATTCGCTTTATGTCCAAACATGTTACAGGTATAGCAATAGCCATAAAATGATTGATTTATCCTTTTTCCATTAAAACTATTCATCATCACCTCACTAATCATCCTTATCGAAGATTTGTACTCAGTATCTTTATGTTTGATCTTCTTGCATGTATAACATTGTCCAATAAACTAATTCATCCTACTCCTACACTCAGTTGCCTTATGACCAAATTTATTACATGAAAAAACAAACACCATTGAATGATGAGAACCTCTGTGCATTTGGTTGTCTGATAGGTGATCTCCTTCTAGAGTTTCTTTTATGCTTTCCTCTATCTTGAGTCTTCTGATTGATTACTAGATTTGAGTTCTGCATTTTTTCATCAGCTTCATTACCTATCCACCTTTGTCTTTAGAAGGTTTTTTTTCCTACTATTAATTCATCAAGCTTGGTGGAGCTTGTCTTGAAATCTTCTTCACAAAAAATGTATTTCTCAAGTTTTGCTTTCATATTCATCACTTCCTATTCAAGCCTAGAGAAAACATCATCCTTTCTTTGTATTACTATTTTCAAGCATTCTTCAACTCTCTTCTTTTCATCAACATTCAACCTTAGTCTAGTATTCTCTTCATTTTCTTGTTTCAATTCTTCACTCACTTCTCTATATCTTTCTTTGAATTTCTTTAACTGTTCTTTCAATTTTTGGATGCATTCATTTGCTTCATCAATATTCTCTTTCAGATCTCTATTTTCAATTTCAGCCTTGTTAAGATCTTCAAGGGTAGTTCGGAGTTCTTCTTTATCCATTTTTTCAATCTGCAGGATCTCCCTCAAGTTTTTAGAATTCTCCAGAGCAACCAAGGCTTTGATACCAATTTTTGAATAGTCAGGATACTAAGAGGGGGGGTGAATCAGTATCCACACAAAATTATTGAACAAACACCTTAAACTACCTTACAACATAGAACAAATAAGAGCAATAACAGAACATGAAATTACACAACACAAGAACACTAGATTTTACATGGAAAACCCAAAGAGGGAAAAACCATGGTGAGGATTAACTCACAATATATAGTTGTTTCAATACCAGTTACAAGAAGGCTCACTTCCAGATACAAAAATCTCATTGCTTACAAGGACTTGTTGTCTAAACATGGAGGCTCGCTGCCTACAGAAATTATGTAAACAAAAATGGCTAACCACCAGAGTTGAGCTGATGAAGTTACACCACAAGTGTAGATTTGGTTCCTTTGATGCTCAGAGTATTTTCTCCTATGAAAACAGGCTGATCTTCAACCATCTATTAACACTCTTCACTTACCACATATATATACACACGCTTCTTCTTTTCTTCGAATTCACATTCTCTTCTTCTAACCATCTTGCATGTATACCCACATGCATCAATTACGTTGGCCTAATTGGATGCAACTCACATTTTCAAAAAGATAATTTGTCGGCTTCATATAAATATTTTCCAAAAGTAATTCACCTATGTCATGCAACATCATGTCAGTTGGGACCAAAGCTAGGTCTCACATATAACATCAAATTATGTTGAGCTATAGACTGAATATTAGGTCGTCCAAGATTAACCTAATACTGAAATGCAATCACAAAAATTGATGCCACTGTATCACCCAAATATATGAACATCTGAGAATACATACATGCATGCTTCCAACAATCATAAGCATTTTCCCAAAGCCTTAGACCATATTGATTATCGGAGAGAATATGCGGACCAAAATACCAGATCAAATACCAGATGAGATAAGCTTGATTTGCAGACTGGTACAAGGTACCAGACCAACATGGTGACATCAATGACAATATAGTACATACTTCCAATAGATATTTCATAGTGAAAGGAAATATTGTAGTGTAGAAAAATGTATCCCTTTACATTTTCACACTTGTTTGGGCCCTTGTGAACTAAATGGACTCAATTGTGCCTTATTTGATTTGTTAGGATCTATGACCGTTGCTTAGTGAATGTTAATTTTTGTAAATAAAATTGAATGTCTTTAACTTAATTTCAATTTTTTTTAAAAGACATTAAAATTATTAATACAATAGAAATATGAGAATATAAAAGAGAACACGAAGACACAAATTGATAATGGAGTTCACCAAATGGTTATGTCTCTAGGTCCCTCTTCAATGGAGTGACCGATCCTTGATTATGCTCCAAAAGTTGTTTACAAGGCTCCACAATCTATTACAAGTCTCCACAAAGTCTTCTTGAATGATAATGAAGTGAAGAAAATTCCCTCCTTCAAGAACAATTTACTTTAGATTAAAGCCTCTCCATGTACAGAGGGGAAATAATTTCATTACCAAAATTCCAAATTCCTCCTAATACCCTTACAAGCACAAAATTCCCCCTTAAATACAATTTGATATGCTATAATGGGTTTAACCAACATATCTCCCAATTATTCTGATATCTCTAATTTGAAATTAAAAATCTTTGATATATGGATCATATACTCAAGCCTCTTAACAAAACCCTTTAAAAATATTTTAGAATCAACTTAAAGATCTTTAATAAAATAGATTCACTCCATTTAGTATTTCGCGAAATGCATGTGGTGCATTGGTGGAGGGTCGGGTTTGTTGGAGGGTGGTTGAGGATTCGTACCGATCGACCCCTCCAAATCACATTGTTAAGACCTTAAATAGAAATGACTCCTTATATCTTTTGAGATCACCATGTAGCTCAGTGGTTGGGATCGAATATAGTAGGGGGGGTTCTCAAGTTCAAGCCTCCCCAACTAATTTTGGTTCAACAAACCCAGAGGAAACCGTCATGTAGGTGCCATGTGGCACTTTCTCATTTGCCCACCTATTGACACGTGTTATTTTCCAATTGCACCAAGTCAATTCTTGAGCCACATCAACAACTATGCCATGTCATCAGAATGCTAACTGTACCTACCAACTATGTTGCCACATTAGCATGTTGATGTCATCTTTATACCGCCATGTCATCATGTTGACGTCAGCATGGTCAACTCTTTTACCATGCAACTTTGACTGGCCATAACTTCTGCGTACGAGCTCCATTTGGCATGATTCAAGTGGCATCAAAATCGTTTGACGAGCCCTTTGATTTGATGTTGTCCTTGTTCAATTTTCAAATGATCATTTTTTTGACCTAGCATTCTTCATCTGGAATCTTTGTTTTGGCCAAACTTTGACGGAGCATAACTTGAGCATACAGACTCCTTTCGACATGATTCAAGTTGTTGTAGGTTCATATCGGTGAGCTCTTTAACATGGTTCCAACTCTAGGATCATTTGGAATAGTGAAAATATCCACCTAGATCATTTAGGGTGTTGTTAATGTGTTTTCTTACACTTTCACACTAATCTAGGGTTTTGTTAATTAATTAGGCTTCTTTATGCTTTAATTGTCCTTATTTTGCATCCACAAGCATTAATTAATGCATCTTTCTGAGGATAATCCTCACATATATCAAGTGACCAATCAAAAATTAATGATTTTGGATTGTATGGCCCAGATTTAGTGATTTGGGACTCATATGCCACCTTGGGTGTATGGGTCCCACCTAGGTTTCGGGGCCTAGATCTGAATTTAACATAAAACTAAGCCTTTCTTGAAAAATGTGTCCCAAGCTTAGCCTAATGGGACCCATACGCCTCAGCTGGTGTATGAGTCCCACTTAGCTTAGACCTAATTTGAATTCAAATTCTTAGCGAGATTTTATTCTCCTAGATTTGATGTCGGCTTGTAGTGTAATTTTAGGAAATTTGGCATAAACAAGTATAAATACAAGTTCATTTCACTCATTTTCTCCTAGCAAATTTACAAGTCATCTAAAACCTTTTGAGATCAAGAATTATAGCATTCAAGAGTGATTATCAAGCATTTTGAAGCATTATTCAACAATCAAGCATCATGTTAAAGTCATCATGCATCATGTTTGTCTTTTAGCTAACATTTGTAGTGTAGGGTTTTATGGTTCAAGTAAGTGTTCAAATCAAAATCCATATCATACAAGTAAGATTCGATATCTACATCCATTATAGCCATTACATACAAGATTGCAACCTTTTTTTCAAGGGTTTTATCTAGATTGAAGATTCATTGAAGAGCAAGTTTGGATAAATTTTTCAATTTGTCAAAGTTGGCATCTACATTGCAAGATCACATAAAGTCACCTACAGGTTGCAATTCAGTGATTCAGGCCTAAAAATTTGGTAGGAGAGAAGCTACAGGAAGTCATTAAAGGATATCAAAGTTTTAGAGAAACCCTAATACTGGGACTAAATCAAAACTTGTGGCATATGAGTCCCAATATACACATTTTCAAATATTTCTAGTAGATCCTGAGTTACCAGTTCCAAATTCCAGTTTCTGTCAGAAAACCTAATCTAGGACTAAATCACCTAGCCTAGCGTATGAGTCCCAATGTGCACTAAATTTAGCATTTTCAGGATTTTAGGCCTTCATTCAAGCCTCTGCAGTTTCTAGATGCACCTTTGTACTTTTCTACTCTTTTATTCTGCATTTCAATTTCATAATATAGGTCATATAGTTAGGTTTTGCATATCTTTTATATTTCTTGTCTTTCCAAGCCCTAGCTTGGTGGTGAACCCCTCTTTGATATTTTATCATACCCTAAGACAACCTTTAGTAGATCTATTTTTCCTATTCCATCCTTGGATTGAGATCTCTAGGGTTTCCTTGAGTGAAACTAAGTGAAATAGGTCCTAACCTTAGTTATTCCATCTCCCAAAAGATTGAAAACCTTATTTCTTAGGTTTCATTTTGGTGAACTTTCCCTTTAGAACACCTTATTTCTGATTTGGTGTGCATCATAGTTCTAGATCTCGCTTTCATTAACTTTGCATTAGGTAATTTGCATCTAGGGTTTCAAAATCTTGCATTAGTGAAAGTGTATATAGGTTATAGTTTTGCCTCTTTTGTCACTAAAATTCAATTGAAATCTGTAATTGCAATTAGCATAGACATCATTCAAACCAAAAAATGTAACAATCACTCATAATTTTTTGAAATTTGTGTCAAACCCCTAATCTGGGACTCATACGCCCCTCTGGGTGATTTAGTCCCAGTACAGGTCATTTTTCCTAATTTTTGGGTACTCTATGTTGACTGTTTATCAACATTTAAATCCTTGAAAACCCTTGATTGGGACTCATACGCCCCTCTCGGTGCTTTAGTCATGTTTCAGATTTTAAACTGCATTTCCAATATTAATTTCTTTGTTTCAATGTTCCTGTTTGTTGTTGCTAGTTATCTGTTTCAGTTTGTAGAATCTCTATTTCATTCATTTAATTACATCTAGCTTAATTTCATTAGAGAATAACATTTATCTTGTGTTCATTGCATTTATCTTGCATTCATAGATTCCCTCTTGAATGAGCTTTACAACTTGGTCTCCTATTGCTAATACTATAGTGAGACAAAGTTTGAGACTCATGTCATCCAATGATAGCACAATCTTTGTAGACCTTGGGTTATCTAGCTCTTTCATTACTAGTGTTGACACTAGTTCACTAGGTATGGACCATACCCTTAACAACTCTTTACCTTCAAGTAGTGTTACAAGTGTTGAAACAATGGTTGTTAGTATTCCGCAAGAAAACATAATCCAAATCCATGAAGACTTATAAAACCTACAAAATGAAGTGAGCACTGAAAACATTTCAATCACTGCTATCCCTACCATAGATAATATACATCGCATGATTAAAAGTGAAGAAGGAGTTAACCTTATGTGTAACCTAGTTCAGATTTTTGGAAAACACCTTACCTCAACCACTAGTTGTGCTTTACCTTCAAAAAATGTCCAAATTCAAGGAGGAAATAAAATTCATCCTCCCACAACCATTGCCTCTATTCCTACATATACCAACCCTCATATTACAACAACCATGCAACCTACTAGTAATGTCATTCCTACCTTGGGTATTTCCACTAGCATTCCTAGTACCTTTGTGGCATCACACATTATATCTCCTACCACTTTACCTCCCATAAGAATCCCATTCACTTGTCCCTCAAACACATATACACCTCCATCTCAAAATGCAAACAATGATGCCATAATAAACCAAATTTTGCAGACCATTTCATCCCTTCAAAACAAAGTTTCCACCATAAACCAAAATCAAAATGGTCAACCTACATACTATGTCAAAATCAATCCCTTATTCTTGGAGATATTAATAACGTTGATACCATAAGGTCTATAAATTCCTATATTTGAGAAATATGGGGGGAAAGGATATCCTTCTAACCATGTTCCTGCTTATACTGCCTTATGTAGTGACTTTGTTCTTGAGGACAAGCTCTTAGCTAAGCTTTTCCCTAGATCCTTGAAGGATACCGCCTTAGAATGGTTTTCCTCATTACTAAACAACTCAATTCATTCATTCAATTAACTTGTTGAGGCCTTTATAAACCATTTTCAAGTGCATATGACTCCTAAGATGACCTTAGCCGATTTTATGAGATGTAAGCAAAAAGATGATGAAAAAGTTACTGACTTCATTTCATGCTATCAATCGCTTTATTCCCAAATTGATGTAAAGGTTCCTGATCCCCACTAAGATACAAGAAAATATTACCATGATAAAGTTTCATTCCTTTTTACACTTGTGTACCACCCTTTGTGATTATCAAAACTCAATTAGTAGTCGTGAAACAAAACCCACCTCTAGCCAACCTAAGAAATTTGAATCCACAAACCAAAACAATTATCAACCTTTTAAAAAATATAATAAAGGCTTCCTTCAACTTAATCCACCTCAACCAACTCAACATGTAGATACCCAAGTGGTTTCTATAAGGAAGACAACTCCTTTCATATTTGGGGATCCGGCTAGGCAATTCACTCCCTTACCTGATACCTTACATAGTACAATGTCACAACTTTTAGAATAGAAAATTATCACCTTACCTCGTTAAAACTCTCAATCCTAATAATCCTTTACCTCTGAATTTTAGATCTAATTCTTATTGCCATTATCACCAACAAAATGGACATGACACGGGACATTATAAGCATCTTAAACATCTTGTGCAAGGCCTCATTGATTCTGGTTGACTTCAAATTGGAGGTGTTAATGATCAAGAAAATAAGTTTGTTGCCCCTCCTAACCAAAATTTTCAAATCTTTACCAACCCTATGTTGAATCATAACATTTCATTTTTCAAAGCTAGTGAAACTAAGAAGAATGGTGTGATGAATGTTGATATGGATGATGACAACATGGATACTATCGAAAAAGGTCCTATGGATACTTTTGAGCAAGGTCCATGGATACTATTGAACAAGGTCCTATGGATACTATTAAAAATTATTTGGTTGCATTGGTTGAAACTCAACCTCGTAAGGGCCGAACTAAAAAGACTCTTGACATTTCTCCCATCTAAAGATATACTTAAGCATACACTTGATTGTCCTCTTTACATAGCCGACTGAATCAATGACAATCCCACTAATGGGATATTAATTGATCCATTCTATGGAGAGAGTGTGATCACCAAAGAATTTTTACTTGTGTATGAACTCTATCAAGAAACATATGATAAACTAAAATCATGGGTAAAGATGCATAATGGTTTCACTTTCCATCACCCTTTCTTTACAAATAGGACCAAAAAAAATAGATGTCTCATTCTCCATCATCTCGACGACGAACCTATTATGTGTGAAGCTTGGTTATCCATGGCTACACTCCATGGAAGTTGTCCGGTCGGTTGTGCATAAATGCTTAAAGTTTCCTTTGACAATAAAATATTTACTATGCATCATAGTGGATTTAATCCTTTATCTTCCCGAGGGAACTTTTCATTAGATTTCTTCTGGCCCGAGCCTATGAAACCTATTAACCCTCAAGAAGACTTCTTTTATAAATCCTATCAAAAGTTTAAGGCGAAATGCATAAAAAAACTATCCCTTACAAACATGCCTCAACCTATGATTGAGCCTACCATTCTTGATGAAACCATGATCGAACCTAAATACATTCCAAATAACCAAGACCGACCTAAGATAGATCCTTTGCCTATTTCCTACAAAATACCAAGAGATAATGAAAACAATCCCATCATGCCTCCTAAGATAAAACAGGTTTACAAAGCTAAAGAGAAATTGGTTGAAAAACCTCCCTTGGTTCTTTTTGTTCCTCCCCTTAGGGAAGAAAAGAAACCTATGGTTGATAAACCCACTCCTACACAAATGAAACTTAAAAATAAAATTAAAAGAAATATAAATTCTAGAGAATGTAGGCATAGATGTTGTGCTCTTACTCAAAGGTTAAACGAAGAGAAAAACAAAGAAAATTAAAATCAAAACTTGACTAAAGCAATACACGATGAGACTCCCTCTTTACCGCAACAACAAGATCCTATACCACAACAAGAGCTAAATTATTCTTTAGACATTATCATTCGACCTCCTAATGTGATTAACTTGGATGACAATGATGAGGTTGTTAAAATAGATGAAGTAGTACATAATAAATTGAATACATTGTTTCCTCTTCTATGAGCTTACATGATAGTTCTCCTCAGAAGAGTGTTGAACTTGGTAATACCCCTAGTTCAGCACTTTCTATTGTTCATTTGGCTAGTTGTTTGCCTTTCATATACAATGAACACGACTAGGATGTAAATGACCTGCTAATAGGTTGACTCGCATGTGCCTTACTAGTCTTGTCTTTATTTTCTTTTACATGTTTCTTTTATGTGATTGCATGTGTGTAATGTGATCTTGTACTATTTTATTTGATGTACCTCTCTTTGTGATATTCCTCTATTTGTATCTACATTCTTCTATATGTCGTAAATCCTTTATCTTTTCATTTGTCTTGTGTTTTCCTTTTGGGGATGACACAAGGCATTGAGACATTTAGGTCTCTTCCATGTTGACCCAAAATATTTTCTATTCATCTTTTCATTTTTCTTGTTTTTTTCCTTTTGGGGATGACGCAAGGCATCGAGACATTCATGTCTCTTCCATGTTGATCTGAAAGGTTTTTCTTTATTTTCTCTCTCTTTGTGTCATTCTTCTTGTTCCATGAGTATTTGGGGAATGATTATTGTTCTGAGCTTTCTAAAAACATTACAGCAAAGACATACTGACCCCGAATCCATGGATCCCTCATGTGTTTGGAATTTCATTTTGGGGGCAACCCCTTCCTTTTTCATAAAGTAGCTTTATTTGAGCAATGACTTGGCATAGGGCTTTCCAAATAAGATCTCATGTTCTATTTATTGTTAGCATTTATCATTTGCTAGTTTAAAGTAATTGCTCATAGCATGGTGTTTAGCAATTTCTTTAAAGTGGGGGCATACATTGGCATTATTCTTTTGCATTTCATGTTTCATTGTGTAGTCTTCTTACTTCATGCGATGTATCTTTTTCTTTGTGGAAAAATTGGGTGTGATGTCCTTTAGGAGTGTGATCTCTCTTAGCATATTATATTCCTCTTAATGGCTTGATGTAATACACTACATCCCCTAAGTTGCAAATATTCTATTCTTCGATTGGTCCTCTCCTGGAAACACTAGGAATGATGTCCCCTAAGTTAAGACCTTATAGGAACTAAGAAAAACTCCTTTGAACACACCTTACACTATTTCACAATTTATGTTATATGGCCACCTTGCATAACACACTTTGCTTGCTTGTGGAACCATCTTGTTTCTTCATGAGTTTCAAGCATACGAAGCTTTTCTTGCCTCATGAAGCTCAAATTTCATTGTTGTGTGGCACCTTATCAAAGTTATCAGGAGGTATATATTTGGTATGGTTATACGTATGGGATCCAAACTTAGGCATGACTTTCCTATAACCACTTGCTTGTGAGCCCATATTGGCCGCATGCGTATGTGTCTCGCCCTTTTGGATACTCACCCAATGGACAACCTACAGTTTCGTTGCCTCAGAGTGAGTGTGTATTTTTGGACAAACAACTTAGATCTGATCCACAATGTGTGGGATAAATGGTTGAATCTTGATCCACCCCTTTTTTTTTGTTTTTCTTTCTCTTTTGTCTTTGGCAGTGTATGATTATGCCTTGTTGTTGCTCCTTACATTATTTTCATGTGTGTTCTTTTGTGCTTATGTTGGTTTTCCATAGGATCTTGATCTTGGGGTATTGCACAACCCTCTTGGTCATTGTTGTCCTATCTTACTAGCATTGGCACATTTGGACCCCTCTTGATGCGATTTTTTCTACTTTAGTGTGATTTTGAAGCAAGTTCCTCCTCTCACTAAAGTGTGGACTAATCACACTTGTTTGGGCCCTTGTGAACTAAATGGACTTAATTGTGCCTTATGTAGGGTTTTGTAAAGAGTTTTCTTACACTTTCACACTAATCTAAGGTTCTATTAATTAATTGGGCTTCTTTATGCTTTAATTGGCATTATTTTGCATCCACGAGCCTTAATTAATGCATCTTTCAAAGGATAATCCTGACATATATCAAGTTACCAATCAAAAATCAATGATTTTGGATTGTATGGCCCAGATTTAATGATTTGGGACTCATACACCACCTTCGGCATATGGGTCCCACCTAGGTTTTGGGGCCTAGATCTGAATTTAACATAAAAGTAAGTCTTTCTTGAACATTGTGTCCCAAGATTAGCATAATGGGACTCATATGCCCCAATTGGCATATGAATCTCACTTAGCTTAGAACTAATTTGAATTCAAATTCTTGGTGGGATTTTATTCTCCTAGATCTGATGTCGGCTTGTATTGTTGTAATTTCAGAAAATTTGGCATAAATGAGTATAAATACAAGGTCATTTCACTCATTTTCTCCTAGAAAGTTTACAAGTCATCTAACACCTTTTGAGATCAAGTATTATAGCATTCAAGATCATTCAAGAGTGATTATCAATAATTTTGGAGCATTATTCAAGAATCAAGCATCATGCCAAAGTCATCATGCATCATGTTTATTTTTAAGATAACATTTGTAATGTAGGGTTTTATGATTCAATTGGGTGTTCAAATCAAGATCCATATCATACAAGTAAGAGTCAAGATCTACATCCATTATATACATTACATACAAGATTAAAACCTTTTGTTCAAGGGTTTTATCTAGATTGAAGATTCATTGAAGAGCAAATTTGGAGAAAGTTGTCAATTTGTTGTTCAAGGGTTTGATCTAGATTGAAGATTCATTGAAGAGAAAATTTGGAGAAAGTTGTCAATTTGTCAAAGTTGTCATCTACATTGCAAGATCATGGAAAGTCACCTACAAGTTGCAATTTAGTGATTCAGACTTGGAAATTTGGTAGGAGAGAAGCTACAAAAATTCATTAGAGGATATCAGAGTTTTAGAGCAATCCTAATACTGGGACCTAAATCGCCACTTGTGGCATATGAGTCCGAGTATACACATTTTTAGACATTTCTAACAGATCCTAAGTTACCAGTTCTAGATTCCAGTTTTTGTCAAAAAACCTAATTTGGGACTAAATCGCCCAACCTGGCGTATGAGTCCCAGTGTGCACCAAATTCAACATTTTTCAGGATTTCAAGCCTTCATTCAAGCCTCTACAGTTTCTAGGTGCACCTCTATACTTTTCTAGTCTTTTATTCTGAATTTTAGTTTCATAATATAGGTCATGTAGTTAGGTTTTGCATATCTTTTACATTTCTTGTCTTTCCAAGCCCTAGCTTGGTGGTGAACCCCTCTTTGATCTCTTATGATACCGTAGGACAACCTTTAGTAGATCTATTTTCCCTATTCCATCATTGGATTGAGATCTCTAGGGTTTCCTTGAGTGAAACTAAGTGAAATAGGTCCTAACCTAGTTGTTCCATCTCCCAAAAGATTGAAAACCTTATTTCATAGGTTTCAAATATATTAAGGGATAACCCTCACCAAAGAAGAGAAAACTAGTAGGAATTCCTAAAAGACCCTTTCTCTTTCTCTCTTCTACCTTATATAGCTTTACATTTTGAAACAAATTCTTGATTTGTAACCACCTCTTGAAAAGATATTAAAAAAAATATTCATATTTATCTTTTCTTTGAATAAAGTCTTCTTAATTTATTAAAAATAGTAATAGAATTTACTTTACAACATAAATGAAAATGGTAATAAAATATTATGATATTGTGCCTTTATATTTATTCTAGCTACCTAGGTGTTGTCTTTGTCCTTTTCTTGAATGTTTACTTGGGTAGTAGCAAGTATTGCTTTGTATTCTTTGAATTTTATAATATTAGGGACAAAGCTTTGCCATTTGGAATATACATGTTACTTAAACTTGATTTCCATTTCATCATGTCTTCATTTATTTCATCCAATTTTATATGTAGACTGTAAACTTATTTATTGAAGGGGATTAAATGCATTGACATGAAAAAAAAATTTCTATTGTATTGAAATCAAAATTAGCTTTGTTGCATATTTATTTTGATATCATATCTTTGAAGTCTTTCTTAACAACAATAGCCTCTAACAAATTATCTTCATCATATTTCAAGAAAAATATAAGCGATTGATTTTAATTTTAACTAGTACAAAATCACATACCTTCATCAAAATATTTCAAATTTTACAATGAATTGTCTCAAAACCATTAATTTTCCATTCAATTCTATTTGACCAACTAGAAGAATCATTCTATTTTAGATCATTGAAAACTTATTCATTCATCAAAATATTCATATTTAATTTCATCATTTCTTGAATTTATTTAAACAATAAATAATAGACATCATCTTCCTTCTTTGTAGCTTGACATTCAACATAAATCTCTACCTTTTATTTGTAATTTGTTTATGCAAATTCATAGCTTCCTAAATATATAAAAATGAATTAAGAGGAACATTTTCCGCCCATTCTTTTGTTACTCTTCTATAAGTTTGATACTTATTGATCTTTTCTATGATATCTAAGATTATCCCATCAGGAGGCACATTAAAATTAAGATTGGTTTTTTTTTTTTTTCAGTGCCATGAAGTTCATCCCAGAATACATATGTGTCGACATCTAGTATCGTTAAAACCTGCACCCAAATTTTGAGCCACACAAACATTTAATCCAAATGAAGCAAGAACTTGATTAAAATAAGAGATTCTTTAAAGAGAGCAGGTTACCGTAGTCTTCACCATTTTTGATAATGTTCATTACAAGATCATTAGCATTAAGTTGGATAATGGTCGCTTCATCGAGTTCAATCTGAGATGAGCTTAAAGTAGTGTTATATGACCCAACCACCCAGTTTACAAGCTTGGGGCATCCTCCTTTATTTATAAACTTTGTCAAACGTCTGGCACTAGGGGCACATCCCAAAGGTGGAATGTTCAATACAATGAATTTCCTTGCCCAACGATTGTAAAACCTCTGTCAAGTCACATGGTAATAATGAGTTAATTCTTCATCTGTGAAACGGTGCACACTTTTTGGTTTATCAATGGGAAGAAATTTGTAGATTGATGAATTTGAAACTTATTGTTATGTATTCATCTAATTTGGAGAGTAGTAGAGAGGCAGACTTTGTTTGATTAGAGTTTTTTTAGTTATCAATGGGAAGAAATTTGTAGATTGATGAATTCAAAACTTATTGTTGTGTATTCATCTAATTTTGAAAGTAGTAGAGAGGCGAACTTTGTTCGATTAGTGTTGTTGAGAATGTAGTTGAAAAAGGAGGGAATGTCATTGCTCCTTTCAGTGGATTGGGCATTAAATCAATAAATGCTATAAAAACTGTTAGAACATTTTCAACTATAGTATCCTTTCCCTTAATTGACCTAATCCATTAAAATAATTTGTGAAAGGATTAATCATGAACATCATGGATCACCTCAATTATTAACCTTCCATGATATGTGCCCTAAATTCGATGTTAAAATGAGTGTTGTATGTTTTTTGAATTTAAAGATACATTTGCTAAGCATAGGATAGCATTAGGTAGGGCTTTATTGCTACATACATCCAAAATATAACTTGAATAACTAGTGTGAGTTTGCAGTCCTAAAATGTTGTTCTGCAATGTTTTCTTTAGATGGGGGAATTTTTCGTTTTGTTTCTTTTATATTATTTTATTTTGTTTTAATAATATTTTAGTAGCTTTAGTTTGATTTCATTGTTGGTTTTTTTTTCCCTTTCTCTCTACTGTTGTTTTGGTATTAGTTTGGATAAGTTTTTGGTTTTTTCTTAGTAGTCTTATTTTCTAATTTGTCATGATTAATATTAATTTTTTTTAAAATACGATAGTTATGTAAACATGAACATCATTGTGAAATTTATTTGTATTTAGGATTAGAGATTTGGTTTAATGAAATTTCAAGGGAATTGAAATCATTCTTATAAACACCAAATAAATGGATTCAATTTATGTGCATGTTGGTTTTAAAATATCTCTTATGATAAAAAACAATACACAATACAAACTAAAAACTAAAAAACTTTCAGATTTATTGGATCGTGTATGTAGTCTAGGAAGTTAGATTCATTCTTAATTGGCATTCTATTTATCATGGTGGTCTCTAACCTTGAAACATGATTACATGCTCATATGAGAAGCGAAAAGAAAGAATATTTAATATATTTGAGGTTAAAAAAGAAAGAAAATAAATAAATATTATAATCTCAAGTCAAGGTGGCATGTATCTCTATTACGGTTATGGATGATCAACTCGCAACAAAAAGATGTTTTGAAGAGTCTAAAGGCATCTCCATGAGGTTATAGACATCTAGCTAGTAGCAAAACAATGCTTGACATTAGTGACACATCTACTAGTATGCTTGATTATCAAATATAGTCCAAAATCCACTTAGGAGTGAATGAATTTATAATCTTGATTTCTTTTTGTGTTTTTGATCTTTGAGAGTTTTGAAATAAGTAAATATATTAAACACCTAAAAATATTTTCCATTAGATTGTCTTTATTACGGAAATGTTGTTTGTCCATACCAGTTGTTCCTAGTTTATAGTTTATTTCCTAGACATTCTAAGATTTTATTTGAGTGCAAGTGAATTCTCTGTTGTTTAAACTTCTAATTTGTGTTAAATTTTTATGGAATAGTTAAGAATTAAATTTAACCTCCCATTTGTTGTTAAGGTGCTCTACCACTGTGCTACTAGCCCTCTTGATGGTTGGTCCGTCTTCAATTCGGATTTAACTCATTTTCCAACAACTTATTAATATAATTAATTCTCTCTTATTTTCAATTATTAATATGATAAATCTTAAGCATCAAATAACTCACCTTCAATCTAATTTTTGAAGATATTATTACCTTCAAATGAAAATGTTCTTGAATCTAGTTTGTTCATTTATTTTTGTCGTGGCTAAATATAAACCCAAATCCCAGTGGTCATACTAGATTTAACATATAATCGACTTGAGGTTTCAAAGAAATCCACTATTTTCAAACTAACTCTTTTGATCCCGAAACCTCGGATGTTGTCTTTCAAAACAGATTTAATTCATTTTGTGAGCAAGTAAACAAACCATCCTCCCTTTTGGGTTGATAATATTGATAGGTTTGTACTCCATATCTCTTTATGTTATTGAGCTTATTAATCTATATTACCTGCTCCACCAAAGGTGTGATGTAGATCAACAAATTTAATTATTTGGTGATATTTGGTGACGTTAAATTTGAGCTTTAAATTGTTAAACAGGTTATGTTGGACCAGCAATATGTATTTGTAATTGTTAGAAATTTTGAGTTATCACTTAGTAATGGTACGGAAGTAGATTGTTAAAGTTTTTTGTGCTAAATTTTGAATGGTTGGGAATATTCAAATTAATTGTAACTATAAGCAATTTTTTTGATCTTGTAATTATGGATTAGTGGTTGTAGTGGAGAGGAAATTTTATAAATATTAAAATTTCTAATGTAATCATAGAGGAAGGAGATTAGCCAAAGAAAATTGCTAATGGTGTAATAGATACATGTGCACTCATAGTCTTGCTCTCTAAACCTACATTTATGTTATGAATTGATTTTGAAATAGATAGTATAAGTTGTTTTATAATTTAATATTTATGTATTAATTCAATTGTATGAGTCACTTTGTGTGCAAACTCACTATCTAGTGAGAGTCAAAATTATTTTTGTAACTATTTATTGTAAAAGATTGCACCAATCATAATCTAATTTGTGTGAGACTAATCATTTCATGATTTGATTATAGGAAATTTATTTTATTTGATAACATCATTGCCAAGTTATGCTATATGTGGATGCACTTCTTTCCCATTCCTTTCTTCTTACCTTTATCTTTCTTTTGCTATTTATTTTAGAATGGTGTTAGTTTAGGAGGAGAATAGAGTTAGATTTTGGTTTCATTAAAGATCATTTTGTAGAAACTAATCTTTGAACTTTAACAAGTATAAGCTTCAAATCGGACTATATAATTAAATATTGAATGTTAATGGAAATAATAAAATTGAACTTACATATTAATCAAAAATAAAACTCTAGCATTCTTGTGGGTATTTGACTTGTAACTTTCTAGTAATTCAATAACATATGCACATGGATCCACAGCCTTGGAGAATCTATAATCCTTTTCAAGAGTTATATACTCACAGAGTTTATGCATCCTTTGATGCATAACAATTTTTTTGATTATACAATAATTCATTCTTAAACTATACTATGAACAAATCAATAGTACACAATAAACATAACTAGTAGGGCGATATTCTACACTAGTACAAATCACTTTATTATTAAATACACAAGTCGTCAAGGTGAAGTACATCACTCCTTTGGGAATTTTCATATTTTATATTTTAGTTGTTTAATGGCCTACACATATATGGCTTAAAGTGCAAAGGCAAGAAAATATATCTCAAGGATAAAAATGAAGAATTTCAACCACACCATCTTAACCTATGACGTATAAATTAATCACACTCAAGCATATCAAGACCTTATTTATCCCATCTTGATATGGGACTGAAGTTGTCTTACCTAATACTTTAAATATTTTAGCCCGAGAAAATTCTTTTTCACCATTGACTGTGTTTTGTGTTCATATCCAATGTTTCATATACATTGCTTGCTTTATCTAACAAAGGATAATCTATACATGAGAGGAAAAATAATTCTTAAAGGAAGGAGATTAATCAATCTCCCTCTAAGTGTTGGGAGATTTTGTTACATGCTTGTCAACACCTTCTTATTTAGAGAAGATGACTTGTCTTCAATGTAAAGAAATCCTAGGACAATGGTAGGATGGAAATCTTCTAACAAAGGGATTATTTTAATATCTTTGAAACATATCACATAATTTTAAATCTGAATGTTAAGAAGGGTTAAGAGAAAACTCCTCAACCTTATTGGGAGTAAAGAATTTGCAATGTTAATCAACCTCAACCACTAGGTAGTTTTTGAGGAAGTCTTCCTCAAATATTTAGAAAATAATTTACCCCTCTTAAGATAGTGAGAAGAAAAATGTTTATACCCAAAAAAAATCAATCCCTAAGGGGGATATTCATGTAGTGCAACAATTTTTTCCAAACTCTTCCTTTCTTCTTCAAAGTGACGATTTGTAGCAATTTTTTCTCTAGATCCATAACTACACAAATTTTGGAAAAGGTGGTGTGGGAATACACACAATTTTCCAACAATTGCATCAAAACATTCTTTTCAATGGTTCTCTACACAAAGTCACACCAAAATTGCAATGATAGATATGGTAGATGCACCCAAATTGAAATTGTCAAGAAAGAATCATGCATGAGATCAAACGAGGGATACCATGGTTTCAAGCATACAGAAAAACTATCCCAAATCCATAGTATCAAGGAAAGTATCCTTTACTATCTTCCTATGTTTCATATCTGATGATGAAAAATCCTTGAACAAAAGGAAGAATATTAGCTCTTCCCTTAACCATTGGTTTCCATGTTGTAGAGCATCATTTGCACAAACTCTTAAGAGTTTACCAAAATCAACTAAGTTTTCCAATAAGAGCATGGCATTTGAGTGTGCTTTACCAACTATCCACTTCATTATCTAAATCAAATTCTACTTCTAATAAATGTTCTTTATTTCGAAAGAAGCCAACCTTCCACCTATTAGATCTACAATCTTTCGATAAGGTTATTGTAAAAACTCTAGACCTATTACTTGCAACATCTATCTCACCACCAAATTCTTTAACAATCTTATGGTTCTCATAGAAACCATAGACATTTATGTGCATCAACCCTAACTAGCCATCATAAGCAACATGTTTAACACTTAGGGCCTCTAGATAAAAACCCACACCTAAGAGATTTATGAATGATAATGTAGAAGGAAATTTTTCAATAGGATGGGGTAGTTGAGAGTTTGGATGTGAACTATGATTATCCTTCATAGCACCAACCTTATCACCAAAGGGACTTCCCACAATGTTAAAAGGGGAACATAGATCAATAGAAGGGTAAGTGCATGGATCTATGACACAATTTTGGTGTCAAATTGCAAAAAAAATCATAACAAGCCATATTGTGCTTACCAAATTTGGAGAACATAGGATGGGGTAGTTGAGAGTTTGGATGTGAACTATGAGTATCCTCCATAGCACAAACCTTATCACCAAAGGGACTTTCAACAATGTTAAAATGGGAACATAAATAAATAGAAGGGTAAGTGCATGGATCTATGACACAATTTTGGTGCCAAATTGCAAAGAAAACCGTAACAAGCCATATTACGCTCACCAAATTTGGAGAGCACCAAATTTGACACTCTCCAAATTACTTGAATTTTGCAATGAATGGTTGTGAACTATTTATTCTTCTCTTTCTCTACTAGGGAGACTATATACATGAAATAAATGTTTAAGTATAAGTTGGCATTTACATATGGACATTTACTTTCTTATACTTTAAGTTATATTTCATGTCTATAGTTTTAGGATGTTTGAGAGTGGTTTCGGGTCTCTAGGAGTTATAATGAAAATTTTAGTTTTTGGCAGATCTTAAAAATTTCAAACTTAGTCAAATTTCAGTAATCAGCATGTCAAATTTCAATAATCAAGAGGTCAAATTTTAGTAGTAAAAAAGTTGTATCATCTTTCTCTCTTACTCTCTCCTTCTCTCTACTCTCTATCTCTTCACTCCCTCCCTCTCTCCCTTCCTCCCTCTCTCCCCTCTCTCTCTCTCTTTACCTACCTCTCCCTCCATCACTTTGTATCTCACCTATGTCTCCCTCCTTACCTATTTCCCTCTCTACTCTATATATCTCCTCTCCCTCCCTCTACCTACATCTCTCTCTCACTCTCTATCCCTCAATGTCCCTCTCTTCCCCCTATTTCTCTATAACTCTCTCCTCTCTATCTCATAATTCTCTTTCCCTCCCTCTCACTCTCTCCTCTCTATCTCACCACTCTCTCTATCTCTCTCTCTCTCACGCAAACCTATATCTCCCTCCCTAACACTCCCTCCCTCCCTCCTTCCCTCTCTACTTCTCTCTATCTCTCCTCTCCCTCCCTCTCTCGACCTCACCCTACCTCCCCTTATTTTTTTCTCTCCTAATCTCTCTCACTATTGTCCCTTCCTCCCTCACCCCTCTTTCTCTCTCAATTGATCATTTTCTCTATCTCACCATTCTCTCTCTCACTCACACACATGCCTCTACCTCCCTCCCTCCCTCCTCTCTCTACTCTCTATCTCTCCTCTCTCTTTCCCTCTTTATACCTACCTCTCCCTCTATCTCTCTCTCTCCATCCCTCTTTATCTCACCTATGTCTCCTGCCCTACCTCTTTCCCTCTCTAATCTCTATCTCTCCTCTCCCTTCCTCTACCTACCTCTCTCTATGTCTCTTTGTCCCTCTCTTACTCTCCCACTCTCTACTCTATGCCACCATTATCTCTATCCCTACCTCTCACTCCCTCCTCTCTAAATCACCATTCTCTCTCTCTCCCACTTTCCCTCCCCTCTCTTTGTCTCGCCTATCCCTTTCTACCTCTCCCTCCCTCCAACCTCCCTCTCTCTCTCTATCTCTCTCTCTCATTAACTCTCTACTCTTTATCTCACCACTCTCTCTCCATCTATCTCCCTCCTATCCCTCCCTCTCACATTCCCTCTCTACCTACCTCTCCCTCCACTACCTACCACTCTCTCTCCCCCTATTTCTCTCTTACTCCCTCCTTCCCTCTCTACTCTCTATCTCTCCCCCTTCCCTATCTACTCTCTTTCTCTCTCTCTCTCCCCCTTCCTCTCTCCCATCATTTTCTCTCCTCTCACTCTCTCTCCCTCTCACACACACTCACCTCTATATCCTTCTTTCCTCTCCCTCCATCCCTCCTCTCTCTCTCTCTCTCTCTTCTCTCTCTCTCTCTCTCTCTTTTTCACACACACACACTCAACCTCTATATCTCTTCTTTTCCTTCCCTCCATCCCTCCCTCTCTCTCTCTCTCTCTCTCTCTCTCTCTCTTTTTTCACACACACACACACACACTCACCTCTATCCTTCTTTTTCCTTCCTCCATCCCTCTCCACTCTCTCTCTCTCTCTCTCTCTCTCTCTCTCTCTCTCTCTCTCTCTCTCTCTTTCACACACACACACACACACTCACCTCTATCTCCTCCCTACTTGTCCCTCCCTCCCCTCTCTACTTCTCTCCATCTCTCCTCTCTTTGTGTCTCCTTCCCTCACTACCTATATTTATCTCTACTCTCCCTTTGTTTACCTACCTCTCCCTTCATCACTTTGTATCTCACCTATGTTTCCCTACCTACCTAGGGTTGAGGGTTTAATGTATATGGTAGAGGGTAGAGGGTAGAGGGTTTATGGGTTTAAGGGTTGAGGGTTGAGGGTTTAAGGTTGATGGTAGAGGGTTGAGGGTATAGGGTTGAGTGATTAGGGTTGAGGGTCCAATGTATAGAGTAGAGGGTATAGGGGTAAAGGGATTAGGGTTTAAGGGTTGAGGGTTGAGGGTAGAGGGTAGAGAGATTAAGGGTTGAGGGTTGAGGGATTAGGGTAGAGAGTTTACTTTGGTTTAAGGGTTTAAGGGTTGAGGGTTGAGGGTTGAGGGTTGAGAGTTGAGGGCTGAGAGTAGAGGGTAGAGGGTTTTAAGGGTTTAAGGGTTAAGGGTTGATTGTTTAGGGTTTACGGTTGAGTTATTAAGGGTTTAAGGGTTGAGGGTATAAGGTTGAGGGATTAGGGCTTAGAGGGAGGGAAGGATGGAGGGAGAGGTGGAGGGAGAAGTGAGATATAGAGAAGGAGAGAAGAGGGGGGAGGGACAAAGATATATGACAGTTGAGGATCCAATTCATAGGGTAGAGGGTTGAGAATTGAAGGTATAGGGTTGAGGACATATAGGGTTGATGGTTTAGGCTATTGGGTTGAGGGTAGAATGTTTAAGGGTTTAGGGTTGAGGGTAGAGGGTTTAGGGTATAGGTTTGAGGGATTAGTGTTGAGGGTCCAATGTATAAGGTAGAGGGTATAGGGTTGAGGGATTAGGGTAGAGGGTAGAGGGTATTGGGTTGAGGGTAGAGGGTTTAAGGGTTGAGGATTGAGAGTTTCAGGTAGAGGGTAGAGGGTAGATGGTTGAGGGATTAGGGTTGAGGGTTGAGGGTTGAGGGTTGAGGGTTGAGAGTTTAAGGGTAGAGGGTTAAGGGTAGAGGGTAGAGGATTTAGAGTAGGGGGTTAAGGGTTTAAGGGTTTAGGGTTTAATGGTTAAGGGTAGAGGGGGGAGAGATAGGAGTGAGAAAGAGAGAGAGACCTGACAGAGGGAGAGGGGGTAGGAGGGAGAGACTTGAGAGAGAGAGAGGGAGTGGGAGATGTGTGCACTGAAATAAATGACTATGAATTAGAATCACTATTCCATCACAACACATCAATAGATATGTTTCATTCTAAAAACAAAACCATAAAATAATATATCTAAACTACTCCAAAATAGAAATGCTTTCACTAAAACTAATCTCTATTGCAC
The DNA here is from genome assembly GCA_007115665.2 of Sequoiadendron giganteum. Classification (NCBI taxonomy): domain Eukaryota; kingdom Viridiplantae; phylum Streptophyta; class Pinopsida; order Cupressales; family Cupressaceae; genus Sequoiadendron; species Sequoiadendron giganteum. The sequence continues at coordinate 81,225,168 of CM021107.1, read as the reverse complement.
TCCTAATCATTCAAGACTTTGCGCTTATATTTAAAATGCTCTCAGTAAAATCATGTGCACAAAGAGCTATGATGAATGGAGATTCAAAATGGAATGCAAATATTCTAAATGAGAATGCAAACAAGCTAGATGTTGAAATTGAAATGTAAAGCAAAGATAATGGAAGTAGATGCAAAACGCAGAGATGCAAAATTTGTGTAGAGTCCAAAATGAGAAGAGTCATATTTAAATAGGCATCTTTAGGGTGAACGCAAGTTGTGGAAGGAGTGTGGGATAAAATATTGGCTTGGAGGAAAAATAATGAAATGAATAAATGCATGTAGGTAGTAAATGAATAATTTAATGAATATGTGTGATAGTTAAATGAATATGCAAATGCATGAAATGTGTAAATGCATTAATGTATGAATATTTTATGATGGATAAATTATTATGAAAATGGATTTAATGCAATGATTATGGACATGGGCTTTATGAGTATAATATTTTAATGGTAATGCATGAAATATGAATATAAGATGAATGGATAAATGGAAAGATTATTAAATGATTTAATGGAATATGCAAATGATATTTTAGTGATTTATGCCTAAATGATAAATGATTAAATAATTTTATGAATAATTCTTATAGATGCCTATAAATGTTTATGAATAAATGGTTATAATATGGGGATATGATTACATGGATAATTGAATGAAATATGCAATGATTTAAAAATGATTACAAGGACATTTTTATGTGTCTACAAGAGAGATAGAGGATAGAGGGTTTAAGGGTAGAGGTTTAAGGGTAGAGGGTAGAGGGTTAAGGGTTAAGGTTAGAGGGGAGAGAGATAGAAGGAGTAAGTGAGTGAGTGAGTTAGTGACCTAAGAGAGTGATAGGGGGTAGGAGGGAGATACTTGAGAGAGAGGGAGGGAGTGAGAGAGAGGGAGGGAGGGAGTGAGAGAGATAGAGGGAGGGTTAAGGGTAGAGAATTTAGGGTTTAAGGGTTAAGGGGAGAGGGTTAAGGGGAGAGGGGGGAGAGATAAAGGGGGTGACTAAGAGAGGGAGATCTGAGATAGGGAGAGGGGGTAGGATGGAGAGGGTTGAGAGAGAGAGGGATGGAGTGGGAGAGAGATAGAGGGAGGGAGGGTTTAAGGGTTAAGGGTTTAGGGTTAAGGGTAGAGGGTTAAGGGTTTAAGGGTTTAGGGTTTAAGGGTTAAGGGTAGAGCATAGAGGGTTAATGGTAGAGG
>CM021107.1:81196015-81223833 GCA_007115665.2 Sequoiadendron giganteum | reverse complement strand
AGAGTGAAGTTTTGTGGAAGGAAGAGAGAGGAGGGAGGGATAGGTAAAGATGGATTATTGAGATAGATAGGAGAGAGAGAGAGAGGTAGGTGGAGAGAGGGCGATGAGAGATACAAAGAGGGAGAGGGAGAGAGGAGAGATAAAAAGAGGGGGAGGGATGGAGAGATAGAGAGATAGAGAGAGTAGAGAGTGAATGAGAGAGATAGAGAGATGTGATAGAGAGAGAAGTAGAGAGGGAAGAAGGTGGAGATATTTAGAGAGAGGAGGCAAGGAGGGAGAGAGAAATAGGTATAGAGGGAAAACTAGGTAGAGAGATGTACATATGAAAGGAGAGATAGAGAGAGAGATAGGGATGGAGAGAGAGGTGAGACAAAAACAAAGAGAGGTAGGTAGATAGAGGGAGGAGGAGATAAAGAGAAGTATAGAGGGAAGGAGAGAGGGGGGAAGAGGTAGGGATGGAGAGAGAGGTGTGAGAGAGATAAGAGAGAGGAGGGGGGATAGGTAGGGAGAGAGAGGTGAGATAGAGAGAAAGAGAGTAGAGAGGAAAGAGGAGAGAGAGAAGTGAGATAGGTGATAGAGAGAGAAGTAGAGAGGGAAGGAGGAAGGTGGAGAGATTGAGAGGGAAGGAGGGGGGAGAGAAAGAGGTATAGAGGGATAGGTTGGATAGTGAGAAGTAGAGAGAAAAGGTGGGTGAAAGGAAGATAGATATGGGGAGAGAGAGGGGGAGAAAGAGAGGTGAGATAGAGAGAAGTAGAAAGGGAAGGAGAGAGAGGGGGAGATAGAGAAAATTAGAGAGGGAGGGAGGGAAGGAGAGAGGTGAGATAGAGAGAGAACTAGAGAGGGAAGGAGAGAGAGAGAATGGTGAGATAGAGTAGAGAGGGAAGGAGAGAGAGTGGTGAGATAGAGTAGAGAGGGAAGGAGAGAGAGAGATGGAAGCAGAGAGTGAGAGAGAAAGAGGGGAGAGATAGGGAGGGAGGGATATGTAGGGATAGAGAGAGGTGATATAAAGAGTAGAGAGACATATATATATAGATAGATGGACAGGGAGGGTAGATAGAAAAATGTAGAGAGGGAAGGAGGGACAGAGGGACGAATAAAGATATTAGAGAGGGAAGGAGATAGATATTAGAGAGGGAAGGGGAGAGAGATGGATATGTAGAGACGTAGTTCTTGAGCTCAAGGGAGAGAGTGTTATATAAAGGGATGGAGATAGTGAGAGAGAGAGGTCTAGAGAATAAGAGATGAAAATGAGTGAAATAGAGAGAGAAAGATGAAATTTGATCTCCTGATTACTAAAATTTGACCCCCTGATTATTGAAATTTGACATGTTGATTACACAAATTTGATTGTCTAAATTTTTTTTTAAATCTTCCAAAAACTATAATTTGCATTATAACTCTTAGAGATTTGAAACCTCTCAAACATCCTGAAACTATATACATGAAATATAACTTAAAGTATAAAAAAGTAAATGTCCATATGTAAATGTCAACTTATACTTAAATTTTTATTTCATGTATATAGTTTCCCTGGCAGAGAAAGATAAAAGAAAAGAGTTTAGAAAAATGCATTCCAAAAGTCATGAATGGCATTTGGTGAGCGCCAAATTTGGCACTCACCAAATGGGTTGCATTGGGAAATACCAACCTAGTGGGTTGGATTTTGCATTGGGCATCTGACCCAAAAGATTGGACAACCATTTCATGCAAAAGACTTGATTTTTTGAAAGGATAACAAAATTTCACACATTTTTGGCTATGCTCACTGTCACGTTTGCACATTTTTCAATGCAAATTTATAAAAAAAACCATGATTGCATTAACCTATCTCTTAGCTATCTAAATATATAATTCTTTTTTTTATTTAGTTAAGGTTTTGATCCATAACTTCTCTTGTAAATGCCTTTGTTTTTGGTCAAAAACCAACATGTGCTAGTTTTAGGATAGATTTTAACTCATTCATCAGAAAGTGAAACAAATTACATTTTATTAAGCTAGACTCCATTCTACATGTGATGAAAAAAAATTTAATTTTTGATTAATTTTCAAAAAAATTATGGGGGAGCACACTCAAATTTCAACTTTTCAAGATGTGTCCACTTTAAAAATTCATAAAATATTATATATTCATTAAAAAAATTATCTGAAAGAACGAGGATAAACTACATGGTGTTAGCTAATTTCTCACTATTCAGATTTTTGAAATTCTAAAAAAAAAAATTAATCAAAAAGGAGGGGCTCAGATGCTATGCTAATTTTTTTTATAAAAACATGACCTATTTTGGCCCACCCTTTTTGAGACCCTTAATCTTCATTAATTTCAAAAAGAATTACTAGCTTAGAAACTAGACTCAGAGCACTTCAACTCTTGTTCTTACTGGATCTTGAAATTTTGAGTGTAACTATCTTCATTTTCTCGTGCAAATCAGATTTTGTTGATTTCATAAAATAAATAAAATAAAAAAGTGGCATCTTAAGAGCCAAAATTGTGTCATAGATCTATGCACTTACCTAGAAGCATAGATGTGTTGTGCAACAATAGTCACTAGGCTAAGAAAAAATAAATATAGATTATATATTCTTAGTACATCGATTAGGAATTGCACTTAATGTGCAATGAAAATGCTAACAAGTTCTAACAATTTGAATTCTAGTTTAATTTTTAAAGAATGTAAAATATTTAAGAAATAAAAAATGACATTTTATGTGACAATGTCAGCATATTATAATAGATTTCACCTTCAATGAGTAAGACAAAAATATGCAATCACACCTAGGGTAACTCAAAAAAATAGCAATCCTCCGACAAATTAGAGCTCAAGTGAACAAATAAGCATGATTGTGTTATCAACACTTTGGAGACCACATGAAATAGGAGAAATTATGTTATAATATTCAAGAACTATAAGGTTTCATGAACATGAACAAAAAAAAGGTATGCATTGCATTCAAGCTCCACTTATTTCCATTTAAATTAAAGACCACTATAGAAAACACCCGTATATTTTGGCTACAAGAAATATCAACAATGAAACACCGAAAATTAAAAGCCCTTACTACAAATGGGTAAGTTTCAAGTAAAACAAAGTCTTCAATACCATAATATGAAGCATTCAACATGTCTATTATTATTCTATACACCTATTGAGAAAAACCCACGATAAACTAAATTATTTCACAAAGAATCTTTAAACTTCATTGGTCCTTCAAAGCAATCTCACTTAAATTAAGAACTAAGTATACTAGAAAATACAATAATGGTAAGAATGTTTATCAAACAAAACTAAAACTACCAATACAAGAAAATATAGCTTATAGACTCAATAAACTACACAATGATGTACCACCACCATCAACTATTCATGATAAACTTTAATATCTTTAACATCAAATATTTCATGCATAATCATAAATTTCATACCATTTTTAATATCAATCCAATAAAATGTTAATTTCTAAAAAAAAATTGAACCCAAAATGTTATATTAGCCAATAGACTAAGTATTTTCAACTAGAAGAAAATGGAATAGGAATCCAAACACTCAACCAATCAATAATCAATTCTCTAAATCTAACCAATAATTTGGTTTTATTCTCAGTAATTTCAAAAATATAATTGCTATTAATCCTAAATAGTATATGGCTCATGAAATACACAGGTTTGAGTTTGAAGTGGGGAATGTAAAGTTAAATGCAAAACCCAACTTTACAAAAAAACATGAATCCCTATAAACATCAAAATATATAGGCTAGTTTTATAACTTTTTTAAATGTCTAATCAAAGTTTATATCTTGATGAATTTAGCAAGAAACGTCACAAATTGTAGGTATTGTCAAATATTTAGGCAATATTCTAATTCAATAATATACAAAAAAAAATACATTTTCAAAACATTAATTATTAAAGCTTATAATTTGAAAAATGAAATTATTAAAATTAGTTTTGAGTAAATTTGTATAGTTGAAAATTGATTAACAAGCCAATAGACTTTTAGTTTGTTGGTGAAATTGAATGATTTTGAATGAATTCACTAGAAATCAAATCTCATTAAGTGCAAGATCCCAACACCATTTCTACTCTATCAAATAATTAAATAATTCTATACATTTATAAATTTATTTCCAAGATCTTAAGACAAAAAGTAGGGGAGAGGGGTCAATAGTCATGCAAGCTAACTTTGTCAGCATGTAGCGGAGCTTCATTTTTTTTTTGAAATGTGGATTTGCCTCTTATCTATCTATAACTAAGGTTTGAAGGTGTGACTCATCATGCAACTTGTCACATCAGCACATCTACTGAGAAGTGTCCAAATTTTATATTTTTAAATATTTGACCGAAACTTAATTAGAGTAACCCTAGTAGTTGAACAAAAAAATATCATTTGTTGCTTGTAGAATATCATTTTTTTATTTAAAATAAAACTTATATGCAACTTAAATGGACCAAATACCTATTGGTAACCATAAATCTTTGTTATCTCTAGCTTTTATATTCAACACAAATGGACCAATAGTTGAACACAAAAAAACTATTTGTTGTTATAAAAACAAGACATAATTATTTAAAATACAACTTATATCAAACAAAAATGGACCAATAGGTGAACACTAATTTTTTTTTTAAATCCTTCATATTAATTGGAAAAGTACATAGTATCTATTGTGCTCACCTTTTATATTTGTGATATGACAAACTATTAATATGAAATACTCTAATGTGTGTACATTGCTACCCCAATAGGTGTACACATAAAAACAATATGTTTTCACTATTAATATGAATAAGGGAAAGAGATTGATGGTGGGTAGGGTGATGTTGAGCAAGGGGTCCACGCAAGTAGTGTTGGAGTCGATAAAAAAAAAATTCACACATCCTTACACAGTCTAATTGGCACTCTTGTTTGCGCACATCTATCAATGTTTTCAGACCGTTTTTCAAAAACCACAAAAAAAAAAGCCAAAATGTGTCATCGACCGGTAGTGAGTCACTAGGTCATGTATTATTATATGTTGATGTGGCATCACATGATTGGTTAGTTTATGTACTTTTTGGATTAAAGTGATTTGTAGTTGGATATTAAGTGTAAATTTATTGGATCTTTTATTGCCCAAAAGTGGGCCCTAGGCTGTCCAAAACTATACCCACCATATGTCCTATGCCCGCGATCAACTCTTCTCCCTTAATCACAATTGACTACAAGACTATTGGACCCTACACAACTATTGGCCCATCTCCCCTACAATTTCTAAAGCTTGGGATTCTTTGAAGTTTTCCAACAACAAGAAGACTTTTAATAACATCCACAAGGCCAAACAATCTATAGGACCCACAATAGCATGGATAAGTACAACAATCCAAAACAAGACTCCAACACAACACCTACTGGATCTCCCTTTCCTTTTCAATCTTATATCTTCTATTATATATCTTAATCCCTAAAAATCTAAAGCATTCATATTAATTCAGGCATACCAACAAAACCCTTTATTAGAAACTAGAAAGATCTAGGAGATGAAATAACAAGCACATGAATAATGCATAAATTGTATTCAACTTCCCTGTCTAGATTGATTGAATGTGCAAATTTTAATAAGAAATTACAAGAAGATCAAGATCCACAAGATGTGGAGATCAAGATCAAAATCCACACGAAGTGGAAAGGAGTGGAGTGAATAACTCAACTTCCTGGAGTGTCAACTCAACTACATGGACAGCTAACTAGGCTTAGTAAGTCATGTGTGTAAGATGTGTACACCAACACTCCCCCTTAAGCACAACTTAGGTGGGAATAATAAAGATGGGTCTTGGCTACAAGGACATTTTAGGTACCCATGCACAATGCAAAACTCTCAGAAATAGAGAAAGATAGAAAACCCAGTGGGAAAAAACTATCCTCCAAAAAGAGAGAAAGCGAAAGATGTACAAGTGAAAGAAGAAGAAAGATAAGAGGACTCAAGAACCCCCAAGAACTACTTCTATCACAAATGTACAAGAGATATTCCCCCCATAGGCGAGAAAGAGAGACTTGGAAGCTCCCCATAAGATATGTTGTAGTGCGCATAGATGCTTGATGAAGTATGCCGAAGAGAATCCATGAACGTTGAACCATGTTTCTCCCTTTAGGAAGAAGGCGAACTACAAAAGTGTGCAAATTATCTTCCTATTCCTAATAGGAACATGCAGAAAGAAGTATAAAGGTCTCTGAATTATGCACAAGATCCAAAGATGTAGATGGTGCCCATAATGTCTTTGTAGAATGCTCAATGATCTCCAAGCCAAAGCTGATGTGTGACAAAGATTCAAGAACAGGGACCACATGGATCATAGATGTATGATGATAACTGGAACCATAAGAATCCAATACTGTCACTATAGAAGTTGTAGTAGGCAAGGCATGAGCAAGAATATCTTAAGAAGACAAGGATGATGCAACTTCAATGAAGTTGTCATAAAAAAGAAGACCGATGTCCTCAATGTGTGCTTCCATGTCAGCAATGCGAGACTCTACGAAAAAACATGAAATGTCGAGTAGATATTCATCTCAATCAGCAATGCTAGGAAGACTAATATCTTGTTGCAAAGAAGTGTTGGAAGCTCTCGAAGAAGCGACTTTGAAATCCGATGAAGCAACAGGAGGAGATGGAGGAATGATGATTTCCTCTTTGTCAACTAGACGTTTTGTATCTAAATCATGATGCGGGATGTGAGTTGTGATCATAGTAGGATCATGCGGGAAGGGAGAAACATTGGAGTCTCCGTGTATTTCCCAAATTTTGATCCATAATGCATGTGGACTTTCAATATCCATGATGCCATACAAAGAGGCATTTGGAATATGTAAACCGATTAATCCACAAATATGATCACAATTATTAAACCATTTATCCTTCTAAAATTGTTTACCCGGTTTAGGGATAAGTCCATACAGATATGGCATGAAATTATGGAACCTGAGATGTTTCAAGATGCCTTCACAACAAGACTTATAGTTTCTCGTTTTTAGGTTGATTACAGAAGAGTGGGTTTCATATCCCATGATTACAAACAAATAATTACCCCATTTGAAATTTTATTTCAGTTCATTTAATTATAAAATACCCTGCATAATCCCCCCCAAGAAAAATACAGAAAAACGACACTTTGCATGAATTTCTAATAAATCCCCCTTAATTTTTGACACTTTATCACTGTACATAAACAAATATTGTTCAACTGCACTTACAGCTTTAGAAAAATGCCTAAAAAAAGAGAAAACAATTACATGCAAAAGCCAAATGCCAGTCAAAGAAAGAGTCGTGGGAGAGTAGGTTGCTTCCAACGCCAGTCGTGTCACACCCACCCCTTGAAAACGACAGCCTCTCTGCAAAACGTCCACACACAAACTCCATCGCTTATTGTTTTCACCCAAAAAGCTGACAGCCTTCACATATGCTCTCGACTGCAAAAGACGTGCTCCAAGGAAGAATCACTTGCCTCAGCAAATCCCAGTCGTGGGCCAAATTGAGGAAGCATGCAAATCTGCAAATCATGCCCTAGGTGAGCCTACAAATCATGCCAAACTACGCAAGCAACCTGAAAATTAGAAGAGAACTTCGGTAAATGGTGATTCCCCAAATCAGGCGGCGTAATGATTGTAGGTTATCCGTTGAGGGGAACTTTCACCCAAATTACAGTTTGACTGCCACATGAATGGGTGAAGACCTTTTCAAATGCCTGGAGACACCTCTGTGCAGTAGCAAATGGCAATTATAACTCAGTTAACTATTGCGCCCTCCACAACAATTTCAACGCGCCACCATACACCTAGCCACACGATCTGAAAACTCCATTGGATTCGGATTGGAAATGAGGTTGTGTGCTGATGATAGGATCTTTCAGACGCAATCACATGTAGCCTTCTTTCCTCTATGCAGACCTCCAAAGCATGCAACAAGAAATGACGTCTCAATCAAAAACCCTCAACTCAGTTAATAATACTGTGGGAGGTTGAGGTTGGATAATGAGGTCCCAGATTGCAGTGAATGGTGACGTGTGGAGAGCGGTTGGACGTGAGAAGGCTGAGTCTAAGCTGATCTAAAGACCTGCAGATGCTTTTCAAAATGTGGGTTGCGTTGGAGTAATCGGGGCCTCCAAAATGCGCCTGAGACTGATCAAAGGCCTTCACACTACATTCGCAGCCTGTAAAATTACAAGCAAATCGCGCCCCCTCAATCTCACAGCTTGATTGCTGGATTTTGAGAGAGGAGAGGACCTTGTGGGAGCCACGTGATAGCTCTGAGATTGCAGATTTGATTTTGCACTAGTCGCCTGAGGAAATCGCTCCAAAATGCCACATCAAACACCAAATTGTGGCTCAAACAGATTTAAAATGCCCAAACACAGATTCACGCCTGAGGTGGCTTTGATTCCCTCTTTTTACGAGTAGATGTGCAGGTGGATTCTCAACGATGTCTCGTAATGCTTTTAGAGACGCCTAACCATCTTTCTACAATTGTTAACACACAACAATGAAATATTTCATTCTATGGCTTGCCCTATCTCCAGTCCTAGAGCTCTGATATCATATTAGAAACTAGAAAGATCTAGGAGATGAAATAACAAGCACATGAACAATGCATAAATTGTATCTAGTTTTCCTGTTTAGATTGATTGAATGTGCAACCTTTAATAGGAAATTACAAGAAGATCAAGATCCACAAGATGTGGAGATCAATATCAAGATCCACATGAAGTGGAAAAGAGTAAAGTGAATAACTCAACAGTGTCAACTCAACTACATGAACAGCTAACTAGACTTAAATAAGCCATGTGTAAGATGTATACACCAACACCCCTGAACCCTAGAATAACCGGATTCTACAAATCTATCACAATTAACGGTAAAAAAAGAAAGCTTAAAATGCCATCTGACATGTCTTTGGCCGTCAGAAATCGAAGTAGGACCCATTTGGCTATTGCATATTAGTCAACATTTTCACACCTGGAAGCACTTCAATTCTCTTCTCATTAATGACCATTAATAATTTAATACCATTGTTGACTCAAGACTTCTCCACTACATGCGTTGAGTCTTTCCCACAGGAAATTCGGATGAAGAATTCAAAGCCTAATGTGCTGCTAGGTGGAATCAAATACAGACGAAGTCACTGCTTCTGATTTTGATATTAATGGCAAAGATATCTTGCATAGTCGTACAACAAATTTCGGCACCCCACAACCGTCGATCTCCTACTTCTGTATGGAAGCTCACTGCTTTCCTGGGAAAATGTTTAAAGGCATAATTACTATCTCTAGATGTTTTTTCATTAATAATCTTCGACTTGAATTTAGTAAAAATAGTTGTAGAGCGATTGTAAAAATTAACCTTCGAGTGAGAAATGTGATGGAAAAGAAATATTTCAGCAAATACAAGTTTCTAAGTGTATCCAGTAGCTAAACGATTTGTGGGTTTTATATAACCCTCCAACTAAAAAAAGATGTCCTTAAATAGGAAAACAGTTTAAACACAATATTACTAAATAAAAGTCAATTGGTGTTTCCTGGTCATAATTAATGGATTTGCCATATATATATACCATACCCACAATGGATTGCCTTGTGTGAGGAATTGAGGATTTCCCCTGAGTACTCCAATTTCCTATATTCAGTTTAGCATTACTGAATTTAGCATTAATGGTTTAAAGGTGTTTCATGCAGCAGGAAACATGCTCCCAAACCATATACAAGATCAAGAAGTATTTCCTTGTCTAAGAAAAGCACACAATGCTATACATAATAAGAGAAGGAAATACACACATTCTATATGAAAACAAAATGCCATTTAGTCACTTTCCTTGAAAGCATTTATTGGCAGAAGCAGTCTTCACAAAAATCAAGATGCAAATAATATGTTTAACTTAAATTTAACTGTAACACTTCCACACCATCGGGTGTAATACCTCTTTCCAGTAAGTTCTTTGAAATATTTACAGATGCCTTTGTTTGAAATTATGAAAAGAAAATGAAATCCCAATGGACTTTACTGTCAACCACAAATAAGCCTCTTTGCAATGGATTCTATTATATCACAATTGTTGATCCAAATTCACTAGTCTATTGAAGGTTATGGATAGTAATATAGCAATTCATACCAATTCTATCTTGAATCTGTGTAGTAGATTTTGTTAGTGTTTCTTAGATCAGATTAGATAATCAATTCTCAAAAGAAATGCAACACATAAGACAATGAACACAACAAGATACCCTGGGAAAACCCTCCTCTTGAGGGAGAAAAACCCAGCAAATATATCTCTTATATATTGAAGGTATGAGAGCAGAAATCTGCTTACAACTCAGGCCCAACACAATGCCGAATTTGATTCAATGAATAATAGCACCTCTCCTAGATGCAAAGATACAAATGAATATGTTTCTTCTTGAAATCGGTCTGCTGCTACAAAATGATGATCTGCTGCTACAAGATGATGATCTGCTGATTAAGTATGAACTTCTTCTAAGACTGCGAATTCTGCTCTGCCAAAAATGCGAACTTGTTTATATTCGAATTGTCCTTCATAGCCAAGAAGTGACCTTGTATTTATATCTCCTAGGCGCCTCTTCACTTGGGTCGGCCTTTTGATAAATATTTAATAACAATTAAAGTCGGCCAGAATAAGTACATGAAATAAATCAAACATAAGGTCGGCCCATGTATTTAATATGAGTCTTAGTGAAGACCGACGCTGTATTAACATCAACACTCCCTCTCAGCTAGGGATGAACTTCCATCTGCACAAGACACATTATGTTAGAATGAAAACAAAATAAAATATCACCTCAACGTGATATTAACCATTATGGCTACTCCCATAGATGGTAAAAACTCATCACGGATTCTCTCACGTGATGTTGTCATGGAGTCACACACATGACATCCACCATAGCTTCTCCCAGAGGGTGGAAACAAGGGCTTTCACCTCAACTCTCTCTCATCAGAGAATTGCATTATCAAGGACTTTCACCTCAACTCTCTCTCAGCAAAGAATTGTATTAACAAGGGCTTGCACCTCAACTCTTTCTCACCAAAGAGTTGCATTCTCAACAAGGATCACTGATTACTGAGACTCTTTCTCAGTCATGGCTGCATTCTCCACCATACCAAGTTTCTCCTGGAAGTATACAAACTTAATCCTGGCGAGAGGCTTGGTGAGAATGTCTGTCGTTTGCTCTTCAGTGCTGATATACCTCAACTGTATAGCTTTCCTTTGTACCATATTTCTAATATAGTGGTACTTGATCTCAACATGTTTTGTTCTGTCATGAAACACAGGATTGACAGAAAGCTTCACATAGCTTTGATTATCACAGTGTATAATAGTAGGCTCCATTGATTGTCCAAACAATCCTGCAAGGAGCTTGCGAAGCCACACTGCCTCACGAGCTGACACACAAGCTGCAATATATTCTGCTTCAGTTGTACTCAAAGCCACTGAAGATTGTTTCCTACTACACCAGGAGATCAGAGCAGTCCCCAAACTGAAGCAACAACCAGAAGTACTCTTCCGATCTGAGACACATCCTGCCCAATCAGAATCAGTAAAACCATGCAGCTCCAAATCCACGTTTGAAGAATATCTCAACCCATATCCGATTGTGCCGCATAAATATCTCAGGATATGTTTAGCTGCTACAAGATGTATTTGCTTTGGTTCACACATAAACTGGCTAAGTGCACTCACTGCATAGCAAGATATCAGGTCTAGTGTTAACTAGATACATCAATGAACCAATCAACTGTCTATACATCGTAGAATCCACTGGTTCTGAACTAGCTGTAGCTTCTTTCAACTTATCTAAATTAGTCTCCATGGGTGTAGAAATAGGTTTGCAGTCAATCATACCAAACCTTTTGAGAATGTCAACAGTGTACTTCCCTTGACTTAGAATCATCTCATTTGGCTTTTGCCAAACTTCTAAGCCAAGAAAGTGATGCATGAGACCTAGATTCTTCATCTCAAATTCTGAAGCTAATTCCTTCTTGCATTTTAGAATTAGATGTTCTTCACCAGTGTTGATCAAGTCATCAACATATAAAACCAAAATTAATGCTTCACCATTTACTACTTTGAAGTAGAGGTTAGAATCTGCATCATTCTTTGAGAAACCCAGACTTGAAAGGTACTGATCAATTCTTTCATACCAAGCACGAGGAGCTTGTTTAAGACCATACAAAGCCTTCTTCAGCTTGCAGACATGAGACTCTTTCCTATGCACCTCAAATCCTTCTGGTTGCTCAATGTAAACCTCTTCTTCTATTATGCCATTCAGAAAAGTTGTCTTTACATCCATTTGGTGAATCTTCCATCCTCTAGATGCAGCAATAGCAATGATGGTTCTAACAGACGTGTAACGAGCCACAGGAGCAAAGGTTTCTTCATAGTCAACTCCCTCTTTTTGTGAGAACCCTCTAGCCACAAATCTAGCCTTGTGTTTCTCAATGCTCCCATCAGCTGCATGCTTGATCTTGAAGAGCCACTTAGAAGACACCACAGATTTGTCTTTGGGTCTAGGAACTATATCCCAAACATCGTTCTTAAGTATAGACTGATACTCCTCAATCATGGCATCTTTCCATACTTGTTGACTAGAAGCTTCTTCAACATTTGAAGGCTCTGACTCAATAATCTGACTCATCAAGGCAACATAACTAGAGAACTTGTGAGGTCTCTTGCTTTCTCTGAAGGCTCCTCTTGGAGCTACAAACCTTTCTGCTTCCTGCATTGTCCTGCGAGCCCAAAGAGGTCTTTTCTTTCCAATCACAATGTCTAGAGGCCCATCAGTAGGATCCAAAGGCTCAGCTGGATCAATATCTTCTTTAGGTTCTGTATCCTCCTTCAGATTCTCTGGAATATGGTCAACTTCCATATCTTGAGGAGATTCTTCTTCATCGACCTCCATAAGAGTGCCTTTGGACCTTCTATAAGCAACATCTTCCTCAAATGTGACGTCTCTACTGATCTCAATAGACTTCTGTCCTGGAATGTAAATCCTGTAAGCTTTTGATGTCTCACTGTAGCCTACAAGAATTCCTTTCTTCCCAGAAGGTTCTAGCTTTGTTCTCTTTTCCTTTGGAATATGAACATAGACTGGACAGCCAAAGATCCTCAAATGACTAACTTCAGGCTTCACGCCTGAGAATGCTTCTTCAGGAGTTTTATTCTCTAAGATCCTGTGGGGACTCCTGTTTTGAACATAGACGGCTGTTCTTGATGCTTCAGCCCAAAGAGAGATTTGTAAGTCTTGATCATGGATCATAGCTTTCACTGCTTCCACAATAGATCTATTCTTTCTTTCAGCGATACCATTTTGTTGTGGATTATAGGGAACACTGAACTCCCTCTTAATCCCTGCTTCAATATAGAAGTCTCGAAAAATGCCAGAAGTGTATTCTCCACCATTATCAGAGCTCAATACTTTGATCCTCTTCCCAGAGAGATTTTCAATCTGTGCCTTGAATTCTCTGAATCTTTCTAATACTTCTTCTGATTCTTTAGATCTCAAGAAATATATCCAAGTCTTTCTAGAGTAATCATCAATGAAAATAATATAATACAAGAAACCACTAGAAGATGCACTAGACATTGGACCACACAAATCAGAATGAATGAGATCAAGAATACATTTAGATCTACTTTCACTGGAATGAAACGTACCTTTTGTGTTCTTGCCTAGGGCACATCCCTTGCATGTACCTTCATGTTCTTGATCGAATTTCGGAAGACCGGTGACCATCTTCTCCATGATAGGTAGAGCACGAAAGTGAATGTGAGCCAATCTTCGATGCCAAAGATCACACATGCTGGTACTGTTATGCACAAGTGCTTGAAGAGGACGAGTGCACAGCGTGTAGAGACATTCATGTCTAACTCCAATCACTTGAGCAGTTTTGAAGCTGGAGTTCTTTGCCCATATAAGAACTTTCCCTTTAGAGAAGGCAACTTGATAACCTTTGTCTTCTAATGCTGAAATTGAAACAAGGTTCCTCTTTATCCCTGGTACGAACAGTACATCATTCAACTCCAAAGAAATTCCAGAATCCAAGTGAAGAGTGGAGTTTCCAATCCCTTTTACAGAATATCTAGCATCATCTCCAATAACAACTTGATCATTGGAGTTGCTTTCCATTAAGTTTGAAAGATGACTTCTGAATCCGGTGATGTGCCTAGAAGCACCACTGTCAATCAACCAAGTATTAGAGTCAGTAGAAACATTGCTAGACAAGGCTGAATAAAATAGATAATCACTAGAGTCCTTTTGTAGAGCAACTTCTTCAGCATCTACAGTGGCAACTTGAAGCTTAGGTCGTTGGGGGCAGACCCTCGCAAAGTGACCATACTTATCACAACGAAAACATTAATCTTGGACATGTCTCGTTTCCTTTTGAAGGTAAGAGCATCTTCATTTCCATCTTCTCGATTCCTTTTGAAGAAACCTCTCTTAAAGCCTTTTCCTTTGTTTGATGAATGAGAGGTAAGAACTTGTAATTCTTCATTCTTTGAGCTTTGACCAATCCCCCTTGCTGTTAGTCTTGACTCTTCTTGAATGCAATCAATCCTCAATCAATCAAACTTGGGAAGTTCGGATCTTGCACTGATTCCTTGGATGAACGCCTCCCATGAAAGCGGAAGACCATTGAGAGCAAGCATAGTCAGTTCTTTATCATCAATCATGTGACCAATAGTGGAGAGCTGATCTTTTATCTCTGAAATCCTCATGAAGTATGTAATAACAGATTCTCCTTTCGCCATTTTCACATGATGAAGTTGTTGCTTCAGAGCAAGGGCACGACTGGTGTTGTTGATTTCGTACATCTCTTCCAAGGTTGTAAACATCTCTCTTGCTGTATCCAACTTGAAGATAATTGGTACAATATGATCCTTGACGGAATCAACCAATGCTTTCTTTGCCCTAGTGTCTTTCTTCCTCCATTGCAGCTTCTCTTCTTCCCCCTCAGGTTCGGGAACTTTTGTTTTCACAAACTCAGCCAAGTCATTCTCTTCCAAAGTTAGCATGAACCTGAACCTCCATGATATGTAGTTCGAGATCCCTTCGAGTCTATCCTCGATTTTCAGACCGTTCACCATCTTGAGAAATTTAGAAGATAGACTGAAAAAGAATAAGGTGAGTGTTGCGAACTAAATCTGATCACGATCTTTTTCACACCCGCTCTGATACCATGTTAGTGTTTCTTAGATCAGATTAGATAATCAATTCTCAAAAGAAATGCAACACATAAGACAATGAACACAACAAGATACCCTGGGAAAACCCTCCTCTTGAGGGAGAAAAACCCAGCAAATATATCTCTTATATATTGAAGGTATGAGAGCAGAAATCTGCTTACAACTCAGGCCCAACACAATGCCGAATTTGATACAATGAATAATAGCACCTCTCCTAGATGCAAAGATACAAATGAATATGTTTCTTCTTGAAATCAGTCTGCTGCTACAAAATGATGATCTGCTGCTACAAGATGATGATCTGCTGATTAAGTATGAACTTCTTCTAAGACTGCGAATTCTGCTCTGCCAAAAATGCGAACTTGTTTATATTCGAATTGTCCTTCATAGCCAAGAAGTGACCTTGTATTTATATCTCCTAGGCGCCTCTTCACTTGGGTCGGCCTTTTGATAAATATTTAATAACAATTAAAGTCGGCCAGAATAAGTACATGAAATAAATCAAACATAAGGTCGGCCCATGTATTTAATATGAGTCTTAGTGAAGACCGACGCTGTATTAACATCAACAGATTTAATAAATGAAAACTCTTAGATTAAGCCAGGGTATACAATGTACATAAATAATTGGTCAAGCTATTAAACCCCATCTGTAAACATAAGAAAACAAAAACTTAATTAATAACAATACACGTCATTGTCAATTATGAGTAAATAGATTTGATGCTATTAAATCTTATCATTTGATTGTAAATTCATAATTTAATTGTACAGTTGCTATACATAACATAAATTTAGCTTGATTTTGTGCCTCAGCCCTATTTTTAAGTTACCACTTACTAAAGGGCTAGGAAAATTCCTTCACATATAATGAATCCATCGTATATGAATTCATTGTCAAAGTGTGGTTTGGATCTCCGCGTGTTACTCTCCCCTTGTCCATCCCTATCCCCTGTCTTCCTATATATACATCCATGTATGTGCATGTAGATATCCACATATATATGTACTTGCATGCATATATATATGGGGATTCCGCAGTCACACATAGAGATGTGTGTTAATAAATCCCCGAATCATATTTTTGGAACCCTTGCAGGACCTGTAGCCATGCTTTGTGTAACTTTTGCTGCTAGTAAATAGACCTTGGATTTATAACTTCTTCTTTGTCATAATTCAAGGTTTACCAAAAGTATTTCAAATAGAAACTTGGGTAGCTTGTTATTAAGTTGGACAGAAGGTTTTCAGAAAGAGGTGAGATCTCCCTTCCAGTCATTGTATGGATCCTTCCTTGAGTCGGCATTCTCTTTGTAGGATGTCCTTTTGGCTTTAGATGCCACAACCAAGGGCATCTCTTTCATCAAACTCACCAAGGACTTGCACCTTACTTTGTCCATTATGGCACGCCACTCACATAATTAGATATTGTAATTTACTAAATTAAAAATTCAATATTTGTACATTTAAGTCTGTAACATCTCCTCATATTTGAACATGGGTATTAACTATGAAAATGCCAATGATTTTCCACTTATGCTTATGCCACTTGAAATTCATTGTAAGGATCTTAATGTTATTACAAAAATGACAGATAATTTATGGCCAGTTAACAGGGTATTCAATTTGTGACCAACATAGAACAAGTTCAAAAATGCTGCAATAATATTTCTACTACAGACATCTACAGACATCTATATTACCTTCAATAAAAGAAAAAGCCACAAATCTTTTTCCTCAAAACTGAAGCATGTACTCAGCACATCTTACTAGTGTCTCAAAGAAAAATGATTTATTTATACAATAAAAATAATCTCCTTTTGCATTGCTGACAGAATCTGCAAGTATCAAGCAAAATCAATGGCCCAAACCAGGGAATACAATCATGGAAAAAAAGAGTTGTGAGACTTAATTGTTTGATAATGAGAACCTTACGAAACTTAATCACAAAGGCAAGTTGAAATTGGATAGCTAATCAAATTCACATGGCCAGAGCAAGACGTAAGAAGATAGATGGCACAAGTTGAATGGAGAGCAGCCAACTTGCAAGAACTCTGGTAGATCCCCCTAGTAGGCTACTGAAAATATTTTACCACTGAACTCACCAAGATTTTCTTTTGTAACCTTCTTCTGCAAACCAGGGAATACAATCATGTAGAAAGGGAGCCATAAAACTCAATTATTTCATAATGCGAACCTTCAAGAAACTAAATCCCACAAGAAAGCTGAATTGGGATTAGCTTATAAAATTCATATGGCCAAAGCAAGAATTTAAAAGACTATAAAATTATAAATGGCACAAGTTGAACTATGAAAGAGCCCAACTTGCATGAACTCTGGTGGATTCGCCTGTTGGGCTACTGAAAATATTTCACCACTGGATTCACCAAAATTTGCTTTTGTCACCTTATTTTATAAGGCAGTTTACCCTTGTTATGAAATTCCTGAGGAAATATATTGTAAACAAAAAGATTTTCGACACACTATAGTCATATTGATACATTCCTGAAACATGTACAGGAGTTACAAGGACTAAGAACTGACAACTGAAATAGAGGCCATCTTGTTATAGATCCTGGTTAGTGACATTCCTTATAACAAAAACGTTTATGTTCAGCCATTCTGGTTCTTGAAATTCCGTTCAGATGGTCATGCTTGATTCTTCACTTTGGCTTCTTTCACCACTAACTCTCTCTCAAGAAATTCCTAGAATACAAGAACAGGAAATTTATATAAGAAAAAACTTCATGTTTTTATCACAACTTACACATTATAAACTTTTAGGAAAAGACAAACCGATGACAGCATTGCTATAATAGTTAGATTAAAGTGCACAATATGGGGACAGTTAAGAAACCTAAGGTAACAAAAATCAACAAACACAGAGGACAACAGCAAGTTATATATTTTAATGTCTTTAACACCATTCTGAGAACATTTTTTTCTCCCAATTAAGGAAAAAAAAAATTATTCCTTCTTATCCATGAATCCAAAGTAGGGATATGGAAACTACCTTCCCATGCAAAGCAGCAATTGCAGATTCAACTTCAGTTTGTGACGAAAAGGAAACAAATCCAAAGACATGAGGGCTTCCTGGTTTGCGTTGAAAAAGGACTCTTGCATCCAGCACTTTCCCATATTGACCAAACAATTCTTCAAGAGATTTAGCATTGGCTGACTTGGAAAGATTACCCACATATACTCGGTATGGAGATTCTGTAGGAAATGTCCCTGATGTATCAGATTTATTGTCTTCCTGCACATATGCAGGTTTTTTTAGAATGTCCTGGCCTTCATCACTACCCCTGATATTCTGCAATTCAGAACTTCAAAAAGAAATCACAAGGATATGTCTCCCAGAACATAGAAAAATTTAAGGGCATCCTAGTTTTCTAGCATGCTTACAGTTTTTTCTAAACTCCAAAAGGCTTCATGCACGCAAATGCTTAAATTTTCAAACAATGCTAACCATGCCATTATCCAAGAAAAAAGGTTCTTTTCTAAGAAAATGGAGAATAAAACTACTAAAGTGAGTGTGAGACAATCTCGGGGAATATTGCACAAACCTGAGGGAAATATGGGACTGGGGCACAAACAATTTTTAGATATTATTACAATTCAAAGTTCTAATGCATATGCACACAAACAAACCAAAAAAGTATAAAGATTCACTTGTGCCTCATGAAGATGAACAATGAACTGTCTGGACTATAATAAATCTTCTTCCTTTATTAGAATGATTTATCTTGTCATGAAGAATTGTAAAACAAGAGTCCATAAAATTTATACTAGTTTCTGTATTGATATTTTATACAAGATTGTGTTCAAGAGCTACAGAGAGGGTTGATGCTTCCTTTGTTTCACTCTTCATGCTGCTACTAAGAATGATTCAATTTTCAAAAAATGCTAACTGTGCCATTAGCCAAACAAAAAAAGTTATCTGTTGAACAGTGGAGAGATCAAAAACTACTAACCAAGTTTGAGACAAGCTCAGGGAATATGCACAAACCTTAGAGATATACAAGATAGGGACAAACAATCTTGAGATAAAGGACAAACCTTGAATGTTTCTGGATTTGACTGCTTAAAACATTTTTCCACCAACATTTCAGATCACACTACATGATCCATCATCAGCATGTAGAGAGCGAGAGAAGAGAAATGTTGATGGAAAAATATTTTACACAGTCAAATTCAGAAACATTCAAGATCTCGTATCATGGACAATGGAAATTTAATGGCTTTAATCTTGGGATATTTTTGAACTTCCAAGTTCTCACACATATGCACACACATAAAAAAATATTAAGATTCATTTGTGCCTCATCAAGACAAACACTGAACTCTATCTAGACTCTAAAGAATCTTTCTTGTTTTACCAGAATCATTTATCTTGCTGCAGACAGAACTGCAAAATGAGAATCCACAAAATTTATACTAGTTTTTGTATTGATATTTATGCAATATTGTGTTAGAGGGCTATGGAGAGGATTCATTCTTCCTTTGTTTCACTCTTTATGCTGCTACTTGCAAGAGAATCAGAGATATCATAATAACTAATATCACATGCATACATTGCAAAGATAAGCCTTAACCTGCCCTGTGAAGCTTTCTCATTTATATCACATATACAAACAAAAATCTGCTAGTTTCTGGTTCTGATATGGAAAGTTCCTGTGGCGTCAGAAGTATAAAAAAAATTGTTGTAGAGTTATATAACGAGCTCACAAAATTGAAACCCATGAACCTGAGTACTTACCAAGTTTGATGAATATGAAAAAGTTAACACATGCTTAATTCAATGTGCTTTGGTTGGTTACTTTACTGGCAGAATCCCCTTTAAGCCTATGATTTGAATATATATCCAGCAAAATTGGCAATCCATTTCTCTCAGGCGATAAGATTTAAAAATCATACCTACAGTTTCTTTTCATTTCATTTTCTGGACCCAATGCACAGCACCTGTACTCCATCATGACTCATGGATCTGTCGAATACTCTGCTAGTTTTCAGCTGTTGGAATGAATATATTTTTTCAATAAAATAATAAAACCAACAAAATTTCAGTGGCCAGTGTGGTTCCTTTGTGCTCATTATTTATGAAGGGACACTAATTCATCATACCAACTGCCCAGAATGGAAATTGGATCAGTTTGAATCCTGATTGTTGATGTGGTTCAGGTTTTGAACTCTTCTGTGTCAGTTTCACAGCATGTTCTTGATTAAGAATGAGACCCGATGGGAAGTTTGAATATCATTATGAGTTGAGCTCTCAGTAGCATTGGTTGTATAAGATGGTTTATCAGAGAGAATATTGAACTGGATGCAGAGCAAGCAGGATTGGATGCTGTAAATGCCAATGGCCATGTGAGCTTGCAAACTAGTATTTTTTGTGATTGAAGGAGACATAACTCCATTTCCAAGATGGAGTTTCTCATGATGTGTTTCTCCAAAATATTTTGTGTTCCCCTTCTTGTGTGATGCTATTTGTGTTCCATACTTGCTCAATATTCATTCCTTCAAGCTGTTCTCATTTGCACTACTTGGGGAAATACCATAAATTCATGATAAGTTGTTCTCAAGCATAGTTCTTCTTTTAGAACAGTAAGAAAAACTATGATCAGTAACATAAAAGTAAAAGCTCACTTCGATTGATACACCATTGAATTTGTGAAAGGAAGAATTGCACATTTGGTAGTAGCTTAAAAGGGTTTGAGATTATTGCATTGTAGGCATGCTATAACAAACTTCAACTCCCCACCTTATTTTTGTTGGTTTTTGTACGAGTTGCAATAGAACAACACATAAATAGGAGCTTCTCAACTAAGGGAAGATCAAACTGATAAACGTTCCCTCAATAAAGGAATATGCCAAAGCCACTAACCATTCCTTGTACTCCTCAAACAGTCCTCAAAACTGACTCCGATGCTCAAGACCATACACATAAGAATTAAAGAAAAAAAAAGCTATGGCATGTACTTCTTAATGTAGTCCTCAGAACTGACATCCACAGCTCAAGACTCATTCATATGAGAAGACAAAACATAACCAAAATGCATCTAAAAACAAGTGAAAAAAATCTATTAGATCATTTTTTGTTGAGTGGACCATCAAGAGTGGGGTATTGTTGGTGTGTGTTTTGAATACCCACCGAACACAGAATAAAATGCCCAAGGACACTTTATCCTCTCTTGAAAAGTGATTGCAAATACTTAAGAAGATGGTGCAATAACTCCAATGTTTCTTTGGTCAGGTCATGACATGTGGATAAGGCCAGTGGGCGTTGTGATTTGCTGGTAATCACAAGGGACTTACGTTAAAATTTATTTGCAAGTTGAGGACTTAGACAGTTTTATCATTGAAGGCTCCTTCCATTGGGTATTTCTTAGATTTTCCAAAAAGAAATGCAAAAAGGCAAGGGTTTAGAAGTCTAAGTTACTCCTAAGAAATCAAGAGACAACAATGATTAGATGAAATGGGATAACCGCACTTTGTTTCGCCTCCTTCGGACAACTACGCAAAGCGGGTGCAATCTTCAACGGGGGTTGTAGAAACCCTTGTTTCCCCCGGATACTGATTCTGACTGAAGTTTTATGTTTTTCTGACGTTTTTGGTTTTTTTGCAATTTTTGAGTTTTTAGACAATAAAATGAATGGTACGACTTTTGCAAATAATTGAAATAAATTCAATAAAATTATCTAACTCCGAAAATCTACTGAATGCAAAGCAAATACTTAAGCCAGATCATTTATTACTCTTCCAGGATGACTACAAGAAATGTCTGATAACGTGCAATAAGAAAACAATAATTTTTATTGAGAAAACCTGGTAAAATCAGCAAGCTGGTAATAACTGGTACGGCTGCAGTGAATGTTTCTCCCTCCGTCTGGCAAGCTCTAATGACCCCAGTCACAACTGCGCCCAATCTGGTGAAGCTGGAAGACCCAAAGAGAAGGCGATTTGCTTGCAAGAGAAAGTACGCCCCTTTTTAATGAAAGTACGGCCTAGTACAGATTGTACGGCCTCAACACAGCAGCAGCAATAAATAAAAGGTACGGCTCCCTCTCCAGTCTCCAAGTCTGAAGAAAAATAGGCGCCTCACTGTATAAACCTCTGCTGGGTAAATTGCTAAATAAAGAACCCCTTGAATACTTCTTATCTGTGATGCTCTGTAATTCCTTTTGAATGAAGAAACCTCTGTGCTGGCAATAAATCAGATGTTATTTCACACCTTCTGAACTGCTTTCAATGGAGATGGCTCGTTCCCCAATGAGTTCGAGACTGAAACCCTAAAGCTTCTTGCTCAGACAAAACTTGATCAATTTTCAATTCATAAAATGACATAATGCTCAAAACCCAAGGCAAAACCCTCTTTATGCTGAAAAGTGCGATTTCCTTAAGAATAGGGTTTTTAATGAAATATTCATATTTTAATCTTTTAATATTTCAATAGTCACAGCTGAATATTTCAATATAATTTAATTGTCACTTTTGGCCCCTTCTGATGATGGGCGCACCCCTCAAGGCAAATCACTTAAGTTATAATATAACATTATAACTTTATATTATAAATCATTAAATAATTAATATTTAATCAATTTAATTAAATATTAATATCTCCCTCGTTACTCATCTGATTACTGATCCGTCTGATGCTGACGAACTCTGAAGTGATTCCGGATACTACCAAAGCCATACTGCTAAAAATAGCAGGGGTCCCACACTGCCTGCCCGGAACTGCTAAAAATAGCAATTCTGCAAAAAGTCTCCGATTGAGCCAAAACGAAAGACTACTGATCAATCTCTGCTAACTGAAGCTGAGCCAAGCTCCGAAGTGACCCTCTATCCAGTCTATCAGCCTACGAGGGTCGTGTAATAGGCCAATCCTGTACTCCGAGAGATGTCACTGAGAAGGGGACATGACAGTCCACCCCTCCTGAAATTGCTTGTCCTCAAGCAATCTCAATGCCGGATGCTGCAGAATCTCCTCGCTCTCCCATGTCGCATCCTCAACCGGCAAATCTCTCCATTTTACCAAATATTCCCTGATAGTCCTCCGACGCAACTGTCTCTCCCTGTACTCCAGGATGGACTCAGGTACTAAGATCAACTTTCCCTCATCATCTAAGGGAGGTAAGACTGCAGACGGTACCACACGATGACCCAACGCCTTTTTGAGGCGTGATACATGAAATACGTTGTGTACCCTGCTCTCTGCTGGAAGCTCAAGCTCGTAAGCCACCTCGCCAACTCTCCTCAGGATCCTGAAAGGACCGTAATAACGTGGCTTAAGCTTCTCTGACCCACTCTTCCTAAGAGTGGACTGACGGTAGGGCTGCAGCATGAGGTAAACCATATCACCAACCTCGAAATGCCTCTCCATCCTCTTCTGATCTGCATACTGTTTCTGCTGATTTTGTGCCTTAGCTATATTTTCCTTGAGAGCCCTCATAGTGTCCTGACTCTCCTGCAACCATCCTCCTACACTCGGCACTCTACTGTCGCTCAGTAGCAAATCAAGGAAACTCGGCGCCTCATACCCGTACAGCGCCATGAAGGGGGACATCTGAATGGTCATATGGAATGTCGAGTTATAGCAATACTCACACAAATGTATCCGTTTGACCCACGCCTTCTGCTGCCCTGCAATATAATTTCTGAGATATCCTTCCACCCACTTATTCACTATCTCCGTCTACCCATCTGTCTGTGGATGGTAACTGGTGCTCGGTGTAAGCTCGGTCCCACAAAGTCTGAAGAACTCCTGCCAGAAATTACTCAAGAACCGACTATCTCTGTCACTCACGATGCTCCGAGGCAACCCATGAAGTCTAAATATCTCACGAAAGAACACCTCTGCTACCTGTGTAGCTGTGTAAGTCGTGGTGATCGGAAAGAAGTGGGCATACTTCGTAAGCCGATCCACAACTACATAAATACAATCACGCCCTTGGGCTTTAGGCAAGCCCGTGATAAAGTCCATCGACAGGCATTCCCACTTCCTGTCAGGAATCGGAAGTGGCTGTAGTAAACCTGCCGGGTA
Organism: Sequoiadendron giganteum; assembly: GCA_007115665.2. Taxonomy (NCBI): domain Eukaryota; kingdom Viridiplantae; phylum Streptophyta; class Pinopsida; order Cupressales; family Cupressaceae; genus Sequoiadendron; species Sequoiadendron giganteum. The sequence continues at coordinate 81,199,571 of CM021107.1, read as the reverse complement.
CGTGTTCTCCTGCTTGTTCTGCTGACAAACAGGGCATTCACGCACATACTGAAGAACATCTCTCTTGAGTCCTTTCCATGTGAACCTCTCCCGTATCTGCCTGTACGTTTTGAAGTATCCGGGATGTCCTGCTGTAGGGATGTCATGAAAGGCTCGCATAACCATGTTCTTCACCTCTGAACCGGGAATCAGAAATATCCTGTGCTTGTAAATGATCAAGTCATTCACAAGTGTGTACCTGGTATCAACTGCTGACCCCTCAACAATACTAGAAGCCCAACTATCCTTGGCATACTCTGCCACTATCATATGCCTCCAATCCTCCGAAATCTGAACCATAGTGCTCAAGTACGGTCTCCGTGAAAGTGCATCTGCCACTACGTTCTGTGTACCTTTGATATATGAAATATCAAAGTCATAAGCCTGCAACTTACTGACCCACTTCTGCTGTCTGTCATTGAGATCTCGCTGCCCCAAGAAGTGTCTCAGACTGTTATGATCAGTCTTAATGCAAAATTTGCTGCCCACAAGGTATTGTCTAAATTTTGCTAAAGCATGCATAATCGCGAGCATCTCCTTATCATATATGCTGTACAATCTCTCGGGTCCTCTGAGCTTACGGCTCTCATACACTATCGGGTGCTTGTCCTGCATAAGCACCGCACCAATGCCCTCACCTGATGCATCACATTGAAGCTCAAACGGCTTCGTAAAGTCGGGTAGTGCCAAAACAGGGCATGTGGTCATCAACTCCTTGAACTTCACAAAACACTCCTGTGCCTCAGAAGTCCAAACAAATGCCCCCTTTTTCATCAAATCTGTCATCGGGGCTGCATGTCGTGAATAACCATTCACGAACCTACGGTAGAATCCACACAAACCGAGAAACCCTCTCAACTGTGTCAGGTTTGCCGGTGTGGGCCAATCAATAATGGCGCGGATCTTTTCAGGATCCATGCGCACTCCATCTGCACTGATAATATGACCAAGATATAGCAATTCGGTCATTCCCAAGTCACACTTGGATTCCTTGGCGTACAAGGACTCCCTCTCCAAGATACTCATCACTGTCTCCAAATGAGCCAAGTGCTCCTGCCAAGTCCTGCTATATATGAGAATATCATCGAAGAATACCAAGACGAACCTCCTCAGCTGTGAATGAAAAACCCTGTTCATCGTAGACTGAAAAGTGGCTGGCGCGTTAGTGAGCCCAAATGGCATCACTACGAACTCGAAGTGCCCACAATGACATCTGAAGGCTGTCTTTTCTATGTCCTGCTCACGGACTCTGATCTGATGATAACCCGACCGTAAATCAATTTTAGTAAAATAACAGGCACCATGGAGCTCATCAATAAGCTCATCAATCCTCGGTATCGGGTATCGGTTCTTGATTGTCCTCTTATTCAGGACCCTGTAATCAATGCACATGCGCAACGTTCCATCCTTCTTCTTCACCAATACAACAGAAGAAGCGAACGGTGATTTGCTTGGTCGAATGTGACCCATAGCAAGTAACTCCTTTTTTTTTTTTCTCGATCTCATCCTTCAATCTTTTAGGATGCCTGTAAGGAGTTATCATAACGGGTTTCGCACCCTCCTCGAGCTCAATGATGTGCTCTATCCCTCTGTCTGGAGGTCTACCTGGTGGAATATCACTGAACACCTTGTCATGCTTGATTCTCAACTTCTGAATGTCAGGATGATATTCTGTCTTTTGCTGTCCCTCCTGTAAAGGTGCTAAATGACACTCTGCAGCCCACTCTACCATATCATGACGCATGAGCCGCTCCATTCGGCGAAAGGAAATTGTTTTAAGGTCGCTGTCCCGTATTGCCTTAAGTATGTGAGTCTTCCCATAGACCTCAAAACGGATCTCCATGTCCTTGAGACGAAGTGTAACCTCCTCCAATGAGTGTAACCACTTCATTCCCAAGACTAAATCAATGTCTCCCATATTAACAACATAATAATCTGCCTTGAACTCATAATTGTTCAAGCGTAGGGGGAGATCCTTAATCATGCGCTCGCATCTCAAAGTGTATCCATCCGCCACTTTGACTCTGATGCCCTCAAACTCCTCAGTGATGAGTCCACGTTTCTCAACAAACCTAGCATCAATGAAATTATGTGTGGCTCCCGTATCAAGAAGGGAGATGACCCTCTGTCCTGCTAACACACCCCGAATCCTGAATGAGCCCTCCTGCTGAATGCTAGATAGTCGTGCCTCCTGTATCTGAAGCTCTGGCTCTGTCTCAGCTCTAAGCTCTGGAGCCTCTGACTCTGAATCCTCGAAGCTTTCATGCTGTTCGGAATTTTCTGATTCTGAGTCCTCGTAATATGCCCACATCACTCGATTTGCCTTGCCCTTAGGTCTTAGAGGACAATCGTGATTTGCGTCATACGGTCCTTTGCAGTAGAAGCAAAGCTTCTTCCTGCGTAGGTCATTAAGGGCCTCACGATCCAAAAGTGGTGCTGCCGATTTTCCTTTTGAATCGTTTTTAAAGTCTGATTTTTCTTTGTTAAAATCAGATTTGTTCTTATTTCTGTTAAAGCCCTTATTATCTCTGAATGATGAAGAACCTCTGGAGTTAAATCTACTAGAAGGTGCTGCTAACTCCATGCTTCGTGCTTTCTTCATCGCCTCCTGTAAAGAAGGAGGATCAAAGGCTTTGATCCAACCTCTCAGTGGCTCTGTCAAACCCTCTAGGAAGAGTACTACCAATCGCCTCTCTGAAATGTTCGGAACCATGACTGATAACTTCTGAAAGTCACCAATATAAGACTCCAAACTGCCACTCTGTCTCAACTGAGCCAAATCTCTGAAGTAGGATTCTGGATCCTTCCTGTCAAACCGCTCAACCAATCTGTCCACAAACTCCCGGTATGATGTGATCCTATCATGCTGTAAGGTCACCATACCGTGGTGCCACCAATCGTAAGCCACTCCCTCAAGATGCAGTGTCGCATAACGGATGGCATCTCTCTCAGCCATCGGGCGTAATGTGAGGAATGTGTCTAACTTACTGATCCATGCCTAGGCTGTCACCTTGCCACTACCATCGAACATCGCTAGATTGAGTTTGTTTGTAGCATGTTTTAGGTCATTGTTCTGATGTCTAGGTCTCCAATCCTGTCGTCCTCTGCGATATTCTCTCCTCTGTGTAATAAATCGGTCAAAGGAAATCCTCTCTCTGACATCAGGTGCTACTAACTCCCACTCCTCGTTCGCTGCCATAAGTGTATCTACGAACAACTCCTCATGCTCCTCACCTGCAATAGCCTCATCGGGCTCCTGTCTCACAAAAGTAGGCCTAGTGGGCCTGTCTGCTGTCCGTGCAACAGTCCTAGGTGCTCTCCGAGATCCTGCATCACTCCTGTTATCGTCACGCTGTGGTGACGGTCTCCTCTGTATACCTAACCTCTGGATTGCCACTGCCAACTGCTGTAGCACATCGTTAGACTGCCGCTGACCTACACGTAAGTCTCTGAGAGTGTTTAAAACCTCGGCATCGTCTTGTTCTCTAGGTATATCTGCTCTATCAGCCCTGTCATT
>CM021107.1:81162593-81195915 GCA_007115665.2 Sequoiadendron giganteum | reverse complement strand
TTTTACAGAATATCTAGCATCATCTCCAATAACAACTTGATCACTGGAGTTGCTTTCCATTAAGTTTGAAAGATGACTTCTCAATCCGGTGATGTGCCTAGAAGCACCACTGTCAATCAACCAAGTATTAGAGTCAGTAGAAACATTGCTAGACAAGGCTGAATAAAATAGATAATCACTAGAGTCCTTTTGTAGAGCAACTTCTTCAGCATCTACAGTGGCAACTTGAAGCTTAGGTCGTTGGGGGCAGACCCTCGCAAAGTGACCATACTTATCACAACGAAAACATTAATCTTGGACATGTCTCGTTTCCTTTTGAAGGTAAGAGCATCTTCATTTCCATCTTCTCGATTCCTTTTGAAGAAACCTCTCTTAAAGCCTTTTCCTTTGTTTGATGAATGAGAGGTAAGAACTTGTAATTCTTCATTCTTTGAGCTTTGACCAATCCCCCTTGCTGTTAGTCTTGACTCTTCTTGAATGCAATCAATCCTCAGTCGATCAAACTTGGGAAGTTCGGATCTTGCACTGATTCCTTGGATGAACGCCTCCCATGAAAGCGGAAGACCATTGAGAGCAAGCATAGTCAGTTATTTATCATCAATCATGTGACCAATAGTGGAGAGCTGATCTTTTATCTCTGAAATCCTCATGCAGTATGTAATAACAGATTCTCCTTTCGCCATTTTCACATGATGAAGTTGTTGCTTCAGAGCAAGGGCACGACCGGTGTTGTTGATTTCGTACATCTCTTCCAAGGTTGTAAACATCTCTCTTGCTAAATCCAACTTGAAGATAATTGGTACAATATGATCCTTGACGGAATCAACCAATGCTTTCTTTGCCCTAGTGTCTTTCTTCCTCCATTGCAGCTTCTCTTCTTCCCCCTCAGGTTCGGGAACTTTTGTTTTCACAAACTCAACCAAATCATTCTCTTCCAAAGTTAGCATGAACCTGAACCTCCATGATATGTAGTTCGAGATCCCTTCGAGTCTATCCTCGATTTTCAGACCGTTCACCATCTTGAGAAATTTAGAAGATAGACTGAAAAAGAATAAGGTGAGTGTTGCGAACTAAATCTGATCACGATCTTTTTCACACCCGCTCTGATACCATGTTAGTGTTTCTTAGATCAGATTAGATAATCAATTTAACAAAAGAAATGCAACACATAAGACAATGAACACAACAAGATACCCTGGGAAAACCCTCCTCTTGAGGGAGAAAAACCCAGCAAATATATCTCTTATATATTGAAGGTATGAGAGCAGAAATCTGCTTACAACTCAGGCCCAACACAATGCCGAATTTGATACAATGAATAATAGCACCTCTCCTAGATGCAAAGATACAAATGAATATGTTTCTTCTTGAAATCAGTCTGCTGCTACAAAATGATGATCTGCTGCTACAAGATGATGATCTGCTGATTAAGTATGAACTTCTTCTAAGACTGCGAATTCTGCTCTGCCAAAAATGCGAACTTGTTTATATTCGAATTGTCCTTCATAGCCAAGAAGTGACCTTGTATTTATATCTCCTAGGCGCCTCTTCACTTGGGTCGGCCTTTTGATAAATATTTAATAACAATTAAAGTCGGCCAGAATAAGTACATGAAATAAATCAAACATAAGGTCGGCCCATGTATTTAATATGAGTCTTAGTGAAGACCGACGCTGTATTAACATCAACAGATTTAATAAATGAAAACTCTTAGATTAAGCCAGGGTATACAATGTACATAAATAATTGGTCAAGCTATTAAACCCCATCTGTAAACATAAGAAAACAAAAACTTAATTAATAACAATACACGTCATTGTCAATTATGAGTAAATAGATTTGATGCTATTAAATCTTATCATTTGATTGTAAATTCATAATTTAATTGTACAGTTGCTATACATAACATAAATTTAGCTTGATTTTGTGCCTCAGCCCTATTTTTAAGTTACCACTTACTAAAGGGCTAGGAAAATTCCTTCACATATAATGAATCCATCGTATATGAATTCATTGTCAAAGTGTGGTTTGGATCTCCGCGTGTTACTCTCCCCTTGTCCATCCCTATCCCCTGTCTTCCTATATATACATCCATGTATGTGCATGTAGATATCCACATATATATGTACTTGCATGCATATATATATGGGGATTCCGCAGTCACACATAGAGATGTGTGTTAATAAATCCCCGAATCATATTTTTGGAACCCTTGCAGGACCTGTAGCCATGCTTTGTGTAACTTTTGCTGCTAGTAAATAGACCTTGGATTTATAACTTCTTCTTTGTCATAATTCAAGGTTTACCAAAAGTATTTCAAATAGAAACTTGGGTAGCTTGTTATTAAGTTGGACAGAAGGTTTTCAGAAAGAGGTGAGATCTCCCTTCCAGTCATTGTATGGATCCTTCCTTGAGTCGGCATTCTCTTTGTAGGATGTCCTTTTGGCTTTAGATGCCACAACCAAGGGCATCTCTTTCATCAAACTCACCAAGGACTTGCACCTTACTTTGTCCATTATGGCACGCCACTCACATAATTAGATATTGTAATTTACTAAATTAAAAATTCAATATTTGTACATTTAAGTCTGTAACATCTCCTCATATTTGAACATGGGTATTAACTATGAAAATGCCAATGATTTTCCACTTATGCTTATGCCACTTGAAATTCATTGTAAGGATCTTAATGTTATTACAAAAATGACAGATAATTTATGGCCAGTTAACAGGGTATTCAATTTGTGACCAACATAGAACAAGTTCAAAAATGCTGCAATAATATTTCTACTACAGACATCTACAGACATCTATATTACCTTCAATAAAAGAAAAAGCCACAAATCTTTTTCCTCAAAACTGAAGCATGTACTCAGCACATCTTACTAGTGTCTCAAAGAAAAATGATTTATTTATACAATAAAAATAATCTCCTTTTGCATTGCTGACAGAATCTGCAAGTATCAAGCAAAATCAATGGCCCAAACCAGGGAATACAATCATGGAAAAAAAGAGTTGTGAGACTTAATTGTTTGATAATGAGAACCTTACGAAACTTAATCACAAAGGCAAGTTGAAATTGGATAGCTAATCAAATTCACATGGCCAGAGCAAGACGTAAGAAGATAGATGGCACAAGTTGAATGGAGAGCAGCCAACTTGCAAGAACTCTGGTAGATCCCCCTAGTAGGCTACTGAAAATATTTTACCACTGAACTCACCAAGATTTTCTTTTGTAACCTTCTTCTGCAAACCAGGGAATACAATCATGTAGAAAGGGAGCCATAAAACTCAATTATTTCATAATGCGAACCTTCAAGAAACTAAATCCCACAAGAAAGCTGAATTGGGATTAGCTTATAAAATTCATATGGCCAAAGCAAGAATTTAAAAGACTATAAAATTATAAATGGCACAAGTTGAACTATGAAAGAGCCCAACTTGCATGAACTCTGGTGGATTCGCCTGTTGGGCTACTGAAAATATTTCACCACTGGATTCACCAAAATTTGCTTTTGTCACCTTATTTTATAAGGCAGTTTACCCTTGTTATGAAATTCCTGAGGAAATATATTGTAAACAAAAAGATTTTCGACACACTATAGTCATATTGATACATTCCTGAAACATGTACAGGAGTTACAAGGACTAAGAACTGACAACTGAAATAGAGGCCATCTTGTTATAGATCCTGGTTAGTGACATTCCTTATAACAAAAACGTTTATGTTCAGCCATTCTGGTTCTTGAAATTCCGTTCAGATGGTCATGCTTGATTCTTCACTTTGGCTTCTTTCACCACTAACTCTCTCTCAAGAAATTCCTAGAATACAAGAACAGGAAATTTATATAAGAAAAAACTTCATGTTTTTATCACAACTTACACATTATAAACTTTTAGGAAAAGACAAACCGATGACAGCATTGCTATAATAGTTAGATTAAAGTGCACAATATGGGGACAGTTAAGAAACCTAAGGTAACAAAAATCAACAAACACAGAGGACAACAGCAAGTTATATATTTTAATGTCTTTAACACCATTCTGAGAACATTTTTTTCTCCCAATTAAGGAAAAAAAAAATTATTCCTTCTTATCCATGAATCCAAAGTAGGGATATGGAAACTACCTTCCCATGCAAAGCAGCAATTGCAGATTCAACTTCAGTTTGTGACGAAAAGGAAACAAATCCAAAGACATGAGGGCTTCCTGGTTTGCGTTGAAAAAGGACTCTTGCATCCAGCACTTTCCCATATTGACCAAACAATTCTTCAAGAGATTTAGCATTGGCTGACTTGGAAAGATTACCCACATATACTCGGTATGGAGATTCTGTAGGAAATGTCCCTGATGTATCAGATTTATTGTCTTCCTGCACATATGCAGGTTTTTTTAGAATGTCCTGGCCTTCATCACTACCCCTGATATTCTGCAATTCAGAACTTCAAAAAGAAATCACAAGGATATGTCTCCCAGAACATAGAAAAATTTAAGGGCATCCTAGTTTTCTAGCATGCTTACAGTTTTTTCTAAACTCCAAAAGGCTTCATGCACGCAAATGCTTAAATTTTCAAACAATGCTAACCATGCCATTATCCAAGAAAAAAGGTTCTTTTCTAAGAAAATGGAGAATAAAACTACTAAAGTGAGTGTGAGACAATCTCGGGGAATATTGCACAAACCTGAGGGAAATATGGGACTGGGGCACAAACAATTTTTAGATATTATTACAATTCAAAGTTCTAATGCATATGCACACAAACAAACCAAAAAAGTATAAAGATTCACTTGTGCCTCATGAAGATGAACAATGAACTGTCTGGACTATAATAAATCTTCTTCCTTTATTAGAATGATTTATCTTGTCATGAAGAATTGTAAAACAAGAGTCCATAAAATTTATACTAGTTTCTGTATTGATATTTTATACAAGATTGTGTTCAAGAGCTACAGAGAGGGTTGATGCTTCCTTTGTTTCACTCTTCATGCTGCTACTAAGAATGATTCAATTTTCAAAAAATGCTAACTGTGCCATTAGCCAAACAAAAAAAGTTATCTGTTGAACAGTGGAGAGATCAAAAACTACTAACCAAGTTTGAGACAAGCTCAGGGAATATGCACAAACCTTAGAGATATACAAGATAGGGACAAACAATCTTGAGATAAAGGACAAACCTTGAATGTTTCTGGATTTGACTGCTTAAAACATTTTTCCACCAACATTTCAGATCACACTACATGATCCATCATCAGCATGTAGAGAGCGAGAGAAGAGAAATGTTGATGGAAAAATATTTTACACAGTCAAATTCAGAAACATTCAAGATCTCGTATCATGGACAATGGAAATTTAATGGCTTTAATCTTGGGATATTTTTGAACTTCCAAGTTCTCACACATATGCACACACATAAAAAAATATTAAGATTCATTTGTGCCTCATCAAGACAAACACTGAACTCTATCTAGACTCTAAAGAATCTTTCTTGTTTTACCAGAATCATTTATCTTGCTGCAGACAGAACTGCAAAATGAGAATCCACAAAATTTATACTAGTTTTTGTATTGATATTTATGCAATATTGTGTTAGAGGGCTATGGAGAGGATTCATTCTTCCTTTGTTTCACTCTTTATGCTGCTACTTGCAAGAGAATCAGAGATATCATAATAACTAATATCACATGCATACATTGCAAAGATAAGCCTTAACCTGCCCTGTGAAGCTTTCTCATTTATATCACATATACAAACAAAAATCTGCTAGTTTCTGGTTCTGATATGGAAAGTTCCTGTGGCGTCAGAAGTATAAAAAAAATTGTTGTAGAGTTATATAACGAGCTCACAAAATTGAAACCCATGAACCTGAGTACTTACCAAGTTTGATGAATATGAAAAAGTTAACACATGCTTAATTCAATGTGCTTTGGTTGGTTACTTTACTGGCAGAATCCCCTTTAAGCCTATGATTTGAATATATATCCAGCAAAATTGGCAATCCATTTCTCTCAGGCGATAAGATTTAAAAATCATACCTACAGTTTCTTTTCATTTCATTTTCTGGACCCAATGCACAGCACCTGTACTCCATCATGACTCATGGATCTGTCGAATACTCTGCTAGTTTTCAGCTGTTGGAATGAATATATTTTTTCAATAAAATAATAAAACCAACAAAATTTCAGTGGCCAGTGTGGTTCCTTTGTGCTCATTATTTATGAAGGGACACTAATTCATCATACCAACTGCCCAGAATGGAAATTGGATCAGTTTGAATCCTGATTGTTGATGTGGTTCAGGTTTTGAACTCTTCTGTGTCAGTTTCACAGCATGTTCTTGATTAAGAATGAGACCCGATGGGAAGTTTGAATATCATTATGAGTTGAGCTCTCAGTAGCATTGGTTGTATAAGATGGTTTATCAGAGAGAATATTGAACTGGATGCAGAGCAAGCAGGATTGGATGCTGTAAATGCCAATGGCCATGTGAGCTTGCAAACTAGTATTTTTTGTGATTGAAGGAGACATAACTCCATTTCCAAGATGGAGTTTCTCATGATGTGTTTCTCCAAAATATTTTGTGTTCCCCTTCTTGTGTGATGCTATTTGTGTTCCATACTTGCTCAATATTCATTCCTTCAAGCTGTTCTCATTTGCACTACTTGGGGAAATACCATAAATTCATGATAAGTTGTTCTCAAGCATAGTTCTTCTTTTAGAACAGTAAGAAAAACTATGATCAGTAACATAAAAGTAAAAGCTCACTTCGATTGATACACCATTGAATTTGTGAAAGGAAGAATTGCACATTTGGTAGTAGCTTAAAAGGGTTTGAGATTATTGCATTGTAGGCATGCTATAACAAACTTCAACTCCCCACCTTATTTTTGTTGGTTTTTGTACGAGTTGCAATAGAACAACACATAAATAGGAGCTTCTCAACTAAGGGAAGATCAAACTGATAAACGTTCCCTCAATAAAGGAATATGCCAAAGCCACTAACCATTCCTTGTACTCCTCAAACAGTCCTCAAAACTGACTCCGATGCTCAAGACCATACACATAAGAATTAAAGAAAAAAAAAGCTATGGCATGTACTTCTTAATGTAGTCCTCAGAACTGACATCCACAGCTCAAGACTCATTCATATGAGAAGACAAAACATAACCAAAATGCATCTAAAAACAAGTGAAAAAAATCTATTAGATCATTTTTTGTTGAGTGGACCATCAAGAGTGGGGTATTGTTGGTGTGTGTTTTGAATACCCACCGAACACAGAATAAAATGCCCAAGGACACTTTATCCTCTCTTGAAAAGTGATTGCAAATACTTAAGAAGATGGTGCAATAACTCCAATGTTTCTTTGGTCAGGTCATGACATGTGGATAAGGCCAGTGGGCGTTGTGATTTGCTGGTAATCACAAGGGACTTACGTTAAAATTTATTTGCAAGTTGAGGACTTAGACAGTTTTATCATTGAAGGCTCCTTCCATTGGGTATTTCTTAGATTTTCCAAAAAGAAATGCAAAAAGGCAAGGGTTTAGAAGTCTAAGTTACTCCTAAGAAATCAAGAGACAACAATGATTAGATGAAATGGGATAACCGCACTTTGTTTCGCCTCCTTCGGACAACTACGCAAAGCGGGTGCAATCTTCAACGGGGGTTGTAGAAACCCTTGTTTCCCCCGGATACTGATTCTGACTGAAGTTTTATGTTTTTCTGACGTTTTTGGTTTTTTTGCAATTTTTGAGTTTTTAGACAATAAAATGAATGGTACGACTTTTGCAAATAATTGAAATAAATTCAATAAAATTATCTAACTCCGAAAATCTACTGAATGCAAAGCAAATACTTAAGCCAGATCATTTATTACTCTTCCAGGATGACTACAAGAAATGTCTGATAACGTGCAATAAGAAAACAATAATTTTTATTGAGAAAACCTGGTAAAATCAGCAAGCTGGTAATAACTGGTACGGCTGCAGTGAATGTTTCTCCCTCCGTCTGGCAAGCTCTAATGACCCCAGTCACAACTGCGCCCAATCTGGTGAAGCTGGAAGACCCAAAGAGAAGGCGATTTGCTTGCAAGAGAAAGTACGCCCCTTTTTAATGAAAGTACGGCCTAGTACAGATTGTACGGCCTCAACACAGCAGCAGCAATAAATAAAAGGTACGGCTCCCTCTCCAGTCTCCAAGTCTGAAGAAAAATAGGCGCCTCACTGTATAAACCTCTGCTGGGTAAATTGCTAAATAAAGAACCCCTTGAATACTTCTTATCTGTGATGCTCTGTAATTCCTTTTGAATGAAGAAACCTCTGTGCTGGCAATAAATCAGATGTTATTTCACACCTTCTGAACTGCTTTCAATGGAGATGGCTCGTTCCCCAATGAGTTCGAGACTGAAACCCTAAAGCTTCTTGCTCAGACAAAACTTGATCAATTTTCAATTCATAAAATGACATAATGCTCAAAACCCAAGGCAAAACCCTCTTTATGCTGAAAAGTGCGATTTCCTTAAGAATAGGGTTTTTAATGAAATATTCATATTTTAATCTTTTAATATTTCAATAGTCACAGCTGAATATTTCAATATAATTTAATTGTCACTTTTGGCCCCTTCTGATGATGGGCGCACCCCTCAAGGCAAATCACTTAAGTTATAATATAACATTATAACTTTATATTATAAATCATTAAATAATTAATATTTAATCAATTTAATTAAATATTAATATCTCCCTCGTTACTCATCTGATTACTGATCCGTCTGATGCTGACGAACTCTAAAGTGATTCCGGATACTGCCAAAGCCATACTGCTAAAAATAGCTAAAAATAGCAATTCTGCAAAAAGTCTCCGATTGAGCCAAAACGAAAGACTACTGATCAATCTCTGCTAACTGAAGCTGAGCCAAGCTCCGAAGTGACCCTCTATCCAGTCTATCAGCCTACGAGGGTCGTGTAATAGGCCAATCCTGTACTCCGAGAGATGTCACTGAGAAGGGGACATGACAGTCCGCCCCTCCTGAAATTGCTTGTCCTCAAGCAATCTCAATGCCGGATGCTGCAGAATCTCCTCGCTCTCCCATGTCGCATCCTCAACCGGCAAATCTCTCCATTTTACCAAATATTCCCTGATAGTCCTCCGACGCAACTGTCTCTCCCTGTACTCCAGGATGGACTCAGGTACTAAGATCAACTTTCCCTCATCATCTAAGGGAGGTAAGACTGCAGACGGTACCACACGATGACCCAACGCCTTTTTGAGGCGTGATACATGAAATACGTTGTGTACCCTGCTCTCTGCTGGAAGCTCAAGCTCGTAAGCCACCTCGCCAACTCTCCTCAGGATCCTGAAAGGACCGTAATAACGTGGCTTAAGCTTCTCTGACCCACTCTTCCTAAGAGTGGACTGACGGTAGGGCTGCAGCATGAGGTAAACCATATCACCAACCTCGAAATGCCTCTCCATCCTCTTCTGATCTGCATACTGTTTCTGCTGATTTTGTGCCTTAGCTATATTTTCCTTGAGAGCCCTCATAGTGTCCTGACTCTCCTGCAACCATCCTCCTACACTCGGCACTCTACTGTCGCTCAGTAGCAAATCAAGGAAACTCGGCGCCTCATACCCGTACAGCGCCATGAAGGGGGACATCTGAATGGTCATATGGAATGTCGAGTTATAGCAATACTCACACAAATGTATCCGTTTGACCCACGCCTTCTGCTGCCCTGCAATATAATTTCTGAGATATCCTTCCACCCACTTATTCACTATCTCCGTCTACCCATCTGTCTGTGGATGGTAACTGGTGCTCGGTGTAAGCTCGGTCCCACAAAGTCTGAAGAACTCCTGCCAGAAATTACTCAAGAACCGACTATCTCTGTCACTCACGATGCTCCGAGGCAACCCATGAAGTCTAAATATCTCACGAAAGAACACCTCTGCTACCTGTGTAGCTGTGTAAGTCGTGGTGATCGGAAAGAAGTGGGCATACTTCGTAAGCCGATCCACAACTACATAAATACAATCACGCCCTTGGGCTTTAGGCAAGCCCGTGATAAAGTCCATCGACAGGCATTCCCACTTCCTGTCAGGAATCGGAAGTGGCTGTAGTAAACCTGCCGGGTACGTGTTCTCCTGCTTGTTCTGCTGACAAACAGGGCATTCACGCACATACTGAAGAACATCTCTCTTGAGTCCTTTCCATGTGAACCTCTCCCGTATCTGCCTGTACGTTTTGAAGTATCCGGGATGTCCTGCTGTAGGGATGTCATGAAAGGCTCGCATAACCATGTTCTTCACCTCTGAACCGGGAATCAGAAATATCCTGTGCTTGTAAATGATCAAGTCATTCACAAGTGTGTACCTGGTATCAACTGCTGACCCCTCAACAATACTAGAAGCCCAACTATCCTTGGCATACTCTGCCACTATCATATGCCTCCAATCCTCCGAAATCTGAACCATAGTGCTCAAGTACGGTCTCCGTGAAAGTGCATCTGCCACTACGTTCTGTGTACCTTTGATATATGAAATATCAAAGTCATAAGCCTGCAACTTACTGACCCACTTCTGCTGTCTGTCATTGAGATCTCGCTGCCCCAAGAAGTGTCTCAGACTGTTATGATCAGTCTTAATGCAAAATTTGCTGCCCACAAGGTATTGTCTAAATTTTGCTAAAGCATGCATAATCGCGAGCATCTCCTTATCATATATGCTGTACAATCTCTCGGGTCCTCTGAGCTTACGGCTCTCGTACACTATCGGGTGCTTGTCCTGCATAAGCACCGCACCAATGCCCTCACCTGATGCATCACATTGAAGCTCAAACGGCTTCGTAAAGTCGGGTAGTGCCAAAACAGGGCATGTGGTCATCAACTCCTTGAACTTCACAAAACACTCCTGTGCCTCAGAAGTCCAAACAAATGCCCCCTTTTTCATCAAATCTGTCATCGGGGCTGCATGTCGTGAATAACCATTCACGAACCTACGGTAGAATCCACACAAACCGAGAAACCCTCTCAACTGTGTCAGGTTTGCCGGTGTGGGCCAATCAATAATGGCGCGGATCTTTTCAGGATCCATGCGCACTCCATCTGCACTGATAATATGACCAAGATATAGCAATTCGGTCATTCCCAAGTCACACTTGGATTCCTTGGCGTACAAGGACTCCCTCTCCAAGATACTCATCACTGTCTCCAAATGAGCCAAGTGCTCCTGCCAAGTCCTGCTATATATGAGAATATCATCGAAGAATACCAAGACGAACCTCCTCAGCTGTGAATGAAAAACCCTGTTCATCGTAGACTGAAAAGTGGCTGGCGCGTTAGTGAGCCCAAATGGCATCACTACGAACTCGAAGTGCCCACAATGACATCTGAAGGCTGTCTTTTCTATGTCCTGCTCACGGACTCTGATCTGATGATAACCCGACCGTAAATCAATTTTAGTAAAATAACAGGCACCATGGAGCTCATCAATAAGCTCATCAATCCTCGGTATCGGGTATCGGTTCTTGATTGTCCTCTTATTCAGGACCCTGTAATCAATGCACATGCGCAACGTTCCATCCTTCTTCTTCACCAATACAACAGAAGAAGCGAACGGTGATTTGCTTGGTCGAATGTGACCCATAGCAAGTAACTCCTTTATTGTTTTCTCGATCTCATCCTTCAATCTTTTAGGATGCCTGTAAGGAGTTATCATAACGGGTTTCGCACCCTCCTCGAGCTCAATGATGTGCTCTATCCCTCTGTCTGGAGGTCTACCTGGTGGAATATCACTGAACACCTTGTCATGCTTGATTCTCAACTTCTGAATGTCAGGATGATATTCTGTCTTTTGCTGTCCCTCCTGTAAAGGTGCTAAATGACACTCTGCAGCCCACTCTACCATATCATGACGCATGAGCCGCTCCATTCGGCGAAAGGAAATTGTTTTAAGGTCGCTGTCCCGTATTGCCTTAAGTATGTGAGTCTTCCCGTCGACCTCAAAACGGATCTCCATGTCCTTGAGACGAAGTGTAACCTCCTCCAATGAGTGTAACCACTTCATTCCCAAGACTAAATCAATGTCTCCCATATTAACAACATAATAATCTGCCTTGAACTCATAATTGTTCAAGCGTAGGGGGAGATCCTTAATCATGCGCTCGCATCTCAAAGTGTATCCATCCGCCACTTTGACTCTGATGCCCTCAAACTCCTCAGTGATGAGTCCACGTTTCTCAACAAACCTAGCATCAATGAAATTATGTGTGGCTCCCGTATCAAGAAGGGAGATGACCCTCTGTCCTGCTAACACACCCCGAATCCTGAATGAGCCCTCCTGCTGAATGCTAGATAGTCGTGCCTCCTGTATCTGAAGCTCTGGCTCTGTCTCAGCTCTAAGCTCTGGAGCCTCTGACTCTGAATCCTCGAAGCTTTCATGCTGTTCGGAATTTTCTGATTCTGAGTCCTCGTAATATGCCCACATCACTCGATTTGCCTTGCCCTTAGGTCTTAGAGGACAATCGTGATTTGCGTCATACGGTCCTTTGCAGTAGAAGCAAAGCTTCTTCCTGCGTAGGTCATTAAGGGCCTCACGATCCAAAAGTGGTGCTGCCGATTTTCCTTTTGAATCGTTTTTAAAGTCTGATTTTTCTTTGTTAAAATCAGATTTGTTCTTATTTCTGTTAAAGCCCTTATTATCTCTGAATGATGAAGAACCTCTGGAGTTAAATCTACTAGAAGGTGCTGCTAACTCCATGCTTCGTGCTTTCTTCATCGCCTCCTGTAAAGAAGGAGGATCAAAGGCTTTGATCCAACCTCTCAGTGGCTCTGTCAAACCCTCCAGGAAGAGTACTACCAATCGCCTCTCTGAAATGTTCGGAACCATGACTGACAACTTCTGAAAGTCACCAATATAGGACTCCAAACTGCCACTCTGTCTCAACTGGGCCAAGTCTCTGAAGTAGGATTCTGGATCCTTCCTGTCAAACCGCTCAACCAATCTGTCCACAAACTCCTGGTATGATGTGATCCTGTCATGCTGTAAAGTCACCATACCGTGGTGCCACCAATCGTAAGCCACTCCCTCCAGATGCAATGTCGCATAACGGATAGCATCTCTCTCAGCCATCGGGCGTAATGTGAGGAATGTGTCTAACTTACTGATCCATGCCTGGGCTGTCACCTTGCCACTTCCATCGAACATCGCCAGGTTGAGTTTGTTTGTAGCATGTTTTAGGTCATTGTTCTGATGTCTAGGTCTCCAATCCTGTCGTCCTCTGCGATATTCTCTCCTCTGTGTAACAAATCGGTCAAAGGAAATCCTCTCCCTGACATCAGGTGGTACCAACTCCCACTCCTCGTTCGCTGCCATCAACGTATCAACGAACAACTCCTCATGCTCCTCACCGACAATAGCCTCATCGGGCTCCTGTCTCACAAAAGTAGGCCTAGTGGGCCTGTCTGCTGTTCGTGAAACAGTCCTAGGTGCTCTCCGAGATCCTGCATCACTCCTGTTATCGTCACGCTGTGGTGACAGTCTCCTCTGTATACCTAACCTCTGGATTGCCACTGCCAACTACTGTAGCACATCGTTAGACTGCCGCTGACTTGCACGTAAGTCTCTGAGAGTGTTTAAAACCTCGGCATCGTCTTGTTCTCTAGGTATATCTGCTCTATCAGCCCTGTCATTCCTGTCAGCCATGTTTTCTGGCTGCCTATTCAAACTCCGTTGCCTGTCAATCAAGGCACGTTTGCGTGTATAATACCTGTATGGTTCAAGCTCGTCTGGCTGCATATGATGGCTAAACCCTTAGGATGGCAGGATTTAGCTCTGATACCAAGTTAGTAACCGTTGCACCAAAAGCCCGGACTGTCAATGAACGGCACCTCCCCGCGTTAAGGGGGCAACCCCAGGGCAGGCCTCCTCGACGAGGACCCCGGACACGTGGCTGGGACAAACCGCGCGGACAGACCTACGTCACCTTCCGCTAGGGGCCCACTTGGGGACATCACAGCCCACCACGCTCCGTGGGTCTCGACCTCGAGACCTCCCGGCTCTGATACCACTGTAGAAACCCTTGTTTCCCCCGGATACTGATTCTGACTGAAGTTTTATGTTTTTCTGACGTTTTTGGTTTTTTTGCAATTTTTGAGTTTTTGGACAATAAAATGAATGGTACGACTTTTGCAAATAATTGAAATAAATTCAATAAAATTATCTAACTCCGAAAATCTACTGAATGCAAAGCAAATACTTAAGCCAGATCATTTATTACTCTTCCAGGATGACTACAAGAAATGTCTGATAACGTGCAATAAGAAAACAATAATTTTTATTGAGAAAACCTGGTAAAATCAGCAAGCTGGTAATAACTGGTACGGCTGCAGTGAATGTTTCTCCCTCCGTCTGGCAAGCTCTAATGACCCCAGTCACAACTGTGCCCAATCTGGTGAAGCTGGAAGACCCAAAGAGAAGGCGATTTGCTTGCAAGAGAAAGTACGCCCCTTTTTAATGAAAGTACGGCCTAGTACAGATTGTACGGCCTCAACACAGCAACAACAATAAATAAAAGGTACGGCTCCCTCTCCAGTCTCCAAGTCTGAAGAAAAATAGGCGCCTCACTGTGTAAACCTTTGCTGGGTAAATTGCTAAATAAAGAACCCCTTGAATACTTCTTATCTGTGATGCTCTGTAATTACTTCTGAATGAAGAAACCTCTGTGCTGGCAATAAATCAGATGTTATTTCACACCTTCTGAACTGCTTTCAATGGAGATGGCTCGTTCCCCAATGAGTTCGAGACTGAAACCCTAAAGCTTCTTGCTCAGACAAAACTTGATCAATTTTCAATTCATAAAATGACATAATTCTCAAAACCCCAGGCAAAACCCTCTTTATGCTGAAAAGTGCGATTTCCTTAAGAATAGGGTTTTAATGAAATATTCATATTTTAATCTTTTAATATTTCAATAGTCACAGCTGAATATTTCAATATAATTTAATTGTCACTTTTGGCCCCTTCTGATGATGGGCGCACCCCTCAAGGCAAATCACTTAAGTTATAATATAACATTATAACTTTATATTATAAATCATTAAATAATTAATATTTAATCAATATAATTAAATATTAATATCTCCCTCGTTACTCATCTGATTACTGATCCGTCTGATGCTGACGAACTCTGAAGTGATTCCGGATACTGCCAAAGCCATACTGCTAAAAATAGCAGGGGTCCCACACTGCCTGCCCGGAACTGCTAAAAATAGCAATTCTGCAAAAAGTCTCCGATTGAGCCAAAACGAAAGACTACTGATCAATCTCTGCTAACTGAAGTTGAGCCAAGCTCCGAAGTGACCCTCTATCCAGTCTATCAGCCTACGAGGGTCATGTAATAGGCCAATCTTGTACTCCGAGAGATGTCACTGAGAAGGGGACATGACAGGGGTGATAATCATTTTCATGTTTGAATTAATATTTATCCAAACTGAAGTTAAGAATCCACAACTTAATAGCTCAGGCTAACTTTGTCTATCATTGAGGTCTTTCTGATGCAAGAAGTGCTTGAGACTGTTATGGTTAGTCTTCACAATGAACTTACCCAACCAAATACTACCTGAATTTGGCCAAAGCATGCATGATTGCAAGTGTTTCTTTGTCATTTATGGAATATGAACTTTCCAAATCCCTCAACTTTCGGCTTTCTAAAACAATTGGGTGCTTGTCCCGCATTAAAACAACACCAATCCCTTCTCCTGAAACATTACACTGAAGCTCGAATGGCTTGGAGAAGTTTGGTATAGCCAAAATGGGACATAAACTCATGATATGCTTAAATTGGTCAAAAGTCTTTTGTGTTGCATTTGATAATACGAATGCCCTCTTTTTGGTAAGATCTGTGAGAGGAGTAGCCAACTGAGAATAGCCCTTCACAAACCTTCTATAAAATCCACAAAGACCCAAAAACCCCTTCAACTGAGTGACATTTTTTGGTGGTGGCCAATCCAAAATGGCCTTGATCTTCTCTTGGTCCATGCTAATCCCCTTTGAACTGATACATGACCAAGATAAAGGACTTCGGTCATACCAAACTCACATTTGGATTCTTTGGCAAATAGAGTCTCAACCTCCAAAATACTTAGAACCTCCTCCAAATATTTTAGATGCTCTTCCCACGACTTACTATAGATTAGGATGTCATCAGAGAAGATTAAAACAAAATTCCTTAGTTTCTTATTGAACACCTGATTCATACAAGATTGAAAGGTCGCGGGTGTGTTAGTTAAGCCAAAAGGCATAACTAAAAACTCATAATGCCCAAAATGGCATTTGAAAGTATGTCCTCCTGCATTCTAGTTTGATGATAACTAGATCTAAGGTCTATCTTGGAAAAGTAAACTACTCTATGTAGCTCATCAATGAGCTCATCAATTCTTAGAATTGGATACCAATTCTTGATAGTCTTCTTGTTGAGACCCCAATAATCTATGCACATGCGTATAGTGCCATCCGTCTTCTTCACCAAAACCATTGATGAAGCAAAAGGACTCTTGCTTGGGTGGATGTGTCCCATGTCCAAGAGTTCTTTGATGGCTTTCTCAATCTCATCCTGACACATCTCATTCCCTGCATATTTTAACTAAATCTAGAAAGGAAAAATTATAGGGAAAATAAACAAAATAAAGGAGGCTTTTTGATTGTCAAATGAAAATAGTTTAAAAATAAATTTGCGTAATTATATATATATATAAAAATAAACAATAATATTAGAAATATATTTGTATACATGTTTAAATATATAAAAGTTTGGGCATTTAAATAGTTTTCAATTAAATTGCAAAGCTACAATTAAAATTGATTAAATGAAAATAATTTTTTTTTAAAAATGGAAAATCGGTTAGATTTAAATAAGAGATCTATTTTTGAATCAAGAAAAAAGATGTTAATTTAAGAAGTAATGGTTGCATGCCCATCGGCCATGAAGGCCACGATGGAAGATGGTAGCATGCGTTGGGAGGCACAAGGAATGCATTGAAGGCCTGCATTAAGGCCAAGAGCGGTGGGGAGTGGCTCATTTATGAACCATAAGTTCAGATCTGAGTTTACTCTCTAGGAGGAATTCTCTTATGGCCCCTTCTTCATACAAGCTTGAATGAAGCAAAGGACTTGAAGCTTATGAGATTACTTGCTGATACAAGTCTCAGCAAGTTGTAACACAGATAGCCCAATCCACGCCTGAATGGCAACAAAGAATGACAATGAAGAAAAAGCCCATCCTACTTCAATGTGGGTCTTAGATGGCAGATATTTTCCCAACGATGTAGCTCTCCATATTGTATCCATGCTTAAGGGATGGCGGGCATTTTATATCTTTGGCCTGCACTACTGCCAGCTGTGGCTAGAAATCCAGGTAAAGACTCTTGATATTGCCTACTTATTCCTTAACATGAACATGCTTATATGCAAGATAGAAAGAAAGCGTAACATTTAGAATCAAATGCATTTAAGTGGATGTGTATTTTTTTAGTTTTCTCTTGTCCTCCTGACATGTCTGTGTCTCTGCATTATCATCATGATATGTCTGTGACTCTGCATTATTGCACTTATCTTAGCATATTAGGATGCACATGATTTGTTTTACCATTTTGAAGTTTATAAATGTTGTCTCTACTCGATTTGAGACCTGCATCTCTTTCAGTATGTATCTACCTAGGATGCCACATTTGTTGATCAAATCCTTTTAGTGCTTACCCTGTTGTTATGGTGTTCCATGAGACCTGCGATCCTTTGAGGCATTCTGTCAAACAATTCACGTGCCTTGACTATGCTTACACATTTTGCATGCATGTTTACCCACGCGCATTATTTTATTGCAAGCCTATTTTCAGATTGTTTCATTTAGCATCACCAATATCTTCCACAAGAACGTTGTCCCTGTTTAAAATGAAGGATATGGTTCACATCTCTCAGAACAGTTTCTCTTGCGACAATTTTGGAGATGAATGTCGTTGCGGTTGGGCAATCAGAACATACTTGAAGGTTCTTAACAACTCTGATAGTTGAATCGGGGGTCGTGTTTAACAAACCCAATGCAATTGATTAGATAGTTTTACCTTTCACAAATTCCTGAAATCTTATTTCTTATATTCTTGTTTTGGATTGGATTGAAATATCTTCAGACTTTCATTACACTTCTGCAATATTATATTATTATTATATTTAAACTTTTAGTGCCTTTGCCTCCGTTCCTCACTATTAGATTTTATTTTTGCTCCTGTACATCCATCACCAGATCGAAAGCTCTCTTTGCGGCATAGCCAGGGAGGTTGTGGAGTCGGGTTTTGATTTAAGTTTCTTGAGCCTTTCCATCAATTCGATTTGTGCATAAAATGTCCTCCTAATTCGCATCTAAATAACTTCCATCCATATTTCGTGAACCTTTTGATGGCACACAACTTTTAAATCTGCTTTTGTCTAATACTCTTCTGGATCTTAAATGAATAAGAGTTTAAAGGCACAACGTGGCTGATGTAGTAATCATTAGGTACTTAATTAATGCATATTGATAGTGTGCGTTATGAGTTTTTGCTTGAAAGAGGAAACTCCAGAAAATGGAACTTATGCATAAATATGTGAGTATAGTGTATTCATGAAGATGCACTTATGCTTACTGTAAGAAAATGAAACCAGGACAGTTAATAGAAATAAAAGTTAAAAAGTGATTAACTCATTATTCTAATTCAAAATTCAAACTCCCACTTGAGTGTTATGATTATGCTCTTGGCTGTAACAAATGTCTGATGCTTGATTCGGTAGCATTCTTCTGCTCAAACCGAGATCATGATTTCTTTTGAAAATGTAGGTTTTCAATTCCAATTTATAGGATTTCAGCTAGGATTTGATCTTAGATTAGGAGTTATGTCATTAAAGGTGGAGAATTACTAGTTAATTAATTTATTTGTTGATCAAACATTGAATTAAGACATTAGAAATATCAACATTATATAGAGAATAAATCATTCTTAGCATCTTATAGATTCTATGGATAAGTAGATTAGTATTATACCATGTGATAAGTCACTTTTTCAGTTAAGTAAATATTTTGTCTGTACTTTGGAGAGAATCCTTTGTTTATTTAGAAACCATGGCATCAGCTCTACACTAACCACATGGATGTCTGTATCTGTTTTATATAGAGAATTTGAAAGAAGCTTATTATTTAATTCCAAAAAAAATGAGAACTAGTACATTAAATATACCAAATTCTTTTCCAAACTATAGGAGTATTTTTCTTAGAGTTTGGTAATACCTTCGAATTCTATGTTAAACAACTAATATCATGTACTAAATATTATTATTCAAGCTAGGCTTATAATCTAAGTCTAAACCAACACTATATAAATGTGTTAGTCTTATCAAAATGTAAAGGTGTCTAGAAAATTTTACCAGATATCCTGAAGAAAGTGTTTTCGAATGAGGAGTGCTTGGGTATTTCTATGTTAACTTATGTGCTCCAATTATATTGCATAGGTAAATCTAGATCTTGATATGCATGCAAAGAATGAGTTATTGATCGGAAGGAGGATGTTGTAAGAGTTTGGCAAGACTTAAAATGCCTATCAATTTTACATAAAGGAATTGAATTAATGAAAATGATATTGTAATCATTGCATAACTGGATAGTTGGTGTTTCTCATTGTGATCATCATGCATGAAATTGTACTCATGAGCATAGTTTACATACTTGGAATCGGAGAGTACTCGGCAAGCCCAAAAATTTTGACTCGAGAAAAACTCGACAAATACTTGGCAAATACTCGGCAAATGTGTGGATATTTATGTATGTGTATACTCAGGACTGAACTGTGCACACATACATATCTATAAACATACACAGGATGCCAAGTTTGCATGCATATACACACACAGACATATTTATACACACACAAACATGCCAAGTTTGTGGGTTTTTTGCGAGCTACTGGCGATTACTCGATAATTTGACGAGAGAAAATCCATATGCTTACTGCCCACGAGTAAAAGCAGAAATTACTCGGCATGCACATTTTTTGGAGATTACTCGGCTACTCAAAGAGTAATCGGAGAGTATGTAAACAATGCTCATGAGTGTTTTCTTCCATGATCCTTATGACTGTTATTGTTCTATGAGTGTTTGTTCAAGATGAATTGCTATGATGTCTTATGTGACTGATATGTGTATTCCAGAGTGTTCCTTGTTTGTGTTGATACCCATGAAATCATTAGATGTAGTTATGTCACTTCACAATTCCATTACTCCAATCAGATTTGCATTGCTATTTTTCCTCGTGCTGGGTCGTGATTTCTTCTTTCAGGAAGAATTTCGGGGAAGTGAATCACTTCATAGTAGAGTGGAAACACGCTCCAGCAATGTTCTCACCCTTGAAGTGGTTGAAGGAGTCAAACATCGAAAGAATCCTGTCAGGAGGGTCCCTGATATGGTTCACTCTATAATCTTGTACTCAACCATGTGGTCTATTGTAACTCCTAACTCCTATTTAATATAATTTCTTGTCTCCATTCATTAGTATTGGACACGAGTCATTTTTATATGCTTAATTATGTGTAATATGTGTAAATTGTTAATCCTAATTATAGAGGTCTTTACACATCCTTGTGTCATTTTTGATGCCGATATTGGGTAGTGATGATCGGCTTGGCACCCTCTTCAAGTTCAATCACATGCTCAATTCCCCTTTCAAGAGGTCTCCCCGATGAAATGTCGTTGAACACCTTGTTTCACTTTGAGAGAAAAGCTTGCACATCTGGATGATAACGGCTTTTCTCTTTTGGAGGATTGTTAGGCATGACTACACATTTTGTTGCCCACTCCACTAAATCATGTCGAATCAACCATTCCATCCTCTTGAATGAAACTATGCGAGGGCCTCCATTTGACATCCCTCTCGAAACCACCTTCTTCCCATCAGATGTGAACTTTTAGCTCCATGGTTTGAAGGTTTAAAGTGATTTCTAAAGAGATTCCAGCCACTGGATACCCAAAACTGCATTAGTGTCACCAATGCTCACAATGTAGAAGTCATATTTGACTTCATAGTTGCCCAACTGAATAGACATGTTTGATATCTTTTTGGTGCAAGTGATTGCAAAGCCATCAGCTACCATGACTTTGAAGCCTTCAAACTCTTCAATCTTGAGTCCTCTCTTGGCCACAATTACTTCGTCAATGAAGTTATGAGTTGCTCCAGTATCAATGAGAGCAACAATCTGCTGCCCACATAGGACTCCTCAGACTCAAAAAGATTCATTATTTTGAAAGATGGAAAGTTGGGCAAAGGTGTTGGTGTTTTTTCCACATAGGATTTGCAATTCTCTAAGAGGTAGCCAACCTCTATTATAAAGAACTACAAAGGCTAGTGGCCAACTAACGAGATCTAGTCAAAGACTAACATCTCCTACACTTTTGGCTCTGTGAGACCAAGGTGGGTAAACCTTCATGTGTTCATAAGATTGTTCTATGACTGATAAGAACACTTCTTCTTACAGAAGCAGTCCCCACACACGCAATCAGACAACATTACCTTGGTTGTGGCAAAACCTAAGAGTAATAACAGATGTCCCAAAGCAAAGAGACTGAAAATTATCATAAGATTTATATCTCAAAGGAGATAGCATTTGATATTTGTTAAAATGTTCAGATATTGAATCACCATGCTCAAAGCCACAATCTACACCTAAAAGGATTTCACCGACAATATCTAGTGCCTCATTCATTGGGCGGGAGTCATATAAAACATAATTCAGATATTATGAACTTATCACCATAATGCTTTGCTACTATGAGATCTTTCAGTATATTAAAAAAATACTCCTTAGTGAATCCTGAGCATATGACCATAAACATGCAATTTGTTTTCAAGCATTTGATTAACTCATTAAGTTAAAGCAGGAGAACAAGTTACTCTTTCAAATACACCATTGAAACTGAATGAACAAACCCTTGATAAATCCATTCATAATCCATGACACATACACAGGAGAGCAAATTGTCTTAATTCTTTTAGATTTCTTTCGATATCAGTAATTACAAAAGTATAGCATACTTATTTCATACTATTCCCGACCCAGAATGATTTCCTAAATAATACCTTCAAAATCCTGCAGTAAAACTAACTATACATACTCGGAACCTTATAGATCCAAAATCTCGACCATAACAATGAGCCGTGAAATCTCCTTTATAGGACAAGAGAGCAACAAAGCATTAGGCTACATTGTTAATTTCAAAATTGAATTTCATTTAGAATGAAATTCGAATTCACATTCCTCATCATTGGATAACAAGGTGCATGATCCGAGGAATCAAAAAACGGTTACACAGTAACCAATCGGAGAAAAAACAAAAAGCGTGTCAGGCATGCGCACGTCCATATCAACAAGATGAAACACCAGAAAAAACACCGCCCAGCAAACCCAACCCCAGCAACTGCTCCGAGTTCTCACCTTGGTCAAAAGCGGAACCGCCTTCTTTCCTCCAGCCACATCAGCGCAACATCCAACAACCTAGCACGGTGCCACTGCAGTTATTGGTTCGACTGCAAGAACCTCCTTGTTCACTCCCATGAGCTCAGTCAAAGCCGCCAAGTAACACCGATAATCCGAGTCAATCTCGGACCCGTTATCATCAGAATCTGATGAAATTAACACAGGGGATGCACAACGCTCTGGCCTTTTGCCAGCACTCTTAGTAGTGACCTCAAGTGTTCTGGGAGCGGGTTGCTCCTTCTTAATTAGCGACCTCCTGGCTCCTACTCAGGCACTCTTGCACCCTATAGATTTATCCATAGCTTCACAGAAAACAGGAGAATAACCACCACCTGCAAACAAAACAACTCAAAAAATATAATGATAACACTGGGTCACTTTAGCAAGCATTTATAGAGTGAATTGGTGCGAGGGATATTAATTGTTTGAATGCAAAACAAGCATTTGAGCCATAAGTGGCTGACGTAGCCACCATAATTGCTTCTATCAGGAGGGCATCATTCGCACGCTAGAGAAAATCAAGAGAAAATCCTCTGAAACGCTCGAGCCATTAATAAAATAAGCTTCAGAGTGTGAAAGCTCGTCACACAGACTGCTGCCTGTTGACGTGCCTTTTGTGACAGCGCCAGCACAGAATAAAGTTGCCCCAACGGTCACTCTATTCTCTCTTGATCAAAGTGTCCCACATGCTAAGATTGCTTGAAAGTTCATGTGTTCGACTCCAAGGTTCCTTTTATCGCGAATAGACTCAGTTGGTTGATGTGTTTTGCTGGTTATTTCAAGGGGACTTACGTAGTTGTTCAGTTTCGTGAAGCAATTAGGACATGAATGATTTGGCAATATGGTTCTGGTATCTAAACTGACTCGGAAAATGCAGAATTAAAGGGGATAGGGATAGGGATTCTACAAGTCTACTTCTAAAAGGGTGGAGGACGAGGATCGACTTAAACAATCTTCAAACCAAACTTTGCTTTGTCTCCTTTCGAACAACTCCGACAAAGTTGGTGCAATCTTCAAAGGATGAGAAAATGTTCAAACTATGACACAACACGTTCATACCGTCAACACGACGCATACAAACACATGAACCATAATCGAAGTTAAGTGCTGATACTCCAGTTGACCACGCAAGGCGAACTTACCATCAGCAAGTCCGCTAGTGGTATGGACGAGAAGACTTGCTCAAATCACAACGCCACACTCCACAGCTAACAACTACTTGCATGAAATAAAATCTATTTTACTCTATCTACCTTGAATTGGAAAGACGAACAAGCCTTGCTAGCTACTCACAATAGAAGATAGAACCACCAAACAATGATAAATCTTTATATTATGAGAGTGTTCACAACAACTTCTTACAAAGTCCTCAATGGGAAAACTTCCTTTCCTCCTCAATCTAAACTAACTTCTAAGCTCTACTCTCTAACTTCTATCTCCAATACTCTCTAGCTCTGATCTATCTCTGATTCTAATTCTAATTGTTTACAAATGAGGGGGGATGCCCCTTTTATAACAAGTCCAATTCAGTGGACGGTTCAGATCAAATTACAATGAAGGGCTCAGATCGAGCCACCTATGCCCTGATTAGGGTTTCTGCCCTAAAAACCGCCACAGAGAGGAGTGGGCAATGAATGCACAGAATATTCTCCACTCCCCTGCAGGAATCATAATGAGCAATTAATGCCCACTACCATCATCAAGAAGATCCTCATCAAGCAGCGCGTTCCCACTGGCCTTCTCCCGGATAGCAAACTCGATCAACCGGGCCAATACTGCTTCAACCTCCTGTGTAGAGATCGGTGGAATATGGTTGAGCTGGAACTCCAAGACTGCTACCGTCTGTCCGTATCTGATGCAAGATTTCTTCCATGTCACCAAGGCGTCCTGGGTATGCTGAATTATACTAGAGAACGTGGAGACATTCTCAAAGTCATCCAGGACAAGTGACCTCGCAGCTGAGAAGAATGGAGGCAGTCTACTTTTCAAACCATCAGCAGTTATCTCCTCTGGGACCAACTTTCTAGCAAATATGGCTTCTAATGTATTGAGGACTCCCCCCAAGATGTTGCCCATTGCCTTCTTCACTTTAGCTGAATCTGCCCTTGCTGCGTCGTGAAATCCACGGCCTGTGACCACCGAGGAGTACCAACTGGTGAAATCGTACCTATCACCTCTCTGAATTACACCTCCATCCACTAAGGTTACTAGAGGTACATGCATCAAAGCCCCCAAACGAAGTACAGTCTTCGTTTGATAGATGCGAGTATCACCCCAGGCCTGATCTACTATATCCATTCGTGCCAAAATATTTGAGGCCTGTCGATAAGCATCGGCAAGGTCCTCCATGAATTTTCCTGTCTCAGTATGAACACGGCTAACCCACTTGTCTGCCTCCGTTTCCATTTTCTTTAAATCCTCTAAGGCAACAATTGACTCGTTCGGAAGCTCCGATGGACGTTCCACTGCCGGGTCCGCTGGTTCACCTGGACGTGCTAGATTCTGCATATATCCTATCAAGGTTTTGTGCTCCTTCTTCAATTTCTTATACTTCCCCTCCGTGCGGAGCAACTGATCCTTCAATGCCTGATAGGAGTTATCGAACTCCTCGATAACTTGGGCTCCCGTAGGACGACCCAACTCTACTGTGGTGATCACATAATTTTCAGGCCTCTCCTCGGTTCGATCACAATCTTCCCTCGGAATAGCCACCTGAAGCGTGCGAGAGCCTGACTCGTCAGTCGAGATCTTTGAAAACTTTCGGGCCCTTTTCTTCTCTGGTGGCGCACTGATCCTCCTGAGGAACTCTTCCATCTCAATGGCCGGATCCGTGTCATCCTCGGGTTCTCTCCTCATTCTGTCGGAAAGCCAATCAGGCACTGTCTGCTGTGGATTACAAATGACAAGGGGCTGTTCTTCTGTTGCCTCCATCTCGTGCACTTCCTCTCTTCTTGCACTGGTCTGCTCAGGCTCATCCTCCTCTATAAGCTGGGTATCTCCCGACCCTTGGGTCCCCTGTTCTGTGTTTTCTTCTTCTTCCAAAGCCGTGTCCAACATCTGCTGAAAATGGGTGTCGGCCATTGTTTCCTCTTCCTCCTCCTGTTGGCCGCCCCTGGATAAACTGACACTAGCTGATTCCCGGGCGTTGGGCTGATCTACCTCCTCAAGTCCCCGCTCTTCCTCTAATCCTGCCCTCTGATCGGCAAATAATGAAACTACTCTTAAACTCGAAGATTGAGTTTGTGAGTGCACGGGTGATGCTTGTTCTATCCTCAACGGTATCGGCTGGGTTGGCACTTCCACTTGTGCCCTCGATGTCTGAGCAATTTGTTTCCCTCTTTTTACCGATAACGGCCTTGGGTCACCCATCAAGCTGTAAGTAAGGGCGATCGACTTGCTCTTAAGTCTGCATACATGTCTGTCGACCCAAGTCCTGGTAAAAGTCATCACCGGGATAGAAAGAGTGTCCAAGTCCATGATCTCTGGCTCGGACCAATCAGGTGGTGGGACAGGAGTATCCCTAACTGACCCATAGTCGGGTTGCATGGCGTTGACATCCTCCTCCACCTGGTCGGGAACTGGAATAATCTCACATTCTCTAATCAACTTGAGAGGAAGTCTGGAAAACATCCTTCTTCTTATCTCAGCCTCATCCACTGCATTTGCCCAGAAGTCCTCCAGATGAGCTCTGTGCCGGTATTCAACGTTCTGTACCATCCGGATGTTCCCGTAAGGATCGAAATCCTGCCTGCCTGTGTGATATGACAAATGATAAGATTGCAGCTCGTCCTCTGCCTCTCGGGCTGCCTGCAAAGAGGGACACACCTCAATGGAATTTCCTATGGTGATAGGGAAATCAAGCCCACCCTTCTTTTTCCTTTTCTGAATCTTATCGTAGGCAATCAATTGCCTAGATATCTCAAGCATTACTATGTGATCAGTGGGGTATCGTGGTAACCGATACGGATACGAAGTGAACCCCTGCAGCCTAATATATGTGAATTTCGGGAATTGGATGAGCCAATACCCATATTCCTCAATCAGTGTCTGTGCTTCTTTAGATATTCTCTGCTGCGTCCTCTGCTGAAGCGTCCTCGCAATGTGCATTGTGAATGCATCATTTGCCCGTTTATAGTTGGCAATGTTAGCCAAATGTAGCTGTGTGCAGGCTTCATGAACTTTGAATTGACCAGGGGCACAGCCGATTGGCTCTTTGTACGAAATCCCTCTGTATTTAGTCATTCTGGCCAACATGTAGATCACATATGAGCTCATGTAGAAAGTCTTCGTCACCTTCAAGCTCCTGAATTGCTCATCGATGTGGTTGCTAATCATCCTAGCCCAATCGACACACTCTTTTCCTTCCAAGATGATCTCGATGAAGTGGAACATCCAAGGCTCGAAAATGTAAGCCTGTGCACTCCCATTCACCCGGCTCAGCATCATTATCAAATCACAGTATTCTTGTTTCACGTCCTCGGCAATTATCTGCTTTGGGAGCTTAGTGCGGGGTGGCCTCGGCTTCTGCATCCAAACTCTGTTGATGACTGCAGTGACTCTTTCGAAAGAGGAAGAGTACATCTTATCTGCCCTCTTGTTTGTCCTGTATAGCATCTCCTCAGCAGTGGAATCCCAAATGCTTCTCCGATGGCATCGGGTGTGAAGTTGGCGAGCAGTTTACCATCCGGAGAGACAATCGTCCTACGTTCTGGCTTGTAGTGATTGGCGCACTCCATAATTAGCTCCGGACACTGAATTGCTGGCGGAAAACTAGCAGCTGCGTAGATTCCACTCTTCATTATATTATGTGCCGTGACGGATGGTTGATGGCCCCCTAGCCCGAACATCCTCGATTTGAGTGCATTCAGATTAAATGAACCAAGGTTGGTGTCATTCAATCCTGCCAACTTTGAAACTATTGCTGACTTTGGGAGAAATGGCTTAGCGAGCCTCTTAATCATTGCCTGTCGAGATGAGCCAGCCTTGCCTGCTTCAGTGTTTGCAGCTCTGCCTGCGGCTCTGCTTGTTCCTGCAACATCCTTTGCGCCAGCCATCTCGTACTGTATAAAAATCTCTGAGTTTAGAGACAACTCTCAGCAACTGCACTTCTGACTGGTGAAGAAAAAACGCAGCAAGCTAATAACTTTCAGCAATGTAGCTAATTTCTCCAGCACAAATTGTTCGAACCTTGACTTCACTTTGTCAACTTCAGCAGTTAGAGGAATAAAGAGTTGCCAGCAATATGAAATTTCAACCTCTTCAACTTCTCAACGTTTAAACTTCGCAGCAACTCCACTTTCAGCTCTTTGAGAATTAAATTCTCCAGCAACTCCGGAAAATAACTTCAACCTTCAACTTCGAAGTCGCAGCAACACACTTTCAGCTTTTCGAAAGAAAGAGTCTCGGCAAATGAAGATTTCTCCAGCACTTCGTACTTTCAGCAACTCAACACTCCGAAATAAAATAAACTCTCACAGAATTTCTCTCCTCAGCCACTTGGAAAATATTTTAATCTCTCCAGAACCTCTTCAGCAACTTCAACTTCGAAATAATGTGAGGAGAAATGAGAGAAGAGATTGTTTAAATAACTTTTCCCGGAGAATCCTGCTAAGTAGTGCTGGGGCTATTTTTAGCACCTTCATCAATTTCCCACTATCTTCGTTCGGAATCTTCTAATTCAAGCGCAGTAGTGGGCTAGTCGTCAGCCGGTCATTATGGCAGTCGCCATTAATAATGATTCCTTCTTCTTCAAATTTCGAATTTTCCTCTTAGTCTGCCAGTTACCTCTTGGCGATTTAAACAACTCGCGAGAAAAACAATCACTTGACTTGATTTAAAATTCCATTTTAAAATCTCGCAGTGTTTAAATAAATTCAACTCGAAAAAAATTCGTGGGAGTAGCAAATTTATTTCCAACTTTTTAAAATGTCTGTCATTTAAATCCTCGATTTCATAAAATTTGCCTTAGACATTTTAAATTCTCTCATTAAAACGTTCAACTCCGGGCGATTAAAAACTTGTTTGCGTGCTCGAAATAATTCGTCCTTTGAGATTTAACTTCTGTCAGGAAAATAATCTAGGCAAAACGAATTTCCTCTGAAAATATTAAAATTTCCCTTAGGAAATTAATTTTCAAACTCTGTTAACTCATGGGTGCATTTTAAACGGGTTCATTTGATTTTCACTTGACCCATGGAAAATATTCATCGATATCAAATCTTCCCCTTGAAAAAAAATTCGTCAACTTTCAACTGCCTTTGGAGAATTTTAAAACTCATCAAATCATCCTTCCATGCCAAGGGCGTATTTTTCCCCAGTGAAATGTTATTCCATTTAGAAAAAATTTTCTAACATTTTCTCTACCATAGGCGCATATTTTTGATGAAATATTTATTTCATTTAAAAAAAATTCCTCACTTTACACCTCTGGCGCACTTGATCCCTTGGCATTTATTTTTTGCGACTTAGAAATTTTCTCCAGTCATCTCACATCTTGGGCGCATTTCACTCAGTGATGTTTTATTTTGCTAGCTTTTACCCTTGCCACGCCTTAGAAACATTTTCAATCAAGGGCGTATTTAGCATGAGCCACTTTCATTCTCCACACTTAGAAAAATTTTCTCCAGCAACCTTGGGCGCATATGGGGTCTTGAGCTTTCATTTTCTTGACTTAGAAATTTCTCCAAGTCCTAGCCACTTTATCTTGCCTTGGGCGCATATGGGTGTGTCTGGTTTCATTTTATGCCTAAGAAAAATTTCGGCCATCTCCTCTTCACCATGGGCGCAAATGCTAGGCCAAGCTTTCATTTTCCTTGGAGGGCGCATTTCACCCTTGACACTTTCGTTTTATGCCTTAGAAATATTTCATATCCTCACCTTCCTTGAGGGCGCATTTTACTAGGTGAGCTTTTGTTTTTGCCTTAGAAACTTTTTCAAGGCATCTCTCCTTGAGGTGGGCGCATTTGACTAGGTGAGCTTTCATTTTTGCCTTAGGCGTTTTTTCAAGCCTCTACCTTGAGATGGGCGCATTTTACTAGGTGAGCTTTTGTTTTTTTTTTAGGCGTTTTTTCAAGCCTCTACCTTGAGATGGGCGCATTTTACTAGGTGAGCTTTTGTTTTTTGCCTTAGAAACTTTTTCAAGCCTCTGCCTTGAGATGGGCGCATTTTACTAGGTGAGCTTTCATTTTTGCCTTAGGCGTTTTTTCAAGCCTCTACCTGTTCCTGCTCTTGCATTCTATTTTTAGCAAGTTGTGCTATTTTTAGCAAATCCCTTGATTTTCAACCTCTAAGGCTCCGTTTTGCCTGAAAATTTCATCAGATGATATTCTCTGCCTTGTGAACCTGTTTTGTCAGTCCTCTGCCCTGACCTGCTATTTATAGCCACCTGCTATTTATAGTAAGTTTGACTTTCTGACTTTAGTAGCTCCGTTTTGCCTGAAAGTTGCAACGCTTGATCTTGATAGCTTGAGGGTTACTCGGACGCCAACCTCGGGTGCAGACCTGCTATTTATAGCCGTGCTCTGACTTACTAAAAATAGTAAGTTCTCCGACTTTGCTCAAATTTTGCCAGCAGGTACCTTGAAGTGTGCTGACATGGGTGGGGTACTTTGTTTCGGCTATTTTTGGATTTTACCCCCTATAAAAGTGGAAACCCTAATTTGATTTGCATGTATCCCGAACGGTCTCCGTTTGACTTCGTTCCTTCTGCATGTCGTTCTGCTTGCTGGACTGGAGTGTTGGGCGGCTGCCGGAGTGTACCTGCTAAAAATAGAAACTGTCTGAAAAGTGACTCATCCACTGCCGGATGGTTTTGCATGTCATATTGCCTGCGGGATCTCAAAAAACCCAGAAAAACCCAGAAAACTGGTCTGCATGCATGTACTGGCTAAAAATAGTAAGTCCTCAAAACTCGATCTTCTCTGCTTGCAAGTCACACCGTTGCGAAGCTCTCGAAAAACCCATGAAGAAAAACCCGACATGCGTTGAAAAACACTGCATGCGAACCCTAAAAATAGCCTCCGAAGGCTGAACTCTGAAAGTGGTTGTCTCGGTTTGCATGTTACATCACTGCGAAGGTTTTGGAAAACCCAGAAGGATTCCCCAGACATGCATCTGAAAAGCTCATGTAGAAACCCTAATTTGGCTCTTAAAGCCTGAAATGCCAAAAATAGTAAGTCGTCTGATCTGGCTCAAAATTTACGTGTAGACAGCTTGATGTCACTCGGATGCAGTGGAACTGACAGAATTCCAAAATCTCAATAAAATAGTCCCAAGTTGAATACTTACTAAAAATAGTAAGTTGCCGGAATACAGTGAAAATTTAGGGGGACTCTGCTGGAAGTCTTCTGACTGCTGCTCTAAGCTTAGATTTCAATTTTATAACTCAGTTTGACCTTAAATAAGCCTGAAGGATGAAAACCCTAATTACACAGACTTGACCAATATTTCAACCTGGGTCAAACGACGGGACAATCCCCGGAAGGACCAGAGACCAGAGAGAGAGCGAACCAAAGCCAAAAGACCAGAATGGAGCAAAATTTGGGGGGTCCCCATCTTGATGGGGTGATGTGTGAAAAAAAGGTCACAACATCTGGCGACTCCACGGGAAAGTGTTGAAAAACACTTTGAAAATTAAACCTTGGTCAATCCCTCTAACCATCATACAGAAAGGATACTTACTCAAAAAGGGAGAAGAATCCGATATTGGATCGAAACACCTTCATCTGAGATCTCCTGACTTATGCGTTTATCTTATCTCTAAACCATCGTGACTCCCGAGATCGATTATGGCAGGTTATACAAGTATCTTAACTTCAAAAGCATCCCGGACATTGCCTCGCTGCCAGTCAGGCGTCTATAGCCCCGACGAGGTTGTCGCTACAACTCTCACGAATATTGCTCCACTGCCAGCCAGGCGTCCATAGCCCCGGTGGAGTTACTCGTATATTCCCAAACCAATATTCAAAGTACGATATTTCTTTTATTTTCTTTCTTTTGATATTTCTTTTTAGCATACTTTCTCCTTTTCTCTTGATTATCCGTCAATTCCATAATTGGTTGGTAAGCAATGAAGCTATCAATGGGTTTGAGAATTGCAGTGGCGCTGAAGCAAGATTTAAAATTTTCACTTGCCGTAATCCCTCCCAAGGAATCAAAATGACTCAAAGCAGCTTGTTTGAACCAATAGGACATGATGATCTCAGGCTCATGTGTTAAGACACAATAACTGATTAAACTCCCGAGTCGAGCTTTTATGAGACCGGATGATGACAAGAGGAAAACAACCTTGGCATTCTATTGTTTGCATAAATTCATAAAAACCCCATGGCAGTAGACCAATTCGCGCAAGACAAGATATCATCACTTCCATCGCAACGGAAAACCCTAAAATCAAGTCCATTCTGAACCCAAACCAAAACCACTTGAGCAGACAACTCAAGGGAAGAAACACCAAAACCAAAAACCCAAAGGGCAACAAACCAAAACCAAAGCCCAAAAAGGGAACGGGAACAAAACAACCTAATCTACTATGTACAAAGTAGGATCCAGGAGGGACCCTACGCTTGGAAATAATGCTTGAGGAACTGCCCATTGACTGGCAATGGGATATCCTCTCCTGTTAGCGTTTTCAATCTGAATGCATTATCTCCCAGGATCTCAGAAACCTGATACGGGCCCAACCACAATTTGTCGAACTTGTCGTGATCACCTCTTCTTTCGTGGGCTTTATCCCAACATAAAACTAAATCTGAAATCCTGAAGGCCTTAACCTTGGCCTGCTTGTCGAACCATCTTTTCACGACTCCTTGGTGCTTAGCCAGATTTTCCAATGCCTCATCTCTTTTCTCCTCCAAGTGCATCAACTGAGACAACCTGACTTGAATTCGGTCTTCGCCTTCCAGATACTCCTGAATAAGCTGGAGAGTAGGGATCCTTAACTGAACTGGGAAGACGGGGTCTTGCCCATACACCAAATGGTAGGGAGATGTTCCCAAAGAATTCTTCGTTCTAATCCGGTCTGCCCACAAGGCAAACCTTAACTGTGTGTGCCAATCCTTGGGGTTCTTATCCAACAGTTTCTTGATAGCATTCAGCAAATTCTTATTTGTGGACTCTGCAAGTCCATTTCCTTGGGGGTAGTAGTTGGATGAGAACTTCAGTGCAATCCCATACTCAAACGCCCAATTTGAAAACTTCAATGATGAAAAGGCGGGGCCGTTGTCGCACACCAAAGCGTGGGGGCATCCAAACCTTGTAATAATATTCTCTTCGAGGAACTTAATGACTACATCTGTGGTGGAAAGCTTGAGAGCTTGAGCCTCTGTCCATTTGGTGCAGTAGTCGGTGGCTGTCAGTATGTACCTGAGCTGTGCCGAGGACGGTGGGTTAATCATTCCAATAAAGTCCAACCCCCACTTGGCAAATGGTCTGACTTCAATCACTGGTTGCAAGGGCATAGCCGGATTCTTTTCTCTGTACGCAGCTGTCTGACAAATGTGACAAGCCCTCCCATGCTCATAAGCATCCTTAAAAAGTGTGGGCCAATAATACCCAGCCCTTGAAATCTGATGAGCTGTGGCCAAACCACCTCCGTGACCTGTCCCGAATTTCTCGTGGAAATGTTCCATAAGCTGCTTAGCTTCTCTTTTTCCTACACATCTCAAATATATACCTTCGTGATTTCTTCTATAAAGCACTGATCCCTGCAGCATGAATCTCTGGCTCTTCATTCTTAAAGTCCTTCGTTGCACTGGATTCAAATGTGAGGGACACCTTTGGTTC